>CM018680.1:20282431-20696889 GCA_009363875.1 Mikania micrantha
AAATCAAAGGTTACATAGCCAACACGATAGATGCAGTACAATCACAGGCTAAAGACGAACATAAATTTAATATTTTGAAACTAATAATCATCAAACAACCTATGTCAAATCAATGCAGCCCACAAGTTAAGGCTCGTGAAGGGGCTAACCTACTAAGGACCTTGGCAATGCAACAAATGAAGTCGACACACAAGCTACAATTAAAAACATCACAAAATCAAATGTTACATCGCCAACAAGACATATGCAGTACAATCACAGCCTAAAGACCAACATAAACTTAATATTTTGAAACTATTAATCATCAAACAACCTATGTCAAATCAATGCAGCACACAAGTTAAGGCTTGTGAAGGGCTAACCTACTAAGGACCTTGGCAATGCAACAAATGAACTCGACACACAAGCTACAATTAAAAACATCACAAAATCAAATGTTACATCGCCAACAAGACATATGCAGTACAATCACAGCCTAAAGACCAACATAAACTTAATATTTTGAAACTATTTATCATCAAACAGCCTATGTCAAATCAATGCAGCACACAAGTAAGGCCTGTCAAGGGGCTAACCTACTAAGGTCCTACGTAATGCAGCACATGAACATGACACACAACTTACAATTACAAACATCACAAAATCAAAGGTTACATCTCCAACACAACAAATGCAGTACAATCACAGCCTAAAGACCAACAAGAATTTAACATTTTGAAACTAATAATCATCAAACAACCTATGTCAAATCAATGCAGCACTCAAGCAAGGCCTATTAAGGGGCTAACCTACTAAGGTCCTTTGCAATGCAGCACATGAAAAAGACACACAAGTTACAGTAACAAACATCACAAAATCAAATGTTACATCGCCAACATGATGGATTCAGTACATTCACAGCCTAAAGACCATCATAAACTTAATATGTTGAAACTATTAATCATCAAACAACCTATGTCAAATCAATGCAGCACACAAGTAAGGCCTGTGAAGGGGCTTACCAACTAAGGTCCTAAGTAACGCATCACATGAACACGACACACTATTTACAATTACAAACAACACAAAATCAAAGGTTACATAGCCAACACGATAGATGCAGTACAATCACAGGCTAAAGACCAAAATAAATTTAATATTTTGAAACTAATAATCATCAAACAACCTATGTCAAATCAATGCAGCCCACAAGTTAAGGCTCGTGAAGGGGCTAACCTACTAAGGACCTTGGCAATGCAACAAATGAAGTCGACACACAAGCTACAATTAAAAACATCACAAAATCAAATGTTACATCGCCAACAAGACATATGCAGTACAATCACAGCCTAAAGACCAACATAAACTTAATATTTTGAAACTATTAATCATCAAACAACCTATGTCAAATCAATGCAGCACACAAGTAAGGCCTGTGGAGGGGCTAACCTAGTAAGGTCCTACGTAATGCCGCACATGAACATGACACACAACTTACAATTACAAACATCACAAAATCAAAGGTTACATCTCCAACAAAAAAATGCAGAACAGTCACAGCTTAAAGACCAACAAGAATTTAATATTTTCAAACTAATATTCATCAAACAACCTATGCCAAATCAATGCAGCATTCAAGCAAGGCCTGTGAAGTGGCTAACCTACTAAGGTCCTTTGCAATGCACCACATGAACAAGTCACACAAGTTACAATAACTAACATCAAAAATCAAATGTTACATCGCCAAGACGACACATGCAGTACAATCACAGCCTAAAGACCAACATAAATTTAACATTTAGAAACTATTAATCATCAAACAACCTATGTCATATCAATGCAGCACACGAGTAAGGCCTGTGAAGGGGCCAACCTACTAAAGTCCTTTGCAATACAGCACATGAACAAGACACACAAGTTACAATTACAAACAAAAAAAATCAAAGGTTACATCGCCAACACGACAGATGCAGTACAATCACAGGCTAAAGACCAACATAAATTTAATATTTTGAAACTAATAATCATCAAACAACCTATGTCAAATCAATGCAGCACACAAGTTAAGGCTTGTGAAGGGGCTAACCTACTAAGGACCTTGGCAATGCAACAAATGAACTCAACACACAAGCTACAATTAAAAACATCACAAAATCAAATGTTACATCGCCAACAAGACATATGCAGTACAATCACAGCCTAAAGACCAACATAAACTTAATATTTTGAAACTATTAATCATCAAACAACCTATGTCAAATCAATGCAGCAGACAAGTAAGGCCTGTGGAGGGCTAACCTAGTAAGGTCCTACGTAATGCCGCACATGAACATGACACACAACTTACAATTACAAACATCACAAAATCAAAGGTTACATCTCCAACACAAAAAATGCAGTACAATCACAGCCTAAAGACCAACAAGAATTTAATATTTTCAAACTAATATTCATCTAACAACCCATGCCAAATCAATGCAGCATTCAAGCAAGGCCTGTGAAGTGGCTAACCTACTAAGATCCTTTGCAATGCACCACATGAACAAGTCACACAAGTTACAATAACAAACATCAAAAAATCGAATGTTACATCGCCAACACGACACATGCAGTACAATCACAGCCTAAAGACCAACATAAACTTAATATTTTGAAACTATTAATCATCAAACAACCTATGTCAAATCAATGCAGCACACAAGTAAGGCCTGTGGAGGGGCTAACCTAGTAAGGTCCTACGTAATGCCGCACATGAACATGACACACAACTTACAATTACAAACATCAAAAAATCAAAGGTTACATCTCCAACACAAAAAATGCAGTACAATCACAGCCTAAAGACCAACAAGAATTTAATATTTTCAAACTAATATTCATCTAACAACCCATGCCAAATCAATGCAGCATTCAAGCAAGGCCTGTGAAGTGGCTAACCTACTAAGGTCCTTTGCAATGCACCACATGAACAAGTCACACAAGTTACAATAACAAACATCAAAAAATCGAATGTTATATCGCCAACACGACACATGCAGTATAATCACAGCCTAAAGACCAACATAAATTTAACATTTTGAAACTATTAATCATCAAACAACCTATGTCATATCAATGCAGCACACGAGTAAGGCCTGTGAAGGGGCTAACCTACTAAAGTCCTTGGCAATGCAGCACATGAACAAGACACACAAGTTAAAATTACAAACATAAAAAAAATCATAGGTTACATCGCCAACACGACAGATGCAGTACAATCACAGGCTAAAGACCAACATAAATTTAATATTTTGAAACTAATAATCATCAAACAACCTATGTCAAATCAATGCAGCCCACAAGTTAATGCTCGTGAAGGGGCTAACCTACTAAGGACCTAGGCAATGCAACAAATGAACTCGACACACAAGCTACAATTAAAAACATCACAAAATCAAATGTTACATCGCCAACAAGACATATGCAGTACAATCACAGCCTAAAGACCAACATAAACTTAATATTTTGAAACTATTAATCATCAAACAGCCTATGTCAAATCAATGCAGCACAAAAGTAAGGCCTGTGGAGGGGCTAACCTAGTAAGGTCCTACGTAATGCCGCACATGAACATGACACACAACTTACAATTACAAACATCACAAAATCTAAGGTTACATCTCCAACAAAAAATGCAGTACAATCACAGCCTAAAGACCAACAAGAATTTAATATTTTCAAACTAATATTCATCAAACAACCTATGCCAAATCAATGCAGCATTCAAGCAAGGCCTGTGAAGTGGCTAACCTACTAAGGTCCTTTGCAATGCACCACATGAACAAGTCACACAAGTTACAATAACTAACATCAAAAAATCAAATGTTACATTGCCAAGACGACACATGCAGTACAATCACAGCCTAAAGACCAACATAAATTTAACATTTAGAAACTATTAATCATCAAACAACCTATGTCATATCAATGCAGCACACGAGTAAGGCCTGTGAAGGGGCCAACCTACTAAAGTCCTTGGCAATACAGCACATGAATAAGACACACAAGTTACAATTACAAACATAAAAAAATCAAAGGTTACATCGCCAACACGACAGATGCAGTACGATCACAGGCTAAAGACCAACATAAATTTAATATTTTGAAACTAATAATCATCAAACAACCTATGTCAAATCAATGCAGCACACAAGTTAAGGCTTGTGAAGGGGCTAACCTACTAAGGAACTTGGCAATGCAACAAATGAACTCGACACACAAGCTACAATTAAAAACATCACAAAATCAAATGTTACATCGCCAACAAGACATATGTAATACAATCTCTGCCTAAAGACCAACATAAACTTAATATTTTGAAACTATTAATCATCAAACAACCTATGTCAAATCAATGCAGCAGACAAGTAAGGCCTGTGGAGGGGCTAACCTAGTAAGGTCCTACGTAATGCCGCACATGAACATGACACACAACTTACAATTACAAACATCACAAAATCTAAGGTTACATCTCCAACAAAAAATGCAGTACAATCACAGCCTAAAGACCAACAAGAATTTAATATTTTCAAACTAATATTCATCAAACAACCTATGCCAAATCAATGCAGCATTCAAGCAAGGCCTGTGAAGTGGCTAACCTACTAAGGTCCTTTGCAATGCACCACATGAACAAGTCACACAAGTTACAATAACTAACATCAAAAATCAAATGTTACATCGCCAAGACGACACATGCAGTACAATCACAGCCTAAAGACCAACATAAATTTAACATTTAGAAACTATTAATCATCAAACAACCTATGTCATATCAATGCAGCACACGAGTAAGGCCTGTGAAGGGGCCAACCTACTAAAGTCCTTGGCAATACAGCACATGAATAAGACACACAAGTTACAATTACAAACATAAAAAAATCAAAGGTTACATCGCCAACACGACAGATGCAGTACAATCACAGGCTAAAGACCAACATAAATTTAATATTCTGAAACTAATAATCATCAAACAACCTATGTCAAATCAATGCAGCACACAAGTTAAGGCTTGTGAAGGGGCTAACCTACTAAGGAACTTGGCAATGCAACAAATGAACTCGACACACAAGCTACAATTAAAAACATCACAAAATCAAATGTTACATCGCCAACAAGACATATGTAATACAATCTCTGCCTAAAGACCAACATAAACTTAATATTTTGAAACTATTAATCATCAAACAACCTATGTCAAATCAATGCAGCAGACAAGTAAGGCCTGTGGAGGGGCTAACCTAGTAAGGTCCTACGTAATGCCGCACATGAACATGACACACAACTTACAATTACAAACATCACAAAATCAAAGGTTACATCTCCAACACAAAAAATGCAGTACAATCACAGCCTAAAGACCAACAAGAATTTAATATTTTCAAACTAATATTCATCAAACAACCCATGCCAAATCAATGCAGCATTCAAGCAAGGCCTGTGAAGTGGCTAACCTACTAAGGTCCTTTGCAATGCACCACATGAACAAGTCACACAAGTTACAATAACAAACATCAAAAAATCGAATGTTACATCGCCAACACGACACATGCAGTACAATCACAGCCTAAAGACCAACATAAATTTAACATTTTGAAACTATTAATCATTAAACAACCTATGTCATATCAATGCAGCACACGTGTAAGGCCTGTGAAGGGGCTAACCTACTAAAGTCCTTGGCAATACAGCACATGAACAAAGACACACAAGTTACAATTACAAACATAAAAAAATCAAAGGTTACATCGCCAACACGACGGATGCAGTACAATCACAGGCTAAAGACGAACATAAATTTAATATTTTGAAACTAATAATCGTCAAACAACCTATGTCAAATCAATGCAGCACACAAGTTAAGGCTTGTGAAGGGGCTAACCTACTAAGGACCTTGTCAATGCAACAAATGAAATCGACATACAAGCTACAATTAAAAACATCACAATATCAAATGTTACATCGCCAACAAGACATATGCAATACAATCTCAGCCTAAAGACCAACATAAACATAATATTTTGAAACTATTAATCATCAAAAAACCTATGTCAAATCAATGCAGCACACAAGTTAAGGCTTGTGAAGGGCTAACCTACTAAGGACCTTGGCAATGCAACAAATGAACTCGACACACAAGCTACAATTAAAAACATCACAAAATCAAATGTTACATCGCCAACAAGACATATGCAGTACAATCACAGCCTAAAGACCAACATAAACTTAAAATTTTGAAACTATTTATCATCAAGCAGCCTATGTCAATTCAATGCAGCACACAAGTAAGGCCTGTCAAGGGGCTAACCTACTAAGGTCCTACGTAATGCAGCACATGAACATGACACACAACTTACAATTACAAACATCACAAAATCAAAGGTTACATCTCCAACACAACAAATGTAGTACAATCACAGCCTAAAGACCAACAAGAATTTAACATTTTGAAACTAATAATCACCAAACAACCTATGTCAAATCAATGCAGCACTCAAGCAAGGCCTATTAAGGGTATAACCTACTAAGGTCCTTTGCAATGCAGCACATGAAAAAGACACACAAATTACAGTAACAAACATCACAAAATCAAATGTTACATCGCCAACATGATGGATTCAGTACATTCACAGCCTAAAGACCATCATAAACTTAATATTTTGAAACTATTAATCATCAAACAACCTATGTCAAATCAATGCAGCACACAAGTAAGGCCTGTGAAGGGGCTAACCTACTAAGGTCCTAAGTAACGCAGCACATGAACACGACACACTATTTACAATTACAAACAACACAAAATCAAAGGTTACATAGCCAACACGATAGATGCAGTACAATCACAGGCTAAAGACCAACATAAATTTAATATTTTGAAACTAATAATCATCAAACAACCTATGTCAAATCAATGCAGCACACTAGTTAAGGCTTGTGAAGGGGCTAACCTACTAAGGACCTTGGCAATGCAACAAATGAACTCGACACACAAGCTACAATTAAAAACATCACAAAATCAAATGTTACATCGCCAACAAGACATATGCAGTACAATCACAGCCTAAAGACCAACATAAACTTAATATTTTGAAACTATTAATCGTCAAACAACCTATGTCAAATCAATGCAGCACACAAGTAAGGCCTGTGGAGGGGCTAACCTAGTAAGGTCGTACGTAATGCCGCACATGAACATGACACACAACTTACAATTACAAACATCACAAAATCAAAGGTTACATCTCCAACAAAAAAATGCAGAACAGTCACAGCCTAAAGACCAACAAGAATTTAATATTTTCAAACTAATATTCATCAAACAACCTATGCCAAATCAATGCAGCATTCAAGCAAGGCCTGTGAAGTGGCTAACCTACTAAGGTCCTTTGCAATGCACTACATGAACAAGTCACACAAGTTACAATAACTAACATCAAAAAATCAAATGTTACATCGCCAAGACGACACATGCAGTACAATCACAGCCTATAGACCAACATAAATTTAACATTTAGAAACTATTAATCATCAAACAACCTATGTCATATCAATGCAGCACACGAGTAAGGCCTGTGAAGGGGCCAACCTACTAAAGTCCTTGGCAATACAGCACATGAACAAGACACACAAGTTACAATTACAAACATAAAAAAATCAAAGGTTACATCGCCAACACGACAGATGCAGTACAATCACAGGCTAAAGACCAACATAAATTTAATATTTTGAAACTAATAATCATCAAACAACCTATGTCAAATCAATGCAGCACACAAGTTAAGGCTTGTGAAGGGGCTAACCTACTAAGGACCTTGGCAATGCAACAAATGAACTCGACACACAAGCTACAATTAAAAACATCACAAAATCAAATGTTACATCGCCAACAAGACATATGCAATACAATCTCTGCCTAAAGACCGACATAAACTTAATATTTTGAAACTATTAATCGTCAAACAGCCTATGTCAAATCAATGCAGCACACAAGTAAGGCCTGTGGAGGGGCTAACCTAGTAAGGTCCTACGTAATGCCGCACATGAACATGACACACAACTTACAATTACAAACATCACAAAATCAAAGGTTACATCTCCAACAAAAAAATGCAGAACAATCACAGCCTAAAGACCAACAAGAATTTAATATTTTCAAACTAATATTGATCAAACAACCTATGCCAAATCAATGCAGCATTCAAGCAAGGCCTGTGAAGTGGCTAACCTACTAAGGTCCTTTGCAATGCACCACATGAACAAGTCACACAAGTTACAATAACTAACATCAAAAAATCAAATGTTACATCGCCAAGACGACACATGCAGTACAATCACAGCCTAAAGACCAACATAAATTTAACATTTTGAAACTATTAATCATCAAACAACCTATGTCATATCAATGCAGCACACGAGTAAGGCCTGTGAAGGGGCCAACCTACTAAAGTCCTTGGCAATACAGCACATGAACAAGACACACAAGTTACAATTACAAACATAAAAAAATCAAAGGTTACATCGCCAACACGACAGATGCAGTACAATCACAGGCTAAAGACCAACATAAATTTAATATTTTGAAACTAATAATCATCAAACAACCTATGTCAAATCAATGCAGCACACAAGTTAAGGCTTGTGAAGGGGCTAACCTACTAAGGACCTTGGCAATGCAACAAATGAACTCGACACACAAGCTACAATTAAAAACATCACAAAATCAAATGTTACATCGCCAACAAGACATATGCAATACAATCTCTGCCTAAAGACCGACAAAAACTTAATATTTTGAAACTATTAATCGTCAAACAGCCTATGTCAAATCAATGCAGCACACAAGTAAGGCCTGTGGAGGGGCTAACCTAGTAAGGTCCTACGTAATGCCGCACGTGAACATGACACACAACTTACAATTACAAACATCACAAAATCAAAGGTTACATCTCCAACAAAAAAATGCAGAACAATCACAGCCTAAAGACCAACAAGAATTTAATATTTTCAAACTAATATTGATCAAACAACCTATGCCAAATCAATGCAGCATTCAAGCAAGGCCTGTGAAGTGGCTAACCTACTAAGGTCCTTTGCAATGCACCACATGAACAAGTCACACAAGTTACAATAACTAACATCAAAAAATCAAATGTTACATCGCCAAGACGACACATGCAGTACAATCACAGCCTAAAGACCAACATAAATTTAACATTTTGAAACTATTAATCATCAAACAACCTATGTCATATCAATGCAGCACACGAGTAAGGCCTGTGAAGGGGCCAACCTACTAAAGTCCTTGGCAATACAGCACATGAACAAGACACACAAGTTACAATTACAAACATAAAAAAATCAAAGGTTACATCGCCAACACGACAGATGCAGTACAATCACAGGCTAAAGACCAACATAAATTTAATATTTTGAAACTAATAATCATCAAACAACCTATGTCAAATCAATGCAGCACACAAGTTAAGGCTTGTGAAGGGGCTAACCTACTAAGGACCTTGGCAATGCAACAAATGAACTCGACACACAAGCTACAATTAAAAACATCACAAAATCAAATGTTACATCGCCAACAAGACATATGCAATACAATCTCTGCCTAAAGACCGACATAAACTTAATATTTTGAAACTATTAATCATCAAACAGCCTATGTCAAATCAATGCAGCACACAAGTAAGGCCTGTGGAGGGGCTAACCTAGTAAGGTCCTACGTAATGCCGCACATGAACATGACACACAACTTACAATTACAAACATCACAAAATCAAAGGTTACATCTCCAACAAAAAAATGCAGAACAATCACAGCCTAAAGACCAACAAGAATTTAATATTTTCAAACTAATATTGATCAAACAACCTATGCCAAATCAATGCAGCATTCAAGAAAGGCCTGTGAAGTGGCTAACCTACTAAGGTCCTTTGCAATGCACCACATGAACAAGTCACACAAGTTACAATAACTAACATCAAAAAATCAAATGTTACATCGCCAAGACGACACATGCAGTACAATCACAGCCTAAAGACCAACATAAATTTAACATTTTGAAACTATTAATCATCAAACAACCTATGTCATATCAATGCAGCACACGAGTAAGGCCTGTGAAGGGGCCAACCTACTAAAGTCCTTGGCAATACAGCACATGAACAAGACACACAAGTTACAATTACAAACATGAAAAAATCAAAGGTTACATCACCAACACGACAGATGCAGTACAATCACAGGCTAAAGACCAACATAAATTTAATATTTTGAAACTAATAATCTTCAAACAACCTATGTCAAATCAATGCAGCACAGAAGTTAAGGCTTGTGAAGGGGCTAACCTACTAAGGACCTTGTCAATGCAACAAATGAACTCGACATACAAGCTACAATTAAAAACATCACAATATCAAATGTTACATCGCCAACAAGACATATGCAATACAATCTCAGCCTAAAGACCAACATAAACTTAATATTTTGAAACTATTAATCATCAAAAAACCTATGTCAAATCAATGCAGCACACAAGTAAGGCCTGTGGAGGGGCTAACCTAGTAAGGTCCTACGTAATGCCGCACATGAAAATGACACACAACTTACAATTACAAACATCACAAAACCAAAGGTTACATCTCCAACACAAAAAATGCAATACAATCACAGCCTAATGTCACACCCCTGCGCCGCGTGCGGAATCCACGGCGCGGTGACGTATGAACAGTTGAATCATGCACAAGTATTGAATAAGAACAACCACAATGGATTACTACATTTCATAATGTTTAGACAGTTGTTTAGTTACAGACAATCTATCTACCAAAAGAAAGACAACTACAGACCCAAAATATAGTTTACAAAATAAGACTTCAAACAAGACAAGTAAACAATTAGGATTTAGTGCGTTTCTAATCCATCCTAGCATGTTTCTTCATCTTGTTCTATCTTAATGTGGTCTCCTTAGTTGTCTCTGAGAATGTCTTAAACCTGATTACCTGAAACACGTGAAAAGTAACTGTCAACTACAGACGTAGTTGGTGAGAACAATAGGTTTAATCATTTGTAAACATGAGTATATGATATAAGGCATAGGTAAGTTAAAGCAACATAAGATTCACACGGATGAGCTGCAACCCAAACTAACATCAAGTAAGAAAATGAGTGTAAACAATCCAATCAATGTTTGCACAAGAGTCAACATATAATATCAAGTCCCAAACCACGTTTGGAGTTAGATAATGTGTCAACAGTTTTGATAAAACCATATGTAACCGAAATCTGCAGTTAGTTTATAAAACAAATTTAAAAGCTAACTGCAGCAATCGGCCTGCCCCAATGTGTATGTCCGCTTTCCCTTGTTGTGATCACCCAGTACTAACGCTAATGAAAATGATACTTGATGCTTTTACAAGTTTGTTTACAACAATAGACACCATGTTTCTGAATCTTACTTTAACCGGATGTGTTAATGCCTTATTTGATAACATGAATTGAAAACCTAGATTTAATTCCACGAATTAAATCCTTTGTTTTGAATACCATGAAATGAACCACTTGGTTTGAATACCATGATGTGAACCACTTGATTTGAATACCATAAAATAGTGACCTTGTGTAACAACAAGGTTTATAACAAAAGAGTTTATAAAATCATTTATTTAAAAGTGTTTATCCTTCATAAACACATTTGAGTAAATCTGTTACAAAACAGTTCAAAGATCCCTTATAAAACCTTTTTTTAGTGAAAAGAGTTTAGTAATTGATAATTCCTTTAAAACAGTTGATGAATTCCTAGGATTCGTACAATGAATCCATAATTTTTATAAGCATACACACACCTTGTGTAATGAAATATGATTGTAAACGATTGTTTTGATCACGTGTTCCACCCCAAAACAGTTATAAAACAGTAAAAGAGGGGCTAAAGTTCTCACCTGTCTGCAGTAGACTCTGAACTAAAACAGATAGCAAGTAGCAAACAGGACTTCTAATTGTTTCCTATAACATTGTAATCATACATAAGATATAGGATTTATAATTGTATAGACTTTGATTCATTGATTGACTTGTGTTCTCATGATTTGATTGTTGTGAAAACTTGAAAGTTATGATTTGAATCACTTGATTGATCATGGGTCCAAGAAACGAATATGAAATGATCCTTTGGGCATAAATCTTATGCATAAATGATAAATGTTCTAGGATTTGATAACCATTGATTAACATGACTTATGAAAAGATGTCCCAATTGTTTAAGTTCTTGAGATTGTGACTTGATCCCATTATTAGTTTAAGTTGCAACTTAAACTAACTAAGATCAAATTACAATCACTTTAAGTTGTGGCCATCAATGGGCCTTAAGCCCATAGAATCATAGTGGGCTTAATCAAAGGCCATGGGCCATTTTAGAATGATAATGAGTCAATTGAATGTGATGTTGGCCCAACAACTTGTATATCGGCCTCATAACGCGCCCAAGCTAATATCGAGCTAATTAATACCATAATGAGTCGTATGGGCTTGGATTGGGACTAAGGGATTTGAGTTGGGCTAAGAAATGCTTAAGTAGGCCATCTAAGGTTCCAACTTGATATTGGGCCAATTAAAGATCCTCATGGGCCAACTATCTCAATTGTACTTGATTTAAACCTATGGGCCAAGTTGTAAATGGTATTGGGCCTTGTAGCATTAAGTTGGGCCGAAAAGCTTGTGGGCTGCCCACCTTTGGCAGCGAACCTATTAGGTTCATGAGTCTAGGTTCGGCTAGATTTATGGTCCAAGGGTTCGGCAGGGTGCAAACAACCAGGTTCGTACAAGATCGAGGGTTCGTCACCAGAACGGTTCGTCTAATATAGCTAATGGTTCGTCGATGACCTAAATGGTTCGATATGCCAGGTTCGTTGGCAGCAGGGTTCGCTCATGCAACAACAAGGTTCGTGGAACTCCCTAGGGTTCGGCTGTGCATGAAACGAACCATGCAAGGTTCGTGAAGCTCTTCAAGGTTCGTTGATGGATCAGGAAGGTTCGTGTTGGCTCGTGAAGCGTCTCAGGGTTTGGCCAGGTGTAGTTGAGGGTTCGTTGGACGCCAAATGGTTCGGTGAAGGCTCGTGGGGATGCCTAGGGTTCGGCTGGTTGCTGAAGAGGGTTCGGCCAGCGAACCTGTTACCCGCATCATCACCAACATCAAACTTCTAGATCCAGACCACGATCTAGGCGTGTACGACCTCCAGAAAGGTTTCTATAGGTGCGAAACTAAGATTTGTGGTGTAAGGATCGGTTAAATGTCGGGTTTCATGAATACACACACAAAAACCCTATTTTCCCGAAACTTCAAGCTCAATTACCTCGATTTTGGCTGGACAAATCCACTGATTTCTTGTACTTTCGTGTAGAGGATGTCGAGCCCTTCGCGTGGACACCAAGAATGACGAAATCCGTTGAGAATCGAGCGAGATACGAACGATTAAAGCTTGGAATTTTGGAGAGAGAGTAGGTTCGCGAGTTTTAGAGAGAGAAGTGGTGGTTGGCTGAAATAAATGAGAGAAATGGCCTTGTTCAAGGCTTTTATAGCCCGTGTGGTATTCGGGTCCGTTTCGGTCGCTCGGTTCGCGTTTCCGGAACGTAACGCTTATTTTACGCGGTTTTAAAATAAAAGACTTGTTAAACTCAAATAAATGATGAGTTTCAAAATTGTAAAAACATAAAATAATTAATATAATTACTTTTACTCTTCGTGTGTTGCCAGATCGTTAAACATTCACAATTACGTGTATACCCGCAATCGCGTACGTTTTTCGATCGTATTAAAATATTTAAAGTCGTTTAATCATAATTATAAGTTCAACATTTGTATCATTATGGATCGTCACCCATAACTATACTCAGTCTCGCTTACGTATTACGATTCTTGTTGAATTAATTGCCATAATATTTGTCTTAACACTACGCACCAACACTATCCTGTTACACCGAACGCAGTATATATATAGGGCTCACTCTCGCTGCCCACCACTGTTTCGATATAACACAATACTGTTCTTGACTAGTGAACTCGACTGTAAATAAATAATACATACTTGTTCCTGAATAATAATGATTCTAACATACAAGCACATAATGAACACATGATTCACATTGACTAACTGAACATGTACACACACTGTTCTAACACTGTTTACAACTATCATGACTAAATGCACAAATGTTACAGTCTCCCCTAGTTAAGGGAATTTCGTCCCGAAATTAACTAGCCGAAGATACTGTAAAAAGATGAGGGTACTTAAGCTTCATCTAGTCTTCACGTTCCCAGGTGAACTCAGCACCGCGTTTGCCCTCCCATCGTACCTTTACGATCGGGATACGGCTGCGTTTAAGTTTCTTGACCCCATGATCCATGATCTCAACTGGACGTTCTATGAATTGCATGTTGTTCTGAATCTGTATGTCTTCCAGTGGAATCTGAACATCATGATCCGCTAAGCATTTCTTAAGATTTGATACATGAAAAGTATCATGAACATTGCTTAGCTCCACTGGAAGTTTGAGTTTGTAGGCTACGGGACCAATCCGTTCCAGGATCTCAAAAGGTCCAACATACCTTGGTGCAAGTTTCCCTTTCTTCCCGAATCGAACAACGCCTTTCCAGGGAGAAACCTTGAGTAAGACTCGGTCACCGACTTGAAACTCAAGCGGTTTCCGACGTCGATCAGCATAACTCTTCTGCCGATCTCGTGCGGCCTTAAGCCGTGACTAAATGATTGTGATTCTGTCTGATGTTTCCTGAATGAGTTCTGGTCCTACGACCTGTGAGTCACCAATCTCGGTCCAACAGACCGGTGATCGGCACTTTCTACCATATAGAGCTTCAAATGGTGCACATTGAATGCTCGAATGATAGCTATTGTTATATGAAAACTCAATGAGTGGGAGATGAGTGTCCCAACTTCCACCGAAGTCAATGACACAAGAACGAAGCATGTCTTCAAGTGTTTGGATAGTCCTTTCGCTTTGGCCGTCGGTTTGAGGATGATACGCCGTGCTAAGATTAACACGCGTTCCCAAAGCCTTTTGCAATGATTGCCAAAAGCGAGAAGTGAAACGACTATCACGATCAGATATGATTGATGTTGGTGTACCATGACGTGCAATGATTTCGTTGATGTACAGAGTGGATAGCTTCTCCATTTTGTAATCCTCTCGGATAGGGAGAAAATGAGCAGATTTGGTGAGTCGATCAACGATCACCCAAATCGAATCGAAACCTCGTGGAGTTCTCGGCAACTTTGTTATGAAATCCATGGAAATTTGCTCCCATTTCCATTGAGGACTTTCAGGTTGCTGTAGAAGTCCCGAAGGTTTTTGATGTGCTGCTTTGACCTTTGAACATGTAAGACATTTTCCCACGTACAGTGCTATGTCTTTCTTCATTCCTGGCCACCAGTAAGATGTCCTCAAGTCCTGATACATCTTGTCGGCTCCAGGATGAACTGAGTATCGCGACTTATGAGCCTCATCACAGATGAGTGTGCGCAATTCTTCAGACTTTGGAATCCAAATGCGGCCATTGAGATATAACACCCCATCAAATCGGGGTTCTAGTTTCTTCTCGATGCCACAATCCAAGTCTGTCTTGAGTTGATTATCTGTTACTACTTGTTGTTGTGCAATACGAATCAAGTCTTTCAAGTTTGGCTGTGTGTTGATCTCCATGGCTCTTACACGAATCGGTTTGACTGGTTCCTTGCGACTAAGAGCATCCGCCACCACATTGGCTTTACCCGGATGGTAACGAATCTCACAGTCGTAATCAGTTAGAAGCTCAACCCAACGTCGTTGTCTCATGTTGAGTTCTTTCTGATTGAGAATGTGTTGCAGGCTCTTGTGGTCTGTATAGATGACACATTTAGTACCGTACAGGTAGTGTCTCCAAATCTTCAATGCAAAGACCACAGCCCCTAACTCAAGGTCATGAGTAGTGTAATTCTTCTCGTGAACCTTAAGTTGTCTTGAAGCATAAGCAATGACCTTGTCCCGTTGCATAAGTACACAACCGAGACCAAGGTTTGAAGCATCACAGTAGACAATGAAATCATCACTGCCTTCTGGAAGACTAAGGATAGGGGAGTTGCATAACTTCTGTTTAAGAAGTTGAAATGCATCTTCTTGTTTCTGTCCCCATATAAACACTTGACTTTTCTGAGTTAGTGTGGTAAGTGGCAAGGCTATCTTAGAGAAGTTTGCAATGAATCTTCTGTAATAACCTGCCAAACCCAGAAATGAACGAATCTCTGTTGGAGTAGATGGAGTAGTCCAGTTCTTAATCGCCTCAATCTTGGCTGGATCTACATGTATTCCATCCTTGTTTATGACATGTCCTAAGAAGTGAACTTCCTTTAGCCAAAATTCACACTTTGAGAATTTAGCATAGAGTTGTTCAGCTCTTAGTAGCTCTAAGACTTTCCTCAAATGATCTTCATGCTCTTGTTCCGACTTGGAATAAATTAGTATATCATCAATAAAGACAATAACAAACTGATCCAAGTAAGGCCTGCAGACTCGATTCATCAAGTCCATGAACACTGCGGGTGCATTGGTCAGTCCGAAAGGCATAACCACGAACTCATAGTGTCCATATCGAGTCCTAAAAGCAGTCTTTGGTATATCCTCATCATTTACTCTTAACTGATGATACCCGGACCGTAAATCAATCTTAGAGAAGCAAGTTGCTCCCTGCAATTGATCAAACAGATCATCGATCCTGGGCAGAGGATATCTATTCTTGATTGTCAACTTGTTTAGCTCACGATAATCAATACACATACGAAATGAACCGTCTTTCTTTTTGACAAAGAGAACCGGAGCTCCCCATGGAGAGAAACTCGGTCTTATGAAACCTTTGTCTAAAAGTTCTTGAAGCTGACTAGACAGTTCTTGCATCTCCGACGGTGCTAATCGATACGGTGACTTCGCCACTGGGTTTGCTCCAGGGACGAGATCGATTCTAAACTCCACTTGTCGGACTGGGGGTAGTCCAGGCAAGTCTTCTGGAAATATGTCTGGATAATCTCTGATAACTGGAACGTCTCCAACTGCTTTCTTTTCAGGTTTCTTTTCTACCACGTGAGCCAGGAAAGCATAATACTTCTTCTTCAAGTACTTCCTCGCCTTGATGCACGATACAATCTTCAATCCGCGGCATGGTTTCTCGCCGTAGACTATCATCGTTTCGCCGGACGGTAGAGGAATTCGAATAAGTTTCTCAGAGCATACGATTTCAGCATTGTTTTTGGATAACCAATCCATTCCTATCACAACTTCGAAGCTTCCGAGAGTCATAGGAATGAGATCGATGGAGAAAAGATGGTCATTTAATCTTAATTCACAACCATGGATTATAGAATCTACAACTATAGTCTTACCATTCGCTACTTATACTGTATAGGGAGCAGTAAGTATAGATAGTTGCATATTAAGCAAAGAAGTAGTATGAGCAGAGATAAAGCTTTTATCAGCACCAGTATCAAATATGATAGAAACGTAGTGATCATTGATAAGAAATGTACCCGTGATGACTGCCGGATCCTCACGTGCTTCAGCAGTTCCAATAACAAAAGCACGTGCAGCAGCAGTATTGTTGTTGAGTTTTGGACACTGGTTTCTGAAGTGTCCCTCTGCTCCACAATTATAACAGGCTCTTCCACCTGTAGCAGTAGTGGTTGTGGTAGCAGTTGTTGCAGCAGCAAGATGAGCAGCTCGGCATGTAGCTGCAAAGTGTCCCATACGCCCACACTTGAGACACTTCTTGCAAGGAGTGTTGGGCAGATGATGATACTGGCATTTGGTGCAGAGTGGAAATGTGCCAGTATAAGACTTTCTGGCGTTAGCGGGTTGTGGCATAGCAGTGATAGGTGTAGCATGAGTAGGTGCAGCTGCAGTCAAAGCTGCGAAGTTCTTGATTGTCTTTTGCTTCTTCTTCTTATGATGATGCTGTTCAGGCTTCTTGCCTTCTTCAATTTGTGCTCTCTTGAATCCCTTTCGGGTGAGCACACCAGATTTAACATACTCCTCAGTGAGAGTAGCACCAAGTTGAATCGCTGCCTCTAGAGTAGTGGGGTTATTCCCCATAACAGTTCCCCTAACTACTAAGGGTAGAACTTCAATGTACTTCTCTATCCTGCGGGATAGAGGAGTAACCAAATGGGGTACCAGAATGCCCAACTCATGGAATCGAGTTGTATACTTTGCGTTCTCACCACTATCTTGCACCAGATTCCACATCTCTACCTCGAGTTTCTTCAGTTCATGACGTGGACAAAACTTTTCCACAAGTAAGTTCTTGAAACCGTCCCACGGTAAGGCTAATGAAACTTCACGTCCTCTGGTGTTCTTCTCAGAATTCCACCAGGTGAGTGCGCCTTTATGAAAAGCGCTTGAGGCCATCTTGACCTTCAGATTCTCAGGACATCCAGTGAAGTCGAGAATGTCCTCAATGCTCTCTAACCACTGTAGTAGACCAGTAGCTCCTTCTGTACCAGCGTACTTAGGAGGCTTAGCATCATTGAACTGCTTGAAAGTGAAGTTAGCAGTTCCGGCGTTAGTGGCATTTGAGTTGTGTGCAGAATCACTGGTACTTCCCCGAAGATTCTGGGTGATATCAGTGACCATACCAGGGATTACTTCCCGCATATGAATAGCGATAGCTCGAGCAATCTTGTCGATCTCATCATCATTACCACTTGTTGAACCCCCTCCGTTAGGATCACGTCGGGGAGGCATTCTACGAATAGAAGCCACAAGCGGGTCAGTAATGAGGAAGGATACAATTGAATTTTCATGATAAGGTCAGTAATACATCCATACTACTAGTATTATCATTCAATTGTAATATGATCCAGTACACGTACAAGTTATCAACTTATTTGCATACTTATCATGTGAATATGAACAATGTCCCATGATCTCTCCACCAAACCTACACACTGACACTTTCCCGATATACCGAAAATAGTTTATATATAGGGCTCACTCTCGCTGCCCACCACTGTTTCGATATACCACGATCATGCCCTTGCTAGCATTTGGCAACATGTTTGTACTGATTTCCGAGTGTGTTCCATTGATTAAGAATCTCATGATCTTTGATCAACTTGAACTATGATTGATTCCATGATTGAACTATGATTATGTTATGCATGCACCTACTAACAGTTGTTAACATGTAGAACTAAATCATACATGTGTTCTACACTTTCCTGTTAACCTATGTCAGTAAGTACTAATGATGTAATCACTTAAGAATTTCACTTAAGGTTTACATTTAAAGAATGTTCACAACTTGATTGATTCACCATAATGTTTGGTTCATCCAAGTTTGAATTTCACTACGATTTGATTCACCAATGATTGTTTCTCAAATGTTTGTATCCCATGTGTTTGACTAATGTTCAATGTTCCCAGTTGCTCCCGAATCCTCACTCCAAATACGAACGCCGGATTCCCCCTAACATACTGAAATAAGCTTATATATATGGTAAGCTCTCACCGACTCACCACTTACCCCAACACGTCAGCGTTAATCCGTCGTCTATATTTGGGGCTAAGATTCCAATTGTTGATTGATTATGATTGTTTCATGATTGCCTCTTGTTCTCAGAATATGTTTATGATTATGTAAACCATGGTTCTTAATTTGCTTGAAATTAAGACCTTCAGTTTTAGCATGTGTGTCCTAGGTTAATTAACCTAGGTTCTCAATACCTACAGTATTGAGTATAATGATCTCTTGTGAGAACTTCAACTAAAGAATACTGTTACACAGATTCTAAGTTATAAAGTTCCGATGATAATGAACACCTGATAATGATAACAATGATAACAATGACAAGGATTTCAAATCAAGATTCTAAATTAATAGTTCTTGACCTTTGAATTCCTATAATGAGCATGACAAGGATTTCAAATCAAGACTCTAAATTAATAGATCTTGACATTTGAATTCCTATAATGAATATGACAAGGATTTCAAATCAAGATTCTAAATTAATAGATCTTGACCTTTGAATTCCTATAATGAGCATGACAAGGATTTCAAATCAAGACTCTAAATTAATAGATCTTGACATTTGAATTCCTATAATGAATATGACAAGGACTTTAGATCAAAGATACCAATCTTTGCCTCTAAATCCTATACTGAATATGACAAGAAATTCATATCAAAGATACTGAAAATACAGATCTTTGCCTCCGAATTTCTATAATGATCTCTGTGTGAGAATTTCAGATCAAGGATACTAAGAATACAGATCCTTGCCTATGAAATCCTTAAATGCATATGTGTGAGAATTTAATCCGGTTTCTAAAATTATAGAAGTTCGATTCAAATTCTTTGACTCAAGATCTAATCTTAGTAAAATGTCCCTAAGATCTTTCAAGCTTATTGTAGACTTAATGCTCACTTAAGTTACTTAGATCCTAAGTTCCTCAAGCCTATAGCACTTAGTCCTATTGGGTAGCTTAGGTTATAGTCTAGGTCATTAAACATTGGGTTTTTCCTAGTTCTCTACAACCTTGGCTCTGATACCAACCTGTCACACCCCTGCGCTGCGTGCGGAATCCACGGCGCGGTGACGTATGAACAGTTGAATCATGCACAAGTATTGAATAAGAACAACCACAATGGATTACTACATTTCATAATGTTTAGACAGTTGTTTAGTTACAGACAATCTATCTACCAAAAGAAAGACAACTACAGACCCAAAATATAGTTTACAAAATAAGACTTCAAACAAGACAAGTAAACAATTAGGATTTAGTGCGTTTCTAATCCATCCTAGAATGTTTCTTCATCCTGTTCAATCTTAATGTGGTCTCCTTAGTTGTCTCTGAGAATGTCTTAAACCTGATTACCTGAAACACGTGAAAAGTAACTGTCAACTACAGACGTAGTTGGTGAGAACAATAGGTTTAATCATTTGTAAACATGAGTATATGATATAAGGCATAGGTAAGTTAAAGCAACATAAGATTCACACGGATGAGCTGCAACCCAAACTAACATCAAGTAAGAAAATGAGTGTAAACAATCCAATCAATGTTTGCACAAGAGTCAACATATAATATCAAGTCCCAAACCACGTTTGGAGTTAGATAATGTGTCAACAGTTTTGATAAAACCATATGTAACCGAAATCTGCAGTTAGTTTATAAAACAAATTTAAAAGCTAACTGCAGCAATCGACCTGCCTCAATGTGTATGTCCGCTTTCCCTTGTTGTGATCACCCAGTACTAACGCTAATGAAAATGATACTTGATGCTTTTACAAGTTTGTTTACAACAATAGACACCATGTTTCTGAATCTTACTTTAACCGGATGTGTTAATGCCTTATTTGATAACATGAATTGAAAACCTAGATTTAATTCCACGAATTAAATCCTTTGTTTTGAATACCATGAAATGAACCACTTGGTTTGAATACCATGATGTGAACCACTTGATTTGAATACCATAAAATAGTGACCTTGTGTAACAACAAGGTTTATAACAAAAGAGTTTATAAAATCATTTATTTAAAAGTGTTTATCCTTCATAAACACATTTGAGTAAATCTGTTACAAAACAGTTCAAAGATCCCTTATAAAACCTTTTTTTAGTGAAAAGAGTTTAGTAATTGATAATTCCTTTAAAACAGTTGATGAATTCCTAGGATTTGTACAATGAATCCATAATGTTTATAAGCATACACACACCTTGTGTAATGAAATATGATTGTAAACGATTTTTTTGATCATGTGTTCCACCCCAAAACAGTTATAAAACAGTAAAAGAGGGGCTAAAGTTCTCACCTGTCTGCAGTAGACTCTGAACTAAAACAGATAGCAAGTAGCAAACAGGACTTCTAATTGTTTCCTATAACATTGTAATCATACATAAGATATAGGATTTATAATTGTATAGACTTTGATTCATTGATTGACTTGTGTTCTCATGATTTGATTGTTGTGAAAACTTGAAAGTTATGATTTGAATCACTTGATTGATCATGGGTCCAAGAAACGAATATGAAATGATCCTTTGGGCATAAATCTTATGCATAAATGATAAATGTTCTACGATTTGATAACCATTGATTAACATGACTTATGAAAAGATGTCCCAATTGTTTAAGTTCTTGAGATCGTGACTTGATCCCATTATTAGTTTAAGTTGCAACTTAAACTAACTAAGATCAAATTACAATCACTTTGAGTTGTGGCCATCAATGGGCCTTAAGCCCATAGAATCATAGTGGGCTTAATCAAAGGCCATGGGCCATTTTAGAATGATAATGAGTCAATTGAATGTGATGTTGGCCCAACAACTTGTATATCAGCCTCATAACGCGCCCAAGCTAATATCGAGCTAATTAATACCATAATGAGTCGTATGGGCTTGGATTGGGCCTAAGGGATTTGAGTTGGGCTAAGAAATGCTTAAGTAGGCCATCTAAGGTTCCAACTTGATATTGGGCCAATTAAAGATCCTCATGGGCCAACTATCTCAATTGTACTTGATTTAAACCTATGGGCCAAGTTGTAAATGGTATTGGGCCTTGTAGCATTAAGTTGGGCCGAAAAGCTTGTGGGCTGCCCACCTTTGGCAGCGAACCTATTAGGTTCATGAGTCTAGGTTCGGCTAGATTTATGGTCCAAGGGTTCGGCAGGGTGCAAACAACCAGGTTCGTACAAGATCGAGGGTTCGTCACCAGCACGGTTCGTCTAATATAGCTAATGGTTCGTCGATGACCTAAATGGTTCGATATGCCAGGTTCGTTGGCAGCAGGGTTCGCTCATGCAACAACAAGGTTCGTGGAACTCCCTAGGGTTTGGCTCTGCAAGAAACGAACCATGCAAGGTTCGTGAAGCTCTTCAAGGTTCGTTGATGGATCAGGAAGGTTCGTGTTGGCTCGTGAAGCATCTCAGGGTTCGGCCAGGTGTAGTTGAGGGTTCGTTGGACGCCAAATGGTTCGGTGAAGGCTCGTGGGGATGCCTAGGGTTCGGCTGGTTGCTGAAGAGGGTTCGGCCAGCGAACCTGTTACCCGCATCATCACCAACATCAAACTTCTGGATCCAGACCACGATCTAGGCATGTACGACCTCCAGAAAGGTTTCTATAGGTGCGAAACTAAGATTTGTGGTGTAAGGATCGGTTAAATGTCGGGTTTCATGAATACACACACAAAAACCCTATTTTCCCGAAACTTCAAGCTCAATTACCTCGATTTTGGCTGGACAAATCCACTGATTTCTTGTACTTTCGTGTAGAGGATGTCGAGAGCTTCGCGTGGACACCAAGAATGACGAAATCCGTTGAGAATCGAGCAAGATACGAACGATTAAAGCTTGGAATTTTGGAGAGAGAGTAGGTTCGCGAGTTTTAGAGAGAGAAGTGGTGGTTGGCTGAAATAAATGAGAGAAATCGCCTTGTTCTAGGCTTTTATAGCCCGTGTGGTATTCGGGTCCGTTTCGGTCGCTCGGTTCGCGTTTCCGGAACGTAACGCGTATTTTACGCGGTTTTAAAATAAAAGACTTGTTAAACTCAAATAAATGATGAGTTTCAAAATTGTAAAAACATAAAATAATTAATATAATTACTTTTACTCTTCGTGTGTTGCCAGATCGTTAAACATTCACAATTACGTGTATACCCGCAATCGCGTACGTTTTTCGATCGTATTAAAATATTTAAAGTCGTTTAATCATAATTATAAGTTCAACATTTGTATCATTATGGATCGTCACCCATAACTATACTCAGTCTCGCTTACGTATTACGATTCTTGTTAAATTAATTGCCATAATATTCGTCTTAACACTACGCACCAACACTATCCTGTTACACCGAACGCAGTATATATATAGGGCTCACTCTCGCTGCCCACCACTGTTTCGATATAACACAATATTGTTCTTGCCTAGTGAACTCGACTGTAAATAAATAATACATACTTGTTCCTGAATAATAATGATTCTAACACACAAGCACATAATGAACACATGATTCACATTGACTAACTGAACATGTACACACACTGTTCTAACACTGTTTACAACTATCATGACTAAATGCACAAATGTTACACCTAAAGACCAACTAGAATTTAATATTTTCAAACTAATATTCATCAAACAACCTATGCCAAATCAATGCAGCATTCAAGCAAGGCCTGTGAAGTGGCTAACCTACTAAGGTCCTTTGCAATGCACCACATGAACAAGTCACACAAGTTACAATAACAAACATCAAAAAATCGAATGTTACAACGCCAACACGACACATGCAGTACAATCACAGCCTAAAGACCAACATAAATTTAACATTTTGAAACTATTAATCATCAAATAACCTATGTCATATCAATGCAGCACACGAGTAAGGCCTGTGAAGGGGCTAACCTACTAAAGTCCTTGGCAATGCAGCACATGAACAAGACACACAAGTTACAATTACAAATATAAAAAAATCAAAGGTTACATCGCCAACACGACAGATGCAGTACAATCACAGGCTAAAGACCAACATAAATTTAATATTTTGAAACTAATAATCATCAAACAACCTATGTCAAATCAATGCAGCACACAAGTTAAGGCTTGTGAAGGGCTAACCTACTAAGGACCTTGGCAATGCAACAAATGAACTCGACACACAAGCTACAATTAAAAACATCACAAAATCAAATGTTACATCGCCAACAAGACATATGCAGTACAATCACAGCCTAAAGACCAACATAAACTTAATATTTTGAAACTATTTATCATCAAACAGCCTATGTCAAATCAATGCAGCACACAAGTAAGGCCTGTCAAGGGGCTAACCTACTAAGGTCCTACGTAATGCAGCACATGAACATGACACACAACTTACAATTACAAACATCACAAAATCAAAGGTTACATCTCCAACACAACAAATGCAGTACAATCACAGCCTAAAGACCAACAAGAATTTAACATTTTGAAACTAATAATCATCAAACAACCTATGTCAAATCAATGCAGCACTCAAGCAAGGCCTATTAAGGGGCTAACCTACTAAGGTCCTTTGCAATGCAGCACATGAAAAAGACACACAAGTTACAGTAACAAACATCACAAAATCAAATGTTACATCGCCAACATGACGGATTCAGTACATTCACAGCCTAAAGACCATCATAAACTTAATATTTTGAAACTATTAATCATCAAACAACCTATGTCAAATCAATGCAGCACACAAGTAAGGCCTGTGAAGGGGCTAACCTACTAAGGTCCTAAGTAACGCAGCACATGATCACGACACACTATTTACAATTACAAACAACACAAAATCAAAGGTTACATAGCCAACACGACAGATGCAGTACAATCACAGCCTAAAGACCAACATAAACTTAACATTTTGAAGCTATTCATCATCAATAAACCTATGTCAAATCAATGCATAACACAAGTAAGGCCTGTGAAGAGGCTAACATACTAAAGTCCTTGGAAATGCAGCACATGAACATGACACACTATTGAGAATGACAAACAACACAAAATCAAAGCTTACATAGCCAACACGACAGATGCAGTACAATCGCAGCCTTAAGAGCAACATAAACTTAACATTTTGAAACTATTAATCATTAAACAACATATGTCAAATCAATGCAGCACACAAGTTAGGCCTGTGAAGAGGCAAACCTACTAAGGTCCTAAGTTATGCAGCACATGAACAAGACACACAAGTTACAATTACAAACATCAAAAAATCAAAGGTTACATAGCCAACACGACAGATGCAGTACAATCACAGCCTAAAGACCAACATAAACTTAACATTTTGAAACTATTCATCATCAATAAACCTATGTCAAATCAATGCATAACACAAGTAAGGCCTGTGAAGAGGCTAACATACTAAAGTCCTTGGAAATGCAGCACATGAACATGACACACTATTGAGAATGACAAACAACACAAAATCAAAGCTTACATAGCCAACACGACAGATGCAGTACAATCGCAGCCTTAAGAGCAACATAAACTTAACATTTTGAAACTATTAATCATTAAACAACATATGTCAAATCAATGCAGCACACAAGTAAGGCCTGTGAAGAGGCAAACCTACTAAGGTCCTAAGTTATGCAGCACATGAACAAGACACAAAAGTTACAATTACAAACATCAAAAAATCAATGGTTACATCGCCAACACGACAGATGCTGTACAATCACAGCCTAAAGATCAACATAAATTTAACATTTTGAAACTATTAATCATCAAGAAACTTATGTCAAATCAATACAGCACACAAGTTAAGGCCTGTGAAGGGGCTAACCCACTAAGGACCTTGGCAATTTAACAAATGAACACGACACACAAGTTACAATTACAAACATCACAAAATCAAATGTTACATCGCCAACATGACTTATGCAGTACACTCACAGCCTAAAGGCCAACATAAACTTAATATTTTGAAACTATTAATCATCAAACAACCTATGTCAAATCAATGCAGCACACAAGTAAGGCCTGTCAAGGGCTAACCTACTAATTACAAACATCACAAAATCAAAGGTTCCATCTCCAACACAACAAATGCAGTACAATCACAGCCTAACGACCAACAAGAATTTAACATTTTGAAACTAATAATCATCAAACAACCTATGTCAAATCAATGCAGCACACAAGTAAGGCCTGTGAAGGGGCTAACCTACTAAGGTCCTAAGTAACGCAGCACATGAACACGACACACTCTTTACGATTACAAACAACACAAAATCAAAGGTTACATAGCCAACACGGCAGATGCAGTACTATCGCAGCCTTAAGACCAACATAAACTTAACATTTTGAAACTGTTAATCATCAATAAACCTATGTCAAATCAATGCATAACACAAGTAAGGCCTGTGAAGGGGCTAACATACTAAAGTCCTTGGAAATGCAGCACATGAACATGACACACTATTGAGAATGACAAACAACACAAAATCACAGCTTACATAGCCAACACGACAGATGCAGTACAATCGCAGCCTTAAGCGCAACATAAACTTAACATTTTGAAACTATTAATCATTAAACAACATATGTCAAATCAATGCAGCACACAAGTAAGGACTGTGAAGAGGCTAACCTACTAAGGTCCTAAGTTATGCAGCACATGAACAAGACACACAAGTCACAATTACAAACATCAAAAAATCAATGGTTACATCGCTAACACGACAGATGTTGTACAATCACAGCCTAAAGATCAACATAAATTTAACATTTTGAAACTATTAATCATCAAGAAACTTATGTCAAATCAATACAGCACACAAGTTAAGGCCTGTGAAGGGGCTAACCCACTAAAGACCTTGGCAATGTAACAAATGAACACGACACACAAGTTACAATTACAAACATCACAAAATCAAATGTTACATCGCCAACATGACATGTGCAGTACACTCACAGCCTAAAGGCCAACATAAACTTAATATTTTGAAACTATTAATCATCAAACAACCTATGTCAAATCAATGCAGCACACAAGTAAGGCCTGTCAAGGGCTAACCTACTAATTACAAACATCACAAAATCAAAGGTTCCATCTCCAACACAACAAATGCAGTACAATCACAGCCTAACGACCAACAAGAATTTAACATTTTGAAACTAATAATCATCAAACAACCTATGTCAAATCAATGCAGCACACAAGTAAGGCTTGTGAAGGGGCTAACCAACTAAAGTCCTTCGCAATGCAGCACAAGAACAAGACACACTCTTTACGATTACAAACAACACAAAATCAAAGGTTACATAGCCAACACGGCAGATGCAGTACTATCGCAGCCTTAAGACCAACATAAACTTAACATTTTGAAACTATTAAACATCAAACAACATATGTCAAATCTATGCAGCACACAAGTAAGGCCTGTGAAGAGGCTAACCTACTAAGGTCCTAAGTAATTCAGCACATGAACTAGACACACAAGTTACAATTACAAACATCAAAAAATCAATGGTTACATCGCCAACACGACAGATGCTGTACAATCACAGCCTAAAGATCAACATAAATTTAACATTTTGAAACTATTAATCATCAAAAAACTTATGTCAAATCAATGCAGCACACAAGTTAAGGCCTATGAAGGGGCTAACCCACTAAGTACCTTGGCAATGCAACAAATGAACACGACACACAAGTTACAATCACAAACATCACAAAATCAAATGTTACATCGCCAATATGACATATGCAGTACAATCAAAGCCTAAAGACCAACATAAACTTAATATTTTGAAACTATTAACCATCAAACAACCTATGTCAAATCAATGCAGCACACAAGTAAGGCTTGTGAAGGGGCTAACCAACTAAAGTACTTCGCAATGCAGCACAAGAACAAGACACACTCTTTACAATTACAAACAACACAAAATCAAAGGTTACATAGCCAACACGACAGATGCAGTACTATCGCAGCCTTAAGACCAACATAAACTTAACATTTTGAAACTATTAATCATCAAACAACCTATGTCAAATCAATGCAGCACACAAGTAAGGCCTGTGAAGAGGCTAACCTACTAAGGTCCTAAGTAATTCAGCACATGAACTAGACACACAAGTTACAATTACAAACATCAAAAAATCAATGGTTACATCGCCAACACGACAGATGCTGTACAATCACAGCCTAAAGATCAATATAAATTTAACATTTTGAAACTATTAATCATCAAAAAACTTATGTCAAATCAATGCAGCACACAAGTTAAGGCCTATGAAGGGGCTAACCCACTAAGGACCTTGGCAATGCAACAAATGAACACGACACACTAGTTACAATCACAAACATCACAAAATCAAATGTTACATCGCCAATATGACATATGCAGTACAATCAAAGCCTAAAGACCAACATAAACTTAATATTTTGAAACTATTAATCATCAAACAACCTATGTCAAATCAATGCAGCACACAAGTAAGGCATGTCAAGCGGCTAACCTACTAAGGTCCTATGTAATGCAGCACATGAACATGACACACAACTTTCAATTACAAACATCACAAAATCAAAGGTTACATCTCCAACACAACAAATGCAGTACAATCACAGCCTAAAGACCAACAAGAATTTAACATTTTGAAACTAATAATCAGGAAACAACCTATGTCCAATCAATGCAACACTCAAGCAAGGCCTATGAAGGAGCTAACCTACTAAGGTCCTTTTCAATGCAGCACATGAAAAAGACACACAAGTTACAATAAGAAACATCACAAAATCAAATGTTACATCGCCAACATGACAGATTCAGTACATTCACAGCCTAAAGACCATCATAAACTTAATATTTTGAAACTATTAATCATCAAACAACCTATGTCAAATCAATGCAGCACACAAGTAAGGTTTGTGAAGGGGCTAACCAACTAATGTCCTTCGCAATGCAGCACAAGAACAAGCACACTCTTTACAATTACAAACAACACAAAATCAAAGGTTACATAGCCAACACGACAGATGCAGTACTATCGCAGCCTTAAGATCAACATAAACTTAAGATTTTGAAACTATTAATCATCAAACAACATATGTCAAATCAATGTATAACACAAGTAAGGCCTGTGAAGGGGCTAACATACTAAAGTCCTTTGAAATGCAGCACATGAACAAGACACACTATTTACAATTACAAACAACACAAAATCAAAGGTTTCATAGCCAACACGACAGATGCATTACAATCACAGCCTAAAGACCAACATAAACTTAACATTTTGAAACTATTAATCATCAAACAACCTATGTCAAATCAATGCATAACACAAGTAAGGCCTGTGAAGGGGCTAACATACTAAAGTCCTTTGAAATGCAGCACATGAACAAGACACACTATTTACAATTACAAACAACACAAAATCAAAGGTTACATAGCGAACACGATAGATGCATTACAATCACAGCCTAAAGACCAACATAAACTTAACATTTTGAAACTATTAATCATCAAACAACCTATGTCAAACCAATGCAGCACACAAGTAAGGCCTGCGAAGGCGCTAACCTACTAAAGTCCTTGGAAATGCAGGACATGAACAAGACACACTATTGACAATTACAAACAACACAAAATCAAAGTTTACATAGCCAACACGACAGATGCAGTACAATCACAGCCTAAAGACCAACTTAAACTTAACATTTTGAAACTATTAACCATCAAACAACCTATATCAAATCAATGCAGCACACAAGTAAGGCTTGTGAAGGGGCTAACCTACTAAAGTCCTTCGCAATGCAGCACAAGAACAAGCACACTCTTTACAATTACAAACAACACAAAATCAAAGGTTACATAGCCAACACGACAGATGCAGTACTATCGCAGCCTTAAGATCAACATAAACTTAAGATTTTGAGACTATTAATCATCAAACAACATATTTCAAATCAATGCATAACACAAGTAAGGCCTGTGAAGGGGCTAACATACTAAAGTCCTTTGAAATGCAGCACATGAACAAGACACACTATTTACAATTACAAACAACACAAAATCAAAGGTTACATAGCCAACACGACAGATGCATTACAATCACAGCCTAAAGACCAACATAAACTTAACATTTTGAAACTATTAATCATCAAACAACCTATGTCAAACCAATGCAGCACACAAGTAAGGCCTGCGAAGGCGCTAACCTACTAAAGTCCTTGGAAATGCAGGACAATAACAAGACACACTATTGACAATTACAAACAACACAAAATCAAAGTTTACATAGCCAACACGACAGATGCAGTACAATCACAGCCTAAAGACCAACTTAAACTTAACATTTTGAAACTATTAAGCATCAAACAACCTATGTCAAATCAATGCAGCACACAAGTAAGGCTTGTGAAGGGGCTAACCAACTAAAGTCCTTCGCAATGCAGCACAAAAACAAGACACACTCTTTACGATTACAAACAACACAAAATCAAAGGTTACATAGCCAACACGACAGATACAGTACTATCGCAGCCTTAAGATCAACATAAACTTAAGATTTTGAAACTATTAATCATCAAACAACATATTTCAAATCAATGCATAACACAAGTAAGGCCTGTGAAGGGGCTAACATACTAAAGTCCTTTGAAATGCAGCACATGAACAAGACACACTATTTACAATTACAAACAACACAAAATCAAAGGTTACATAGCCAACACGACAGATGCATTACAATCACAGCCTAAAGACCAACATAAACTTAACATTTTGAAACTATTAATCATCAAACAACCTATGTCAAACCAATGCAGCACACAAGTAAGGCCTGCGAAGGCGCTAACCTACTAAAGTCCTTGGAAATGCAGGACAATAACAAGACACACTATTGACAATTACAAACAACACAAAATCAAAGTTTACATAGCCTACACGACAGATGCAGTACAATCACAGCCTAAAGACCAACTTAAACTTAATATTTTGAAACTATTAACCATCAAACAACCTATGTCAAATCAATGCAGCACACAAGTAAGGCTTGTGAAGGGGCTAACCAACTAAAGTCCTTCGCAATGCAGCACAAAAACAAGACGCACTCTTTACGATTACAAACAACACAAAATCAAAGGTTACATAGCCAACACGACAGATGCAGTACTATCGCAGCCTTAAGACCAACATAAACTTAACATTTTGAAACTATTAATCATCAAACAACATATGTCAAATCGATGCAGCACACAAGTAAGGCCTGTGAAGAGGCTAACCTACTAAGGTCCTAAGTAATTCAGCACATGAACTAGACACACAAGTTACAATTACAAACATCAAAAAATCAATGGTTACATCGCCAACACGACAGATGCTGTACAATCACAGCCTAAAGATCAACATACATTTAACATTTTGAAACTATTAATCATCAAAAAACTTATGTCAAATCAATGCAGCACACAAGTTAAGGCCTATGAAGGGGCTAACCCACTAAGGACCTTGGCAATGCAACAAATGAACACGACACACAAGTTACAATCACAAACATCACAAAATCAAATGTTACATCACCAATATGACATATGCAGTACAATCAAAGCCTAAAGACCAACATAAACTTAATATTTTGAAACTATTAACCATCAAACAACCTATGTCAAATCAATGCAGCACACAAGTAAGGCTTGTGAAGGGGCTAACCAACTAAAGTCCTTCGCAATGCAGCACAAGAACAAGACACACTCTTTACAATTACAAACAACACAAAATCAAAGGTTACATAGCCAACACGACAGATGTAGTACTATCGCAGCCTTAAGACCAACATAAACTTAACATTTTGAAACTATTAATCATCAAACAACATATGTCAAATCAATGCAGCACACAAGTAAGGCCTGTGAAGAGGCTAACCTACTAAGGTCCTAAGTAATTCAGCACATGAACTAGACACACAAGTTACAATTACAAACATCAAAAAATCAATGGTTACATCGCCAACACGACAGATGTTGTACAATCACAGCCTAAAGATCAACATAAATTTAACAATTTGAAACTATTAATCATCAAAAAACTTATGTCAAATCAATGCAGCACACAAGTTAAGGCCTATGAAGGGGCTAACCCACTAAGGACTTTGGCAATGCAACAAATGAACACGACACACTAGTTACAATCACAAACATCACAAAATCAAATGTTACATCGCCAATATGACATATGCAGTACAATCAAAGCCTAAAGACCAACATAAACTTAATATTTTGAAACTATTAATCATCAAACAACCTATGTCAAATCAATGCAGCACACAAGTAAGGCCTGTCAAGCGGCTAACCTACTAAGGTCCTATGTAATGCAGCACATGAACATGACACACAACTTTCAATTACAAACATCACAAAATCAAAGGTTACATCTCCAACACAACAAATGCAGTACAATCACAGCCTAAAGACAACCAAGAATTTAACATTTTGAAACTAATAATCATGAAACAACCTATGTCAAATCAATGCAGCACTCAAGCAAGGCCTATGAAGGGGCTAACCTACTAAGTTCCTTTGCAATGCAACACATGAAAAAGACACACAAGTTACAATAACAAACATCACAAAATCAAATGTTACATCGCCAACATGACAGATTCAGTACATTCACAGCCTAAAGACCATCATAAACTTAATATTTTGAAAATATTAATCATCAAACAACCTATGTCAAATCAATACAGCACACAAGTAAGGCCTGTGAAGGGGCTAACCAACTAAGGTCCTAAGTACCGCAACACATGAACACGACACACAACTTACAATTACAAACAACACAACGTCAAAGGTTACATCGCCAACACGATGCATGCAGTACGATCACATCCTAAAAACAACATTAATTTAAGATTTTGAAACTATTAATCATGAAATAACCTATGTCATATCAATGCCGCACAAAAGTAAGTCCTATGAAGGGGCTTACCTACTAAGGTCCTTGGCAATGCAACACATGAACAAGACACACTATTTAAAATTACAAACAACACAAAATCAAAGGTTACATAGCCAGCACGACAGATGCAGTACAATCACAGCCTAAAGACCAACATAAACTTAACATTTTGAAACTATTAATCATCAAACAACCTATGTCAAATCAATGCATAACACAAGTAAGGCCTGTGAATTGGCTAACATACTAAAGTCCTTTGAAATGCAGCACATGAACAAGACACACTATTTACAATTACAATCAACACAAAATCAAAGGTTACATAGCGAACACGACAGATGCATTACAATCACAGCCTAAAGACCAACATAAACTTAACATTTTGAAACTATTAATCATCAAACAACCTATGTCAAACCAATGCAGCACACAAGTAAGGCCTGCGAAGGCGCTAACCTACTAAAGTCCTTGGAAATGCAGGACATGAACAAGACACACTATTGACAATTACAAACAACACAAAATCAAAGTTTACATAGCCAACACGACAGATGCAGTACAATTACAGCCTAAAGACCAACTTAAACATAACATTTTGAAACTATTAACCATCAAACAACCTATATCAAATCAATGCAGCACACAAGTAAGGCTTGTGAAGGGGCTAACCAACTAAAGTCCTTCGCAATGCGGCACAAGAACAAGCACACTCTTTACAATTACAAACAACACAAAATCAAAGGTTACACAGCCAACACGACAGATGCAGTACTATCGCAGCCTTAAGATCAAAATAAACTTAAGATTTTGAAACTATTAATCATCAAACAACATATGTCAAATCAATGCATAACACAAGTAAGGCCTGTGAAGGGGCTAACATACTAAAGTCCTTTGAAATGCAGCACATGAACAAGACACACTATTTACAATTACAAACAACACAAAATCAAAGGTTACATAGCCAACACGACAGATGCATTACAATCACAGCCTAAAGACCAACATAAACTTAACATTTTGAAACTATTAATCATCAAACAACCTATGTCAAACCAATGCAGCACACAAGTAAGGCCTGCGAAGGCGCTAACCTACTAAAGTCCTTGGAAATGCAGGACAATAACAAGACACACTATTGACAATTACAAACAACACAAAATCAAAGTTTACATAGCCAACACGACAGATGCAGTACAATCACAGCCTAAAGACCAACTTAAACTTAACATTTTGAAACTATTAAGCATCAAACAACCTATGTCAAATCAATGCAGCACACAAGTAAGGCTTGTGAAGGGGCTAACCAACTAAAGTCCATCGCAATGCAGCACAAGAACAAGACAGACTCTTTATGATTACAAACAACACAAAATCAAAGGTTACATAGCCAACACGACAGATGCAGTACTATCGCAGCCTTAAGACCAACATAAACTTAAGATTTTGAAACTATTAATCATCAAACAACATATGTCAAATCAATGCAGCACTCAAGTAAGGCCTGTGAAGAGGCAAACCTACTAAGGTCCTAAGTAATTCAGCACATGAACTAGACACACAAGTTACAATTACAAACATCAAAAAATCAATGGTTACATCGCCAACACGACAGATGCTGTACAATCACAGCCTAAAGATCAACATAAATTTAACATTTTGAAACTATTAATCATCAAAAAACTTATGTCAAATCAATGCAGCACACAAGTTAAGGCCTATGAAGGGGCTAACCCACTAAGGACCTTGGCAATGCAACAAATGAACACGACACACAAGTTACAATCACAAACATCACAAAATCAAATGTTACATCGCCAACATGACATATGCAGAACAATCAAAGCCTAAAGACCAAAATAAACTTAATATTTTGAAACTATTAATCATCAAACAACCTATGTCAAATCAATGCAGCACACAAGTAAGGCCTGTCAAGCGGCTAACCTACTAAGGTCCTATGTAATGCAGCACATGAACATGATACACAACTTTCAATTACAAACATCACAAAATCAAAGGTTACATCTCCAACACAACAAATGCAGTACAATCACAGCCTAAAGACCAACAAGAATTTAACATTTTGAAACTAATAATCATCAAACAACCTATGTCAAATCAATGCAACACTCAAGCAAGGCCTATGAAGGGGCTAACCTACTAAGGTCCTTTGCAATGCAGCACATGAAAAAGACACACAAGTTACAATAACAAACATCACAAAATCAAATTTTACATCGCCAACATGACAGATTCAGTACATTCACAGCCTAAAGACCATCATAAACTTAATATTTTGAAACTATTAATCATCAAACAACCTATGTCAAATCAATGCAGCACACAAGTAAGGCCTGTGAAGGGGCTAACCTACTAAGGTCCTAAGTACCGCAACACATGAACACGACACACAACTTACAATTACAAACAACACAAAATCAAAGGTTACATCGCCAACACGATGCATGCAGTACGATCACATCCTAAAAACCAACATTAGTTTAAGATTTTGAAACTATTAATCATGAAATAACCTATGTCAAATCAATGCCGCACAAAAGTAAGTCCTATGAAGGGGCTTACCTACTAAGGTCCTTGGCAATGCAACACATGAACAAGACACACTATTTAAAATTACAAACAACACAAAATCAAAGGTTACATAGCCAACACGACAGATGCAGTACAATCACAGCCTAAAGACCAACATAAACTTAACATTTTGAAACTATTAATCATCAAACAACCTATGTCAAATCAATGCATAACACAAGTAAGGCCTATGAAGGGGCTAACATACTAAAGACCTTTGAAATGCAGCACATGAACAAGACACACTATTTACAATTACAAACAACACAAAATCAAAGGTTACATAGCCAACACGACAGATGCATTACAATCATAGCCTAAAGACCAACATAAACTTAACATTTTGAAACTATTAATCATCAAACAACCTATGTCAAACCAATGCAGCACACAAGTAAGGCCTGCGAAGGCACTAACCTACTAAAGTCCTTGGAAATGCAGGACATGATCAAGACACACCATTGACAATTACAAACAACACAAAATCAAAGTTTACATAGCCAACACGACAGATGCAGTACAATCACAGCCTAAAGACCAACTTAAACTTAACATTTTGAAACTATTAACCATCAAACAACCTATGTCAAATCAATGCAGCACACAAGTAAGGCTTGTGAAGGGGCTAACCAACTAAAGTCCTTCGCAATACAGCACAAGAACAAGCACACTCTTTACAATTACAAACAACACAAAATCAAAGGTTACATAGCCAACACGACAGATGCAGTACTATCGCAGCCTTAAGACCAACATAAACTTAAGATTTTGAAACTATTAATCATCAAACAACATATGTCAAATCAATGCAGCACACAAGTAAGGTCTGTGAAGAGGCTAACCTACTAAGGTCCTAAGAAATTCAGCACATGAACTAGACACACAAGTTACAATTACAAACGTCAAAAAATCAATGGTTACATCGCCAACACGACAGATGCTGTACAATCACAACCTAAAGATCAACATAAATTTAACATTTTGAAACTATTAATCATCAAAAAACTTATGTCAAATCAATGCAGCACACAAGTTAAGGCCTATGAAGGGGCTAACCCACTAAGGACCTTGGCAATGCAACAAATGAACACGACACACAAGTTACAATCATAAACATCACAAAATCAAATGTTACATCGCCAACATGACATATGCAGTACAATCAAAGCCTAAAGACCAACATAAACTTAATATTTTGAAACGATTATTCATCAAACAACCTATGTCAAATCAATGCAGCACACAAGTAAGGTCTGTCAAGCGGCTAACCTACTAAGGTCCTATGTAATGCAGCACATGAACATGACACACAACTTTCAATTACATACATCACAAAATCAAAGGTTACATCTCCAACACAACAAATGCAGTACAATCACTGCCTAAAGACCAACAAGAATTTAACATTTTGAAACTAATAATCATGAAACATCAAATGTCAAATCAATGCAGCACTTAAGCAAGGCCTATGAAGGAGCTAACCTACTAAGGTCCTTAGCAATGCTGCACATGAAAAAGACACACAAGTTACAATAACAAACATCACAAAATCGAATGTTACATCGCCAACATGACAGATTCAGTACATTCACAGCCTAAAGACCATCATAAAGTTAATATTTTGAAACTATTAATCATCAAACAACCTATGTCAAATCAATGCAGCACACAACTAAGGCCTGTGAAGGGGCTAACCTGCTAAGGTCCTAAGTACCGCAACACATGAACACGACACACAAATTACAATTACAAACAACACAAAATCAAAGGTTACATCGCCAACACGATGCATGCAGTACGATCACATCCTAAAAACCAACATTAATTTAAGATTTTGAAACTATTAATCATGAAATAACCATATCAAATCAATGACGCACAAAAGTAAGTCCTATGAAGGGGCTTACCTACTAAGGTCCTTGGCAATGCAACACATGAACAAGACACACTATTTAAAATTGCAAACAACACAAAATCAAAGGTTACATAGCCAACACGACAGATGCAGTACAATCACAGCCTAAAGACCAACATAAACTTAACATTTTGAAACTATTAATCATCAAACAATCTATGTCAAATCAATGCATAACACAAGTAAGGCCTATGAAGGGGCTAACATACTAAAGTCCTTTGAAATGCAGCACATGAACAAGACACACTATTTACAATTACAAACAACACAAAATCAAAGGTTACATAGCGAACACGACAGACGCATTACAATCACAGCCTAAAGACCAACATAAACTTAACATTTTGAAACTATTAAGCATCAAACAACCTATGTCAAACCAATGCAGCACACAAGTAAGGCCTGCGAAGGCGCTAACCCACTAAAGTCCTTGAAAATGCAGGACATGAACAGGACACACTATTGACAATTATAAACAACACAAAATCAAAGTTTACATAGCCAACACGACAGATGCAGTACAATCACAGCCTAAAGACCAACTTAAACTTAACATTTTGAAACTATTAACCATCAAACAACCTATGTCAAATCAATGCAGCACACAAGTAAGGCCTGTCAAGTGGCTAACCTACTAAGGTCCTATGTGATGCAGCACATGAACATGACAGACAACTTTCAATTACAAACATCACAAAATCAAAGGTTACATCTCCAACACAACAAATGCAGTACAATCACAGCCTAAAGACCAACAAGAATTTAACATTTTGAAACTAATAATCAGGAAACAACCTATGTCCAATCAATGCAGCACTCAAGCAAGGCCTATGAAGGAGCTAACCTACTAAGGTCCTTTTCAATGCAGCACATGAAAAAGACACACAAGTTACAATAAGAAACATCACAAAATCAAATGTTACATCGCCAACATGACAGATTCAGTACATTCACAGCCTAAAGACCATCATAAACTTAATATTTTGAAACTATTAATCATCAAACAACCTATGTCAAATCAATGCAGCACACAAGTAAGGCCTGTGAAGAGGCTAACCTACTAAGGTCCTAAGTACCGCAACACATGAACACGACACACAACTTACAATTACAAACAACAAAAATCAAAGGTTACATCGCCAACATGATGCATGCAGTACGATCACATCCTAAAAACCAACATTAATTTAAGATTTGAAACTATTAATCATGAAATAACCTATGTCAAATCAATGCCGCACAAAAGTAAGGCCTATGAAGGGGCTTACCTACTAAGGTCCTTGGCAATGCAACACATGAAGAAGACACACTATTTAAAATTACAAACAACACAAAATCAAAGGTTACATAGCCAGCACGACAGATGCAGTACAATCACAGCCTAAAGACCAACATAAACTTAACATTTTGAAACTATTAATCATCAAACAACCTATGTCAAATCAATGCATAACACAAGTAAGGCCTGTGAAGGGGCTAACCTACTAAGGTCCTATGTAATGCAGCACATGAACATGACACACAACTTTCAATTACATACATCACAAAATCAAAGGTTACATCTCCAACACAACAAATGCAGTACAATCACTGCCTAAAGACCAACAAGAATTTAACATTTTGAAACTAATAATCATGAAACATCAAATGTCAAATCAATGCAGCACTTAAGCAAGGCCTATGAAGGAGCTAACCTACTAAGGTCCTTAGCAATGCAGCACATGAAAAAGACACACAAGTTACAATAACAAACATCACAAAATCGAATGTTACATCGCCAACATGACAGATTCAGTACATTCACAGCCTAAAGACCATCATAAAGTTAATATTTTGAAACTATTAATCATCAAACAACCTATGTCAAATCAATGCAGCACACAACTAAGGCCTGTGAAGGGGCTAACCTGCTAAGGTCCTAAGTACCGCAACACATGAACACGACACACAAATTACAATTACAAACAACACAAAATCAAAGGTTACATCGCCAACACGATGCATGCAGTACGATCACATCCTAAAAACCAACATTAATTTAAGATTTTGAAACTATTAATCATGAAATAACCATATCAAATCAATGACGCACAAAAGTAAGTCCTATGAAGGGGCTTACCTACTAAGGTCCTTGGCAATGCAACACATGAACAAGACACACTATTTAAAATTGCAAACAACACAAAATCAAAGGTTACATAGCCAACACGACAGATGCAGTACAATCACAGCCTAAAGACCAACATAAACTTAACATTTTGAAACTATTAATCATCAAACAATCTATGTCAAATCAATGCATAACACAAGTAAGGCCTATGAAGGGGCTAACATACTAAAGTCCTTTGAAATGCAGCACATGAACAAGACACACTATTTACAATTACAAACAACACAAAATCAAAGGTTACATAGCGAACACGACAGACGCATTACAATCACAGCCTAAAGACCAACATAAACTTAACATTTTGAAACTATTAAGCATCAAACAACCTATGTCAAACCAATGCAGCACACAAGTAAGGCCTGCGAAGGCGCTAACCCACTAAAGTCCTTGAAAATGCAGGACATGAACAGGACACACTATTGACAATTATAAACAACACAAAATCAAAGTTTACATAGCCAACACGACAGATGCAGTACAATCACAGCCTAAAGACCAACTTAAACTTAACATTTTGAAACTATTAACCATCAAACAACCTATGTCAAATCAATGCAGCACACAAGTAAGGCCTGTCAAGTGGCTAACCTACTAAGGTCCTATGTAATGCAGCACATGAACATGACAGACAACTTTCAATTACAAACATCACAAAATCAAAGGTTACATCTCCAACACAACAAATGCAGTACAATCACAGCCTAAAGACCAACAAGAATTTAACATTTTGAAACTAATAATCAGGAAACAACCTATGTCCAATCAATGCAGCACTCAAGCAAGGCCTATGAAGGAGCTAACCTACTAAGGTCCTTTTCAATGCAGCACATGAAAAAGACACACAAGTTACAATAAGAAACATCACAAAATCAAATGTTACATCGCCAACATGACAGATTCAGTACATTCACAGCCTAAAGACCATCATAAACTTAATATTTTGAAACTATTAATCATCAAACAACCTATGTCAAATCAATGCAGCACACAAGTAAGGCCTGTGAAGAGGCTAACCTACTAAGGTCCTAAGTACCGCAACACATGAACACGACACACAACTTACAATTACAAACAACAAAAAATCAAAGGTTACATCGCCAACATGATGCATGCAGTACGATCACATCCTAAAAACCAACATTAATTTAAGATTTTGAAACTATTAATCATGAAATAACCTATGTCAAATCAATGCCGCACAAAAGTAAGGCCTATGAAGGGGCTTACCTACTAAGGTCCTTGGCAATGCAACACATGAAGAAGACACACTATTTAAAATTACAAACAACACAAAATCAAAGGTTACATAGCCAGCACGACAGATGCAGTACAATCACAGCCTAAAGACCAACATAAACTTAACATTTTGAAACTATTAATCATCAAACAACCTATGTCAAATCAATGCATAACACAAGTAAGGCCTGTGAAGGGGCTAACATACTAAAGTTCTTTGAAATGCAGCACATGAACAAGACACACTATTTACAATTACAAACAACACAAAATCAAAGGTTACATGGCCAACACGACAGATGCATTACAATCACAGCCTAAAGACCAACATAAACTTAACATTTTGAAACTATTAATCATCAAACAACCTATGTCAAACCAATGCAGCACACAAGTAAGGCCTGCGAAGGCGCTAACCTACTAAAGTCCTTGGAAATGCAGGACATGAACAAGACACACTATTGACAATTACAAACAACACAAAATCAAAGTTTACATAGCCAACACGACAGATGCAGTACAATCACAGCCTAAAGACCAACTTAAACTTAACATTTTGAAACTATTAACCATCAAACAACCTATGTCAAATCAATGCAGCACACAAGTAAGGCCTGTCAAGTGGCTAACCTACTAAGGTCCTATGTAATGCAGCACATGAACATGACAGACAACTTTCAATTACAAACATCACAAAATCAAAGGTTACATCTCCAACACAACAAATGCAGTACAATCACAGCCTAAAGACCAACAAGAATTTAACATTTTGAAACTAATAATCAGGAAACAACCTATGTCCAATCAATGCAGCACTCAAGCAAGGCCTATGAAGGAGCTAACCTACTAAGGTCCTTTTCAATGCAGCACATGAAAAAGACACACAAGTTACAATAAGAAACATCACAAAATCAAATGTTACATCGCCAACATGACAGATTCAGTACATTCACAGCCTAAAGACCATCATAAACTTAATATTTTGAAACTATTAATCATCAAACAACCTATGTCAAATCAATGCAGCACACAAGTAAGGCCTGTGAAGAGGCTAACCTACTAAGGTCCTAAGTACCGCAACACATGAACACGACACACAACTTACAATTACAAACAACAAAAAATCAAAGGTTACATCGCCAACATGATGCATGCAGTACGATCACATCCTAAAAACCAACATTAATTTAAGATTTTGAAACTATTAATCATGAAATAACCTATGTCAAATCAATGCCGCACAAAAGTAAGGCCTATGAAGGGGCTTACCTACTAAGGTCCTTGGCAATGCAACACATGAAGAAGACACACTATTTAAAATTACAAACAACACAAAATCAAAGGTTACATAGCCAGCACGACAGATGCAGTACAATCACAGCCTAAAGACCAACATAAACTTAACATTTTGAAACTATTAATCATCAAACAACCTATGTCAAATCAATGCATAACACAAGTAAGGCCTGTGAAGGGGCTAACATACTAAAGTTCTTTGAAATGCAGCACATGAACAAGACACACTATTTACAATTACAAACAACACAAAATCAAAGGTTACATGGCCAACACGACAGATGCATTACAATCACAGCCTAAAGACCAACATAAACTTAACATTTTGAAACTATTAATCATCAAACAACCTATGTCAAACCAATGCAGCACACAAGTAAGGCCTGCGAAGGCGCTAACCTACTAAACTCCTTGGAAATGCAGGACATGAACAAGACACACTATTGACAATTACAAACAACACAAAATCAAAGTTTACACAGCCAACACGACAGATGCAGTACAATCACAGCCTAAAGACCAACTTAAACTTAACATTTTGAAACTATTAACCATCAAACAACCTATGTCAAATCAATGCAGCACACAAGTAAGGCTTGTGAAGGGGCTAACCAACTAAAGTCCTTCGCAATGCAGCACAAGAACAAGACACACTCTTTACAATTACAAACAACACAAAATCAAAGGTTACATAGCCAACACGACAGATGCAGTACTATCGCAGCCTTAAGACCAACATAAACTTAACATTTTGAAACTATTAATCATCAAACAACATATGTCAAATCAATGCAGCACACAAGTAAGGCCTGTGAAGAGGCTAACCTACTAAGGTCCTAAGTAATTCAGCACATGAACTAGACACACAAGTTACAATTACAAACATCAAAAAATCAATGGTTACATCGCCAACACGACAGATGCTGTACAATCACAGCCTAAAGATCAACATAAATTTAACATTTTGAAACTATTAATCACCAAAAAACTTATGTCAAATCAATGCAGCACACAAGTTAAGGCCTATGAAGGGGCTAACCCGCTAAGGACCTTGGCAATGCAACAAATGAACACGACACACAAGTTACAATCACAAACATCACAAAATCATTATGTTACATCGCCAACATGACATATGCAGTACAATCAAAGCCTAAAGACCAACATAAACTTAATATTTTGAAACTATTAATCATCAAACAACCTATGTCAAATCAATGCAGCACACAAGTAAGGCCTGTCAAGCGGCTAACCTACTAAGGTCATATGTAATGCAGCACATGAACATGACACAAAACATTCAATTACAAACATCACAAAATCAAAGGTTACATCTCCAACACAACAAATGCAGTACAATCACAGCCTAAAGACCAACAAGAATTTAACATTTTGAAACTAATAATCATCAAACAACCTATGTCAAATCAATGCAGCACTCAAGCAGGGCCTATGTAACACCCCGACCGATGGCGGAAACGTCGGGATGCCACGAGGGATGTGTAGATTGTTCAACAGCTCGTGGGCATCTAATTTAATCATCATATATCATTTAAGCAAACAACATAATTACACAAAAATCATGTTCATCATGAATCATTTACATCAATTACACAAAAGAATTAGTTAAACTAACTAAACTCTAAACGCCAGAAATTTAGTTAATTAACTAAGTCCAAGAATCCTATATGATGATACTGTCCAAAATAGAAGAGATCATCCTCTTCATCTTACCTGTCTCCATCACCTGAAACATGTAAGAAATCAAGTGTCAACTACAAAAGTAGTTGGTGAGTAATCATAAGTTTTTATACTTGAAAATTTTTTAGTAAAATGAGTTTAAAAGTTTGTATTTTAAAATAGTTTTATAAAATGCTTTGTTTAAAACAAGTATAAGACTTATGATCTTCTTGAGAAAATCCATATGAATACCTGTATGAGATAATCCAACACACATCCATCAATTCAACAATCAAACACTTAGAAAATCACATAACCACATAACCAAGTCAAGCATAGTCAATTTCAAATAATCATAATCAAATATAGATAATCAATCCACAACAAATCAACCAATCTCATCAATCTTATTCTCAAATAATGTCCGTGACTATACATGATCATTATGTAATTAACATAAGTTAAATACATGATTCATGGAGTGGTCGCTAACCACGTGACAATACATGAAGTCAAAGCAATTAACCGAAGTCAAAGGCAATGATTCACAGATGTGGAAACCATCCACGTGACAATACACGATGTCAAAGCAATTAACCGAAGTTAAAAGCGATGACTCTCGGGGTTTGTGACAATACTTGTAATCTGTGTTATTGACCGAAGTCAATAACAAGGTTTACATGGATAAAAAAATAATAAGAGACAATCCATAATAAGTGATAATTTTATATCGTGAATATCATATTGATAAACAGGTATTAACCTTGAGTTATCAAAATAATATTTGAATTTGGTATACATGCTTCACCTCCGAGTTTTAAAACAAAGTAGTTTAAAGAAAGGGAGGTTATGAGAACTCACCTAAAGTCCTTAGTATGTGTGTTCTTGTATTATGCGCGCTCGCGTACGCAACTCAAAGATCTGTAATTATATTGTGTTTCATATTTATAATTAAGTGTGAAATTCTCAGGTAACATATGTGTTTTCCTGTTAGTCATTAAGTGATTCTGTAACTTAACCTTTTAATTAAAGTTAAGTTGGAATACATAAGGTTTCATTCTTATTCATCATAAAATAGCGTTTTAAACTTGTGAATTTTATTTACTCGCCAAAGATAATTAATTGTAAACTTCTAGACATATTTTCTTAGATATGTATGTAACCATGGGTGTTAGTCCTCGTTATAACACATCTAAATCATATTTGCATGTATGACTAATCTTTATTAACCACCATATTATAAGTTATACAATTTACTTATCGTTTAACAAGATGATACGTAGATCGTTTACATAGAATGTTAAAAAAAAAACCATGCAAGATCTCATAGTTTAAACTTATGTAATTTAGAAAAATGTTAAATCGTATTGATCATGCACGCATGGGTATTCATATATACTTGTGTATATGTATTTTCATGATCCCTAATTATCCTTAACCTACTAGTTTATTGGATTCACGTTAGGTAGCCCATTAGACCAGCGAACCTTTGACCCAAACCATTGGGTTCGGCCCACCCGAAGGTTCGGCTAACATGGTTCGCCCGAGGGTTCGGCCAAATGAAGAAGTAGGGTTCGTGAAAGATTAAGGTTCGCCAACCATTAAATGGTTCAGCTTAGAAGAGAGGTTCGCGACCCTCAGGGTTCGCCTATATGGTTCGCTAGTGGTCATGAGGGTTCGTCTGGGCTCGTGACCTTCGAAAGGTTCGCTAGGGTTCGGCTAGGCCAAGCTCACTGCCTAGGGTTCGTCTAAGGCTGGAACACATCAAGGGTTCGGGGTTGGCGGCTGAATGGTTCGGCCAGCAGCAACCTCCACGAACCTGTGGGTTTCTGAGCAGTAAATCATCGCCATCATCAAGCTTCTGCATATTTCAATACTACATTTGGCTTCTACGTGAGACTATTAACTCGTTTTAGTGTTTTACAAGAGATTTATCCGATTTAATTTACAACAAGTTCGAACCCCACGACCCAATAGCAAAACTGAAAATGTAAAGCCAGATTTACCTCGATTCTGCGGTTAAAAGTGAGGTTTCTTCGTATCCACTTGTTCCTCTCGATCACCCGGTCGCGTGGACACCAAGATCTCGCGAATCCGTTGAGAAACGAGCTTGGAAAGTTAGAGAGAAGGTAGAGAGAATTGTGGTGTGTGTGTTTTTAGAGAGGTAGAGAATGTGATGTAAATGAAGAAAAGGAAGGAAGTAATCTTCCTTATATCGCGTGTCGTATACACGTGCTCGATCCCGTTTTTATCGCGATAAATAAAATAAATGTTCGGTTTTTACACGTTAGCCATATTTAAACATAAAGTGTTTAAATAATATGATTTCATTAATTAACTTGATTTTTTTTTTAAAAATAATCTTTGTCTCATAAAAGATCTCTTTTGATACGCGTGAAATGTAACAACCTGCTCGGTTTTCTAACGTAGTATATTTAAAACAATAAATCATTTTAAATAAATTGATTTTTTTTAAATAAAATAAGTTTAAATAAATTGTTTCGTAAATCGCTTTCGTTTCATTATCGTTAATTAATTATTTAATAAATTAAATTATTCGAACTCATTTTAGGTTGCGATTCCTAATAAATATTTTAAGTTTCCATTTATTAAATTAATATCGTTTGATATTATTTATATATCTCGTCGAAACGCGTTACTCGCGTACGTATTCGTAAAGATCGTCACCTTTGCGAATCCAACGCTCATATCGTATTTCGATTTGATTTACAGTTGGTGGAATATCGTTTCAGTATATTATTCTTAATAATTATATTCGTGTGAATCGTCACTCACGCGAATACATTATTAAGTTAATATTTCTGAATTCAACATTCGCGTTTAAGTAATGATCGTAACCTCACTTCGCGTAATTAATTCTCATTATTTATTATCTTTAATATTATCATTTCCCAAACCAAAACCCCACTAAACCCTAGTCACTGACACATCCATGATAGACCGAAATATGCATATATATAGGGCATATGTAAGGGTCAGTCGCAACTGCCCTAGCCATCGTCCCACCGCTATTTCGATAAACCATGTCCATGGGTCCTTGACTATGTTTAGTAACCAGACTCAAACAACTCCTAGTTCCATCCCAATACATCCTCAAACCATTAATTCTTCATCATCAATAATGAGTAACTGCGATAAACGCTACGGGCCTGTTTAGTTGTATCACAACTAAACTTCTCGTGGTTTACGCGTATGATAAATGTATTATAACATGCATACCAGTACAGTGATAATATCAGTAATGAAAATCATCAATTTCATAATCAGTAATAATTACAAATCTCCGGCCGTAACAGTACAATCGTACGGATGTACGGACAACCGGAAGTACAGTGATGTTACAGCCTATGAAGGGGCTAACCTACTAAGGTCCTTTGCAATGCAGCACATGAAAAAGACACACAAGTTACAATAACAAACATCACAAAATCAAATGTTACATCGCCAACATGACAGATTCAGTACATTCACAGCCTAAAGACCATCATAAACTTAATATTTTGAAACTATTAATCATCAAACAACCTATGTCAAATCAATGCAGGACACAAGTAAGGCCTGTGAAGGGGCTAACCTACTAAGGTCCTAAGTAACGCAGCACATGAACACGACACACAACTTACAATTACAAACAACACAAAATCAAAGGTTACATCGCCAACACGATGCATGCAGTACGATCACAGCCTAAAAACCAACATTAATTTAAGATTCTGAAACTATTAATCATGAAATAACCTATGTCAAATCAATGCCGCACAAAAGTAAGGCCTATGAAAGGGCTTACCTACTAAGGTCCTTGGCAATGCAACACATGAACAAGACACACTATTTAAAATTACAAACAACACAAAATCAAAGGTTACATAGCCAACACGACAGATGCAGTACAATCACAGCCTAAAGACCAACATAAACTTAACATTTTGAAACTATTAATCATCAAACAACCTATGTCAAATCAATGCATAACACGAGTAAGGCCTGTGAAGGGGCTAACATACTAAAGTCCTTTGAAATGCAGCACATGAACAAGATACACTACTGACAATTACAAATAACTCAAAATCAATGGTTACATAGCCAACACGACAGATGCAGTACAATCACAGCCTAAAGACCAACATTAATTTTAGATTTTGTAACTATAAATCATGAAACAACCTATGTCAAATCAATGTTGCACACAAGTAAGGCCTGTGAAGGGGCTTACCTACTAAGGTCCTTGGCAATTGTAACATTTGTACATTTAGTCATGATAGTCGTAAACAGTGTTAGAACAGTGTGTGTCCATGTTCAGTTAATCTATGTGATTCATATGTTCATTATGTGCTTGTGTGTTAGAATCCTTATTATTTGAGAACAAGTGTGTATTATTATTTACAGTCGATTACACTAGGCAAGAACAGTATCGTGTTATATCGAAACAGTGGTGGGCAGCGAGAGTGAGCCCTATATATATACTGTGTTCGGTGTAACAGGATAGTGTTAGTGCGTAGTGTTAAGACGAATATTATGACAATTAATTAATTCAACAAGAATCGTAATACGTAAGCGAGACTGAGTATAGTTATGGGTGACGATCCATAATGATACGAATGTTGAACTTATAATTATGATTAAACGACTTTAAATATTTAATACGATCGAAAAACGTACGCGATTGCGGGTATACACGTAATTGTATGTGTTTAACGATCTGACAACGCACGAAGAGTAAAAATAGTAAAAATAATTATTGTAATATTTTTACAATTTTGAAACTCATCATTTTATTGAGTTAACAACTCTTTTATTTAAATCGCGTAAAATACGCGTTACGTTCCGGAAACGCGAACCGAGCGACCGAAACGAACCCGAATACCACACGGGCTATAAAAGCCTTGAACAAGGCTTATTCTCTCATTTAATACACCAACAACCACTTCTCTCTGTAGAATTTTCGTTCAACCTCCCTCTCTCTAGAAAACCGAGCTTCAAACGCGAATAACTCGCTCGTTTCTCAACGGATTTTGGTGTTCTTGGCGTCTACGCGAAGCTCTCAACGAGTACTACAAGAAAGTACAACGGATCGGAGGTTTTCACCAGCCAAAAACGAGGTATGATTGAATGAAAGTGCTGAAAATTAGGGTTTTCTTTGTTAAAGTTGATTCACATATGTTCACCCGGTTTCATCACTACATTCTTCGAACCCAACACTCTCGAAGCCCTAGCCGCATATAGCAACACCTTTGTGAGGGTCAGATTAACGGTTTGACCTGCTGGAAGATGGTGGCTGTACAGGTTCGTGGTCGAACATGGCTGGTTTAGGAGCCGAACCTTCTTGCTGTTATACAAGGTGGCCGAACCTTGTTCAGCTCCTAGGGCCGAACCTTCCTTCGAACAGACATCCCAGGCGAACCCTGAGGTGCTTCACGAACCATCACGAACCTTTGGTCTATGGAGAATCTTCACGAACCTGCATGGTTCGTTGCATGGTCAGCCGAACCCTAATGGATCTCCGTAACTTGCGCGAACCCTCCTCATTCATTCCAGCCGAACTTTATATTCCCACGAACCCTGGAGGTGACGAACCCTGAACCAGAACTTAAAGCCGAACCCTTTAATTTTTGGGATAGGTTCGCTGGACAAATAAGTGGTGTCGGCCTACAATCCTTGGCCGAGCCTTTCTCTTGGTCCAACACACGCATTAACCCACTAGTCTTAATTGGGCCACGTTAATTACTTCAGCCCAAGTCTATTTCTTTAGACCATGACTACCTCAGCCTATTTCATGTGTTTCGGTCCAACACAATTCTAATTGGCCCAATTGATTTGTTAAATTCGGTCCACATTAGATCAAGCTCAACAAGACCTTAGGCCCAATAATTCACTCTTTTCGGTCCAATTCAATTCCATTTGGCCCAACATTATCTTTGGAATCTTACATGGCCCATAAACTTGATGGTTGGCCCAACTTCACATTCAATTGGACCGTGGTTAACCTAAGAGGCCCATGGACCTCTATTTAAGCCTATCATAATTATGGGCTTAAGGCCCATAGTGTGGCCCACAACTCAAAGAAAATTGTAATTTGATCTTAATTGAGTTAAGTTATAACTTAACTTAATTATGAGACCAAGTCACAATCACAAAACTTAAATCAATTGAAACATCTTTTCACAATACATGTTGAACAACGGTTATAACATTCATAAATACGTGTCACTTTTATGCATGACAAGTTGAACATAAAAGATCATGACGTTTATTTACATGAAACAACTCTTAATCAAGTGACTCAATCATGACTTTCAAGTTTACACAACAATCATAATCATGAGATCAAGTAATCAAGAGTTAATCATGTTCAAGTTAACACAAGTCAATCAATGAATCAAGGTCTATACAATTATAATCTTATATCTTATGTATGATTACAATGATATAGGAACCAATTAGAAGTCCTGTTTGCTACTTGCTAATTGTTATAGTTCAGAGTCTACTGCAGACAGGTGAGAACATTAGCCCCTCTTTTACTGTTTTATAACTGTTTTGGGGTGGCACACGTGATCAAACCATCTATTTACAACCGTATTTCATTTTACAAGATGTGTGTGTACTTACAAATATTACAGGTTCATTTTACAAATCCAATGGATTCATCAACTGTTTCAAGGAATTCATCAACGGTTTTAAGGGATTTATCAAATATTAAACTCTTTCGACTAAAACGATTTTATAAAGGTTCTTTGAACTGTTTTTATAAAGGATTTACTTCAATGGTTTTATAAAAGATAACACTTTTAAATAATGGATTTTATAAACTCGTGTTTTCAAAGTAATATGTTATAAACCTTGTTATTCTACAAGGTCACCATTCTCGGTATTCAAATCAAAGGATTCATTTCATGGTATTCAAATCAAAGTATTCATTTCATGGTATTCAAATCAAAGGATTCATTTTATGGTTATTCAAATCAAAGGATTCATTTCATGGTATTCAAAACAAAGGATTCAACTCATGGTATTAAATCAAGGTTTCCAAATCATGTTATCAAATAAGGCATTAACACGCTAGTTTAAAGCAAGGATCAAAAGCATGGTGTCCATTGTTGTAAACAAACTTATAAACGCATCAAGTTTCATATTCTTTAGCGTTAGTACTGGGTGATCACAACAAGGGAAAGCGGACACATTTGGGCAGACCGATTTCTGGAGTTAGCTTTTAAATTTGTTTTATAAGCAAACTGCAGATTTCGGTTACGTATGGTTTATTCACTGTTGCTGACTAATTTTCTGACTCCAAACGTAGTTTGGGACTTGATTATATGTTGGTGTTCGTGCAAACAGTCTTTGGACTGTTTACACTCGTTTTACATACTTGATGTTAGTTTGGGTTGCAGCTCATCCATGTGATTCAATTATTGCTTTATTATACCTATGCCTTATATTAAAAATTCATGTTTACAAATGTTAAACCTATTGTTCTCACCAACTACTTCTGTAGTTGACAGTTAATTTTCACGTGTTTCAGGTAATCAGGTTTAAAGCATTCTAAGGACAACTAAGGAGACCGATTATGATAGAACAAGATGAAGAAACATACTAGGATGGAATAGAAACTCACTAAATTCTAATTGTTTAATTCTCTTGTTTGAAGTCTTATTTTGTAAACTATATTTTGGGTCTGTAGTTGTCATTAGTTTGGTAGATAGTTGTCCGTAACTAAACGACTGTCTAAATATTATGAAACTTAGTAATCCATTGTGGTTGTTCTTATTCAATACTTGTGCATGATTCAACTGTTCATACGTCACCGCGCCGTGGATTCCGCACGCGGCGCAGGGGTGTGATAGGTTCGTATCAGAGCCAAGGTTGTAGAGAACTAGGAAAAACCCAATGTTTAATGACCTAGACTATAACCTAAGCTACCTAATAGGACTAAGTGCTATAGGCTTGAGGATACTTAGGATCTAAGTAACTTAAGTGAGCATTAAGGCTACATTAAGCTTGAAAGATCTTAGGGATATTTTTCTAAGATTAGATATTGAGTCAAGGAATTTGAATCGGAACTCTATAATTTTAGAAACCGAATTAAATTTCTCACACATATTCATTTAAGGATTTTAGAGGCAAGGATCTGTATTCTTAGTATCCTTGATCTGAAATTCTCACACAGAGATCATTAAAGGATTCCAGAGGCAAGGATCTGTATTCTTAGTATCCTTGATCTGGAATTCTCAATCAGTGTTCATTATAGGAATTTTGAGGCAAGGATCTGTATTCTTAGTATATTTGATCTAAAATCCTTGTCATGTTTATCATAGGAATTCAGAGGTCAAGATCTATTAATTTAGAATCTTGATTTGAAATCCTTGTCACGTTATCATTATCAGGTGTTCATTATCATAGGAACTTTATAACTTAGAATCTGGGTAACAGTATTCTTTAGTTAAAGTTCTCACAGGAAATCATATTACTCAATACTGTAAGTATTGGGAACCCAGGTTAAACCAACGTAGGACACATATATAGAAACCTAAGGTGCATTACAATCGCAGCCTAAAGATCAACATAAATTTAACATTTTGAAACTATTACAAACAACACAAAATCAAAGGTTACATACCCAACACGACAGATGCATTACAATCACAGCCTAAAGACCAACTTAAACTTAACATTTTGAAACTATTAACCATCAAACAACCTATGTCAAATCAATGCAGCACACAAGTAAGGCTTGTGAAGGGGCTAACCTACTAAAGTCCTTCGCAATGCAGCATAAGAACTAGACACACTTTTTACAATTACGAACAACACAAAATCATAGGTTACATAGCCAACACCACAGATGCAGTACAATCGCAGCCTTAACACCAACATAAACTTAACATTTTGAAACTATTAATCATCATACAACAAATGTCAAATCAATGCAGCACACAAGTAAGGCCTGTGAAGAGGCTAACCTACTAAGTCCTAAGTAATTCAGCACATGAACTAGACACACAAGTTACAATTACAAACATCAAAAAATCAATGGTTACATCGCCAACACGACATATGCTGTAAAATCACAGCCTAAAGATCAACATAAATTTAACATTTTGAAACTATTAATCATCAAAAAACTTATGTCAAATCAATGCAGCACACAAGTTAAGGCCTGTGAAGGGGCTAACCCACTAAGGACCTTGGCAATGCAACAAATGAACACGACACACAAGTTACAATTACAAACATCACAAAATCAAATGTTACATCGCCAACATGACATATGTGGTACAATCACAGCCTAAAGACCAACATAAACTTAATATTTTGAAACTATTTATCATCAAACAACCTATGTCAAATCAGTACAGCACACAAGTAAGGCCTGTCAAGGGGCTAACCTACTAAGTTCCTACGTAATGCAGCACATGAACATGACACACAACTTACAATTACAAACATCACAAAATCAAAGGTTACATCTCCAACACAAGAAATGCAGTACAATCATAGCCTAAAGACCAACAAGAATTTAACATTTTGAAACTAATAATCATCAAACAACCTATGTCAAATCAATGCAGCACTCAAGCAAGGCCTATGAAGGGGCTAACCTACTATGGTCCTTTGCAATGCAGCACATGAAAAAGACACACAAGTTACAATAACAAACATCACAAAATCAAATGTTACATCGCCAACATGACAGATTCAGTACATTCACAGCCTAAAGACCATCATATACTTAATATTTTGAAACTATTAATCATCAAACAACCTATGTTAAATCAATGCAGCACACAAGTAATGCATGTGAAGGGGCTAACCTACTATGGTCCTAAGTAACGCAGCACATGAACACGACACACAACTTACAATTACAAACAACACAAAATCAAAGGTTACATCGCCAACACGATGCATGAAGTACAATCACAACCTAAAAACCAACATTAATTTAAGATTTTGAAACTATAAATCATGAAACAACCTATGTCAAATCAATGCCGCACAAAAGTAAGGCCTATGAAGGGGCTTACCTACTAAGGTCCTTGGCAATGCAACACATGAACAAGACACACTATTTACAATTACAAACAACACAAAATCAAAGGTTACAAATCCAACACGACAGATGCAGTACAATCACAGCCTAAAGACCAACATAAACTTAACATTTTCAAACTATTAATCATCAAACAACCTATGTCAAATCAATGCATAACACAAGTAAGGCCTGTGAAGGGGCTAACATACTAAAGTCCTTGGAAATGCAGCACATGACCAAGACACACTATTGACAATTACAAACAACACAAAATCAAAGGTTACATAGCCAACAAGACAGATGCAGTACAATCACAACCTAAAGACCAACATTAATTTAAGATTTTGAAACTATAAATCATGAAACAACCTATGTCAAATCAATGCTGAACACAAGTAAGGCCTGTGAAGGGGCTTACCTACTAAGGTCCTTGGCAATGCAACACATGAACAAGACACAATTTACAATTACAAACAACACAAAATCAAAGGTTACATAGCCAACGCGACAGATGCATTACAATCACAGCCTAAAGACCAACATAAACTTAACATTTTGAAACGATTAATCATCAAACAACCTATGTCAAATCAATGCAGCACATAAGTAAGGCCTGCGAAGGCGCTAACCTACTAAAGTCCTTGGAAATGCATCACGTGAACAAGACACACTATTGACAATTACAAACAACACAAAATCAAAGGTTACATAGCCAACACGACAGATACAGTACAATCACAGCCTAAAGACCAACTTAAACTTAACATTTTGAAACTATTAACCATCAAACAACCTATGTCAAATCAATGCAGCACACAAGTAAGGCTTGTGAAGGGGCTAACCTACTAAAGTCCTTCGCAATGCAACATAAGAACTAGACACGCTTTTTACAATTACGAACAACACAAAATCATAGGTTACATAGCCAACACCACAGATGCAGTACAATCGCAGCCTTAACACCAACATAAACTTAACATTTTGAAACTATTAATCATCATACAACATATGTCAAATCAATGCAGCACACAAGTAAGGCCTGTGAAGAGGCTAACCTACTAAGTCCTAAGTAATTCAGCACATGAACTAGACACACAAGTTACAATTACAAACATCAAAAAATCAATGGTTACATCGCCAACACGACATATGCTGTAAAATCACAGCCTAAAGATCAACATAAATTTAACATTTTGAAACTATTAATCATCAAAAAACTTATGTCAAATCAATGCAGCACACAAGTTAAGGCCTGTGAAGGGGCTAACCCACTAAGGACCTTGGCAATGCAACAAATGAACACGACACACAAGTTACAATTACAAACATCACAAAATCAAATGTAACATCGCCAACATGACATATGTAGTACAATCACAGCCTAAAGACCAACATAAACTTAATATTTTGAAACTATTTATCATCAAACAACCTATGTCAAATCAATGCAGCACACAAGTAAGGCCTGTCAAGGGGCTAACCTACTAAGTTCCTACGTAATGCAGCACATGAACATGACACACAACTTACAATTACAAACATCACAAAATCAAAGGTTACATCACCAACACAAGAAATTCAGTACAATCATATCCTAAAGACCAACAAGAATTTAACATTTTGAAACTAATAATCATCAAACAACCTATGTCAAATCAATGCAGCACTCAAGCAAGGCCTATGAAGGGGCTAACCTACTATGGTCCTTTGCAATGCAGCACATGAAAAAGACACACAAGTTACAATAACAAACATCACAAAATCAAATGTTACATCGCCAACATGACAAATTCAGTACATTCACAGCCTAAAGACCATCATATACTTAATATTTTGAAACTATTAATCATCAAACAACCTATGTTAAATCAATGCAGCACACAAGTAATGCATGTGAAGGGGCTAACCTACTAAGGTCCTAAGTAACGCAGCACATGAACACGACACACAACTTACAATTACAAACAACACAAAATCAAAGGTTACATCGCCAACACGATGCATGCAGTACAATCACAACCTAAAAACCAACATTAATTTAAGATTTTGAAACTATAAATCATGAAACAACCTATGTCAAATCAATGCCGCACAAAAGTAAGGCCTATGAAGGGGCTTACCTACTAAGGTCCTTGGCAATGCAACACATGAACAAGACACACTATTTACAATTACAAACAACACAAAATCAAAGGTTACAAATCCAACACGACAGATGCAGTACAATCACAGCCTAAAGACCAACATAAACTTAACATTTTCAAACTATTAATCATCAAACAACCTATGTCAAATCAATGCATAACACAAGTAAGGCCTGTGAAGGGGCTAACATACTAAAGTCCTTGGAAATGCAGCACATGACCAAGACACACTATTGACAATTACAAACAACACAAAATCAAAGGTTACATAGCCAACAGGACAGATGCAGTACAATCACAACCTAAAGACCAACATTAATTTAAGATTTTGAAACCATAAATCATGAAACAACCTATGTCAAATCAATGCTGAACACAAGTAAGGCCTGTGAAGGGGCTTACCTACTAAGGTCCTTGGCAATGCAACACATGAACAAGACACAATTTACAATTACAAACAACACAAAATCAAAGGTTACATAGCCAACGCGACAGATGCATTACAATCACAGCCTAAAGACCAACATAAACTTAACATTTTGAAACGATTAATCATCAAACAACCTATATCAAATCAGTGCAGCACATAAGTAAGGCCTGCGAAGGCGCTAACCTACTAAAGTCCTTGGAAATGCATCACGTGAACAAGACACACTATTGACAATTACAAACAACACAAAATCAAAGGTTACATAGCCAACACGACAGATACAGTACAATCACAGCCTAAAGACCAACTTAAACTTAACATTTTGAAACTATTAACCATCAAACAACCTATGTCAAATCAATGCAGCACACAAGTAAGGCTTGTGAAGGGGCTAACCTACTAAAGTCCTTCGCAATGCAGCATAAGAACTAGACACACTTTTTACAATTACGAACAACACAAAATCATAGGTTACATAGCCAACACCACAGATGCAGTACAATCGCAGCCTTAACACCAACATAAACTTAACATTTTGAAACTATTAATCATCATACAACATATGTCAAATCAATGCAGCACACAAGTAAGGCCTGTGAAGAGGCTAACCTACTAAGTCCTAAGTAGTTCAGCACATGAACTAGACACACAAGTTACAATTACAAACATCAAAAAATCAATGGTTACATCGCCAACATGACAGATGCTGTAAAATCACAGCCTAAAGATCAACATAAATTTAACATTTTGAAACTATTAATCATCAAAAAACTTATGTCAAACCAATGCAGCACACAAGTTAAGGCCTGTGAAGGGGCTAACCCACTAAGGACCTTGGCAATGCAACAAATGAACACGACACACAAGTTACAATTACAAACATCACAAAATCAAATGTTACATCGCCAACATCACATATGCAGTACAATCACAGCCTAAAGACCAACATAAACTTAATATTTTGAAACTGTTAATCATCAAACAACCTATGTCAAATCAATGCAGCACACAAGTAAGGCCTGTTGTAACATTTGTGCATATATTCATGTAGTTGTAAACAGTGTTAGAACAGTGTCTATTCATGGTTCAGTTCATCAATGTGATTCGTATGTTCATAATGTGTTCTTGTGTGTTACAGGATCTTAGTAATCAGAGAACAAGTATGTATTATCTATTTACAGTCGATTTCACTAAGCAAGAACAGTAACTTGTTATATCGAAACAGTGGTGGGCAGCGAGAGTGAGCCCTATACATATACTGCGTTCGGTGTAACAGGTTAGTGTTAGTGCGTAGTGTTGAGACGAATAGTATAACAATCATTTAATTCAACCAAGATCGTAATCTGTAAGCGAGACTGAGTATAGTTATGGGTGACGATCCATAATAGTACGAATGTTGAACTTATAATTACGATTAAACGACTTTAAATATTTTTAATACGATCGGAAAACGTACGCGATTGCGGGTATACACGTAAATTGTGAATGTTTAACGATCCGACAACACACGAAGAGTAAAAAATAATTATATTAATTATTGTATATTTTTACAATTTTGAAACTCATCATTTAAATGAGTTTAATATCTATTTTAAAGAAAACCGCGTAAAATACGCGTTACGTTCCGGAAACGCGAACCGAGCGACCGAAACGGACCCGAATACCACCCGGGCTATAAAAGCCTTGAACAAGGCTATTCTACTTCATAAATGCAGCCAACAACCTCACCTCTCTCTAAAACTCGCGAACCCTCCATCTCTCTAGAAATTCAAAGCTTCAATCGCTCGTATCTTGCTCGTTTCTCAACGGATTTCGGTGATTCTTGAACCCACGCGTAGCCCTCGACATTCTCTACAAGAAAGTACAAGAAAACAGCTGATTTGTCCAGCCAAAAACGAGGTATGATCCTTGGAAGATTTCGGAGATTAGGGTTTTCATGAAAATTTGATGTGTTTTGCTTAAAAACCGATAACCGGTCGGATATTTCATCACCATTACTGATTTCGCACCTCTAGCAACCCTCCCTGAGGTTATATTCACTTAGATCGGAGTATGGGAACTAGTTTGTTTCGACGAAGTTGATTATGCAGGTTACAGGTTCGGCAGACGAACCCTGCAAGGAACCCCACGAACCCTACTGTTTCGTGTACCATCAGCCGAAGCCTGTTCAAGCCCCTGCGAAGCCTATTGACCACGAACCCTTGACAGAACTTTCCTTAGACGAACCCTGCAATCATGACAAACCTATAGTTCGTTGATCCTAACCAGACGAACCATAAAGAGTCACGATCCTTCACGAACTTGCATGGTTCGCAACTCACTTAGCCGAACCCTACTGTTAGATGGTGAATAACGAACCTACATTTGGCTAACCTTCACGAACTATAGACGAACCCATATGGTTCGTTGCTCAATTGCCGAACCCTTCAACCATACAGCCGGCCGAACCATGCATGTGCCATGAGGACCGAACCTTTGTATTCATCTACGAACCATGTATGATACCCAAGCGAACCTTATATGCAGCTAGGTAGGCCGAACCTTGTACTACCATAGACGAACTTTCCATGCATACATGTAACGAACCCTAGCTATCCCATCCTTGGCCGAACCTTGGTGAATTCCTTGTATTGAACGAACCTAGGACTTGAACTCTTAAGGGTTCGCTGCCCAAATGGCAGCCCACCTTTACTTTCGGCCCAACCTCAACCCATCCGGCCCAATTTCCATTTGTAAAAGGCCCACAGGGTGAGACAAGCCCAAGGGATGTTAGGTTGGTTCATTTAGACTTTCAATTGGACAATAACACCTTAGAACTCTACATGGCCTACCTAAACATTGGTTGGCCCAACTCGAATCCCTTAGGCCCAATCCAAGCTCACACGACTCATTATGACCCTAATAAGCTCGATATTAGCTTGGACGTGTTACAAGGCTTAAATACATGTTATTGGGCCAACACTATAACCAATTGGCCCATTGTATTTGAAATGACCCATGATGTGGTCAATAATACAAAATGTCTATGAATTGTATTAGTTGGGTTAAGATTAACCTAAACTAATAATGAGATCAATTCATAAACATAGGAGTCTAAAACACTTAAACTTATGTGGCACACAAACAAGTTATCATACAAAAGAACATTTCACAAGTTTCTTGAACCCATGATCAATCAAATGACTCAAGGCATAACATTCAAGTTTTCACAATAATCAAATCATGAGAACACAAGTCAATCAATGAATCAAAGTTATACAATTATAAATCCTATATCTTATGTATGATTACAATGTTATAGGAGACAGTTAGAAGTCCTGTTTGCTATTTGCTATCTGTTTAAGTTCAGAGTCTACTGCAGACAGGTGAGAACTTTAGCCCCTCTTTTACTGTTTTATAACTGTTTTGGGGTGGAACACGTGATCAAAATCGCTATTTCAATCTTGTTTCATTACACAAGTTATGTGTAAGTCGCAAACATTTCAGGTTCATCTTACGAATCCAAGGGATTCATCAATTGTTTAAAGAAATTGTCAACTGTTTTAATTTACTTGTCAATTACTAAACTCTTTTCATTAAAAAGGTTTTATAAGGGACTTTTGAACTGTTTTGAAATTATTTACTCAAATGTATTTATGAAGGATAAACACTTTTTGATAAAGGATTTTACAAACCCTTTTGTTATAAACCTTGTTATTACACAAGGTCATCACATCATGGTATACAAACCAAGTGGTTCACAATATGGTACTCAAACTCATTGGTTCAAAACATGGTATTCAAATTCATTGGTTCAAAACATGGTATTCAAACTCATTGGTTCAAAACATGGTATTCAAGTCAAGTTGTTCACATCATGGTATTCAAATCAAGAGATTCATTTCATGTTACATAAACAAAGGATTCAACTCGTGGAGTTAAATCCAGGTTTTCAATAAGACATTAACACATCCGGTTAAAGTAAGATTCAGAAAACATGGTGTCCATTGTTGTAAACAAACTTATAAACCCATCAAGTATCATATTCATTAGCGTTAGTACTGGGTGATCACAACAAGGGAAAGCGGACACATACATTGGGGCAGGCCGATTGCTGCAGTTAGTTTTTAAATCTGTTTTATAAACTAACTGCAGATTTCGGTTACATATGGTTTATTCAAAACTGTTGACATATTATCTAACTCCAAACGTGGTTTGGGACTTGATATTATATGTTGACTCATGTGCAAACAGTGATTGGACTGTTTACACTCATTTTCCTACTTGATGTTAGTTTGGGTTGCAGCTCATCCGTGTGAATCTTATGATGCTTTAACTTATCTATGTCTTATATCATATACTCATGTTTACAAATGCTTAAACCTATTGTTCTCACCAACTACGTCTGTAGTTGACAGTTACTTTTCACGTGTTTCAGGTAATCAGGTTTAAGACATTCTCAGGGACAACTAAGGAGACCATTCTAAGATAGAACAAGATGAAGAAACATGCTAGGATGGAATAGAAACTCACTAAATCCTAAATGTTTAATTGTCTTGTTTGGAGTCTTATTTTGTAAACTATATTTTGGGTCTGTAGTTGTCTTACTTTTGGTAGATAGATTGTCTGTAACAAATCAACTGTCTAAACATTATGAAATGTAGTAATCCATTGTGGTTGTTCTTATTCAATACTTGTGCATGATTCAACTGTTCATACGTCACCACGCCGTGGATTCCGCACGCGGCGCAGGGGTGTGACAGGTTGGTATCAGAGCCAAGGTTGTAGAGAACTAGGAAAAACCCAATGTTTAATGACCTAGACTATAACCTAAGCTACCCAATAGGACTAAGTGTTATAGGCTTGAGGATACTTAGGATCTAAGTAACTTAAGTGAGCATTAAGTCTACAATAAGCTTGAAAGATCTTAGGGACATTTTTCTAAGATTAGACATCGAGTCAAAGAATTTGAACCGGAATTCTATAATTTTAGAAACCGGATTAAATTCTCACACATATGCATTTAAGGATTTCAGAGGCAAGGATCTATATTCTTAGTATCCTTGATCTGAAATTCTCACACAGAGATCATTATAGAAATTCAGAGGCAAAGATCTGTGGTTTCAGTATCTTTGATATGAATTTCTTGTCATGTTCATTATGGGATTTAGAGGCAAAGATTGTTATCTTTGATCTAAAGTCCTTGTCATATTCATTATGGGATTTAGAGGCAAAGATGGTTATCTTTGATCTAAAGTCCTTGTCATATTCACTATAGGATTCAAAGGTCAAGATCTATTAATTTAGAACTTGGATTTGAGATCCTTGTCATATTCATTATAGGATTCAAAGGTCAAGATCTATTAACTTAGAACTTGGATTTGAGATCCTTGTCATATCACTATAGGAATTCAAAGGTTGAGGTCTATTAATTTAGAACTTAGATTTGAAATCCTTGTCATTGTTATCATTATCATGGATTCATTATCATAGGAACTTTATAACTTAGAATCTGTGTAACAGTATTCTTTAGTTGAAGTTCTCACAGGAAATCATTATGCTCAGTACTTTAAAGTATTGGGAAACTAGGTTGATTAACCTAGGACACATATACATAAACCTAAGGTCTTAGTTTCTAGTAAATTAAGGACCATGGTTTACACAATCATAAACAGAATCAAGGAACAAGAGAAATCATGGGACAATCATAATCAATCAACAGTTGGAATCTTAGCCCCAAATATAGACGACGGATTAACGCTGACGTGTTGAGGTAAGTGGTGGGTCGGTGAGAGCTTACCCTATATATAAACTTATTTCAGTAAGTTAGGGGGAATCCGGCGTTTGTATTTGGAGTGAGGATTCAGGATCAATTGGACACATGGAACCTTAGTCAAAACACATGGGATACAATCATTAGTGAATCAAATCATAGTGCAATTCAAACTTGGATGAACCAGACATTATGGTGAATCAACCAAGTTGTGAATATTCTGTAAATGTAAACCTTAAGTGAAATTCTTAAGTGATTACATCATTGGTACTTACTGACATAGGTTAACAGGAAAGTGTAGAACACACGTATGATTTAATTCTACATGTTAACAACTGTTAGTAGGTGCACGCATAACATAATCATAGTTCAATCATGAAATCAATCATAGTTCAAGTTGATCAAAGATCGTGGGATTCTTAATCAATGGAAAACACATGGAAATCAGTACAAACGTGTTGCCAAATGCTAGCAAGGGCATGATCGTGGTATACCGAAACGGTGGTGGGCAGCGAGAGTGAGCCCTATATATATACTATTTTCGGTATATCGGGAAAGTGTCAGTGTGTAGGTTTGGTGGAGAGATCATGAGACATCGTACATATTCACATGATAAGTATACAAATGAGTTGATAACTTATACGTGTACTGGATCATATTACAATTGAATGATAATACTAGTAGTATGGATATATTACTGACCTTATCATAAAGATTCAATTGTATCCATTCTCATTACTGACCCGCTTGTGGCTTCTATTCGTAGAATGCCTCCTCGACGAGACCCAAATGCTGGGGGTTCGACAAGCGGTAATGATGATGAAATAAACAAGATTGCTCGAGCTATCGCTGTTCACATGAGGGATGTGATCCCGGGTATGGTCACTGATATTACCCAGAATCTTCGGGGAAGTACCGGTGATTCTGCACACAACTCCAATGCCACTAACGTTGGAACTGCTAACTTTACTTTTAAGCAGTTCAACGATGCTAAACCTCCCAAGTACTCTGGTACTGAGGGAGCTACCGGCCTACTGCAATGGCTGGAAAGCATTGAAGACATTCTCGACTTCACTGGGTGTCCTGAAAATCTGAAGGTCAAGATGGCCTCAAGTGCTTTTCATAAGGGAGCGCTCACCTGGTGGAACTCTGAGAAGAACACCAGGGGACGTGAAGTCGCTCTAGCCTTACCATGGAATGGATTCAAGAACTTACTGGTGGAAAAGTTTTGTCCACGTCACGAGCTAAAGAAACTGGAAGTGGAGATGTGGAATCTGGTGCAGGATAGTGGCGAAAATGCCAAGTATACAACTCGTTTTCATGAGTTGTGCATTTTGGTACCACATCTGGTTACTCCTCTATCCCGCAGGATAGAGAAATACATCGAAGGCTTGCCTCTAGTGGTTAGAGGAACTGTTATGGGGAACAACCCCACTACTTTGGAAGCTGCGATACAACTGGGTGCTACTCTTACTGAAGAGTATGTGAAATCTGGAGTGCTCACCCGAAAGGGATTCAAAAGGGCACAGATTGAGGAAGGCAAGAAGCCTGAACAGCACCATCATAAGAAGAAGAAACAGAAAACAATCAAGAACTTTGCAGCGTTGACTGCGGCTGCACCTACTCATGCTACTCCCCTCACAGCTATGCCACAACCCGCTAATGTCAGAAAGCAGTACACTGGCTCGTTTCCACTCTGCACCAAATGCCAGTACCATCATCTGCCCAATACCCCATGCAAGAAGTGTCTCAAGTGTGGGCGTATGGGACACTTTGCAGCGACTTGTCGATCTGCTCATCTTATTGCTGCAACAACTGCTGCCACAACTTCTACTGCTGCAGGTGGAAGAGCCTGCTATAATTGTGGGGCAGAAGGGCACTTCAGAAATCAGTGTCCGAAACTCAACAACAATACTGCTGCCGCTCGTGCTTTTGTGATTGGAACTGCTGAAGCACGTGAAGAGCCGGCAGTCATCACGGGTACATTTCTTATCAATGATCACTATGTCCCTATCATATTTGATACTGGTGCTGATAAAAGCTTTATCTCTGCTCATACTGCTTCTGTTCTTAATATGCAACTATCCACACTTACTGCTCCCTATACTGTAGAAGTAGCGAATGGTAAAACCATAGTTGTAGATTCTATTATTAATGCTTGTGAGCTAAGATTAAATGACCATCTTTTCCCTATCGATCTCATTCCTATGACTCTCGGAAGCTTCGAAGTTGTAGTAGGAATGGATTGGCTATCTAAGAATAATGCTGAAATCGTATGCTCGGAGAAATTTATTCGAATTCCCCTACCGTCCGGCGATACGATGATAGTCTACGGTGAGAAACCCTGCCGCGAATTGAAGATTGTATCGTGCATCAAGGCGAGGAAGTATCTGAAGAAGAAATATTATGCATTCTTAGCTCACGTAGTGGAAAAGAAACCTGACAAGAAAGCAGTTGGAGACGTACCGGTCATCAAAGATTTTACAGATGTATTTCCAGAAGACTTGCCTGGACTACCACCAGTCCGGCAAGTGGAGTTTAGAATTGATCTCGTCCCGGGAGCAAATCCGGTGGCGAAATCACCCTATCGATTAGCACCGTCTGAGATGCAAGAACTGTCTAGTCAGCTTCAAGAACTTTTAGACAAAGGTTTTATAAGACCGAGTTTCTCTCCATGGGGAGCTCCGGTTCTCTTTGTCAAAAAGAAAGACGGTTCATTTCGTATGTGCATAGACTATCGTGAGCTGAACAAGTTGACAATCAAGAATAGATATCCTCTGCCCAGGATCGATGATCTGTTTGATCAATTACAGGGAGCAACTTGCTTCTCTAAGATTGACTTACGATCTGGGTATCATCAGTTAAGAGTAAATGATGAGGATATACCAAAGACGGCATTTAGGACTCGATATGGACACTATGAGTTTGTGGTTATGCCATTTGGGCTGACCAATGCACCCGCAGTGTTCATGGACCTGATGAATCGAGTCTGTAGGCCTTACTTGGATCAGTTTGTTATCGTCTTTATTGATGATATACTGATTTATTCCAAGTCAGAACGAGAACATGAGGATCATTTGAAGAAAGTCTTGGAACTACTAAGAGAGGAACAACTTTATGCTAAATTCTCAAAGTGTGAATTTTGGCTGAAGGAGGTTCACTTCTTAGGACATGTCATAAACAAAGATGGAATTCATGTAGATCCAGCCAAGATTGAGGCGATTAAGAACTGGACTACTCCATCTACTCCAACAGAGATTCGTTCATTTCTGGGTTTGGCAGGTTATTATAGAAGATTCATTGCAAACTTCTCTAAGATAGCCTTGCCACTCACTACATTGACTCAGAAAAGTCAAGCTTTTATATGGGGACAGAAACAGGAAGATGCATTTCAACTTCTTAAACAAAAGTTATGCAATTCCCCTATCCTTAGTCTTCCAGAAGGCAGTGATGATTTCATTGTCTACTGTGATGCTTCAAACCTTGGTCTCGGTTGTGTACTTATGCAACGGGACAAGGTCATTGCTTATGCTTCAAGACAACTTAAGGTTCACGAGAAGAATTACACTACTCATGACCTTGAGTTAGGGGCTGTGGTCTTTGCACTGAAGATTTGGAGACACTACCTGTACGGTACTAAATGCGTCATCTATACAGACCACAAGAGCCTTCAACACATTCTCAATCAGAAAGAGCTCAACATGAGACAACGACGTTGGGTTGAGCTTCTAACCGATTACGACTGCGAGATTCGTTACCACCCGGGTAAAGCCAATGTGGTGGCGGATGCTCTTAGTCGCAAGGAACCAGTCAAACCAATTCGTGTTAGAGCCATGGAGATCAATACACAGCCAAACTTGAAAGACTTGATTCGTATTGCACAACAACAAGTAGTAACAGATAATCAACTCAAAACAGACTTGGATTGTGGCATTGAGAAGAAACTAGAACCTCGAGCTGATGGGTTGTTATATCTCAACGGCCGCATTTGGATTCCAAAGTCTGAAGAATTGCGCACACTCATCTGTGATGAGGCTCATAAGTCGCGATACTCAGTTCATCCTGGAGCTGACAAGATGTATCAGGACTTGAGGACATCTTACTGGTGGCCGGGAATGAAGAAAGACATAGCACTGTACGTGGGAAAATGTCTTACTTGTTCAAAGGTCAAAGCAGAACATCAAAAGCCTTCAGGACTTCTGCAGCAACCTGAAATTCCTCAATGGAAATGGGAGCAAATTTCCATGGATTTCATAACAAAGTTGCCGAGAACTCCGAGAGGTTTCGATTCGATTTGGGTGATCGTTGATCGACTCACCAAATCTGCTCATTTTCTCCCAATCCGAGAGGATTACAAGATGGAGAAGCTATCCACATTGTACATCAACGAAATCATTGCACGTCATGGTACACCAACATCAATCATATCTGATCGTGATAGTCGCTTCACTTCTCGCTTTTGGCAATCATTGCAAAAGGCTTTGGGAACGCGTGTTAATCTTAGCACGGCGTATCATCCCCAAACCGACGGCCAAAGTGAGAGGACTATCCAAACACTTGAGGACATGCTCCGTTCTTGTGTCATTGACTTCGGTGGAAGTTGGGACACTCATCTCCCACTCATTGAGTTTTCATATAACAATAGCTATCATACGAGCATTCAATGTGCACCATTCGAAGCTCTATATGGTAGAAAGTGCCGATCACCGGTCTGTTGGACCGAGATTGGTGACTCACAGGTCGTAGGACCAGAACTCATTCAGGAAACATCAGACAAGATCACAATCATTCAGTCACGGCTTAAGGCCGCACGAGATCGGCAGAAGAGTTATGCTGATCGACGTCGGAAACCACTTGAGTTTCAAGTCGGTGACCGAGTCTTACTCAAAGTTTCTCCCTGGAAAGGCGTTGTCCGATTCGGGAAGAAAGGGAAACTTGCACCAAGGTACGTTGGACCTTTTGAGATCCTGGAACGGATTGGTCCCGTAGCCTACAAACTCAAACTTCCAGTGGAGCTAAGCAATGTTCATGATACCTTTCATGTATCAAATCTTAAGAAATGCTTGGCGGATCATGATGTTCAGATTCCACTGGAAGACATACAGATTCAGAACAACATGCAATTCATTGAACGTCCAGTTGAGATCATGGATCATGGGGTCAAGAAACTTAAACGCAGCCGTATCCCGATCGTGAAAGTGCGATGGGAGGGCAAACGCGGTGCTGAGTTCACCTGGGAACGTGAAGACCAGATGAAGCTTAAGTACCCTCATCTTTTTACAGTATCTTCGGCTAGTTAATTTCGGGACGAAATTCCCTTAACTAGGGGAGACTGTAACATTTGTGCATATATTCATGTAGTTGTAAACAGTGTTAGAACAGTGTCTATTCATGGTTCAGTTCATCAATGTGATTCGTATGTTCATAATGTGTGCTTGTGTGTTACAGGATCTTAGTAATCAGAGAACAAGTATGTATTATCTATTTACAGTCGATTTCACTAAGCAAGAACAGTAACTTGTTATATCGAAACAGTGGTGGGCAGCGAGAGTGAGCCCTATACATATACTGCGTTCGGTGTAACAGGTTAGTGTTAGTGCGTAGTGTTGAGACGAATAGTATAACAATCATTTAATTCAACCAAGATCGTAATCTGTAAGCGAGACTGAGTATAGTTATGGGTGACGATCCATAATAGTACGAATGTTGAACTTATAATTACGATTAAACGACTTTAAATATTTTTAATACGATCGGAAAACGTACGCGATTGCGGGTATACACGTAAATTGTGAATGTTTAACGATCCGACAACACACGAAGAGTAAAAAATAATTATATTAATTATTGTATATTTTTACAATTTTGAAACTCATCATTTAAATGAGTTTAATATCTATTTTAAAGAAAACCGCGTAAAATACGCGTTACGTTCCGGAAACGCGAACCGAGCGACCGAAACGGACCCGAATACCACCCGGGCTATAAAAGCCTTGAACAAGGCTATTCTACTTCATAAATGCAGCCAACAACCTCACCTCTCTCTAAAACTCGCGAACCCTCCATCTCTCTAGAAATTCAAAGCTTCAATCGCTCGTATCTTGCTCGTTTCTCAACGGATTTCGGTGATTCTTGAACCCACGCGTAGCCCTCGACATTCTCTACAAGAAAGTACAAGAAAACAGCTGATTTGTCCAGCCAAAAACGAGGTATGATCCTTGGAAGATTTCGGAGATTAGGGTTTTCATGAAAATTTGATGTGTTTTGCTTAAAAACCGATAACCGGTCGGATATTTCATCACCATTACTGATTTCGCACCTCTAGCAACCCTCCCTGAGGTTATATTCACTTAGATCGGAGTATGGGAACTAGTTTGTTTCGACGAAGTTGATTATGCAGGTTACAGGTTCGGCAGACGAACCCTGCAAGGAACCCCACGAACCCTACTGTTTCGTGTACCATCAGCCGAAGCCTGTTCAAGCCCCTGCGAAGCCTATTGACCACGAACCCTTGACAGAACTTTCCTTAGACGAACCCTGCAATCATGACAAACCTATAGTTCGTTGATCCTAACCAGACGAACCATAAAGAGTCACGATCCTTCACGAACTTGCATGGTTCGCAACTCACTTAGCCGAACCCTACTGTTAGATGGTGAATAACGAACCTACATTTGGCTAACCTTCACGAACTATAGACGAACCCATATGGTTCGTTGCTCAATTGCCGAACCCTTCAACCATACAGCCGGCCGAACCATGCATGTGCCATGAGGACCGAACCTTTGTATTCATCTACGAACCATGTATGATACCCAAGCGAACCTTATATGCAGCTAGGTAGGCCGAACCTTGTACTACCATAGACGAACTTTCCATGCATACATGTAACGAACCCTAGCTATCCCATCCTTGGCCGAACCTTGGTGAATTCCTTGTATTGAACGAACCTAGGACTTGAACTCTTAAGGGTTCGCTGCCCAAATGGCAGCCCACCTTTACTTTCGGCCCAACCTCAACCCATCCGGCCCAATTTCCATTTGTAAAAGGCCCACAGGGTGAGACAAGCCCAAGGGATGTTAGGTTGGTTCATTTAGACTTTCAATTGGACAATAACACCTTAGAACTCTACATGGCCTACCTAAACATTGGTTGGCCCAACTCGAATCCCTTAGGCCCAATCCAAGCTCACACGACTCATTATGACCCTAATAAGCTCGATATTAGCTTGGACGTGTTACAAGGCTTAAATACATGTTATTGGGCCAACACTATAACCAATTGGCCCATTGTATTTGAAATGACCCATGATGTGGTCAATAATACAAAATGTCTATGAATTGTATTAGTTGGGTTAAGATTAACCTAAACTAATAATGAGATCAATTCATAAACATAGGAGTCTAAAACACTTAAACTTATGTGGCACACAAACAAGTTATCATACAAAAGAACATTTCACAAGTTTCTTGAACCCATGATCAATCAAATGACTCAAGGCATAACATTCAAGTTTTCACAATAATCAAATCATGAGAACACAAGTCAATCAATGAATCAAAGTTATACAATTATAAATCCTATATCTTATGTATGATTACAATGTTATAGGAGACAGTTAGAAGTCCTGTTTGCTATTTGCTATCTGTTTAAGTTCAGAGTCTACTGCAGACAGGTGAGAACTTTAGCCCCTCTTTTACTGTTTTATAACTGTTTTGGGGTGGAACACGTGATCAAAATCGCTATTTCAATCTTGTTTCATTACACAAGTTATGTGTAAGTCGCAAACATTTCAGGTTCATCTTACGAATCCAAGGGATTCATCAATTGTTTAAAGAAATTGTCAACTGTTTTAATTTACTTGTCAATTACTAAACTCTTTTCATTAAAAAGGTTTTATAAGGGACTTTTGAACTGTTTTGAAATTATTTACTCAAATGTATTTATGAAGGATAAACACTTTTTGATAAAGGATTTTACAAACCCTTTTGTTATAAACCTTGTTATTACACAAGGTCATCACATCATGGTATACAAACCAAGTGGTTCACAATATGGTACTCAAACTCATTGGTTCAAAACATGGTATTCAAATTCATTGGTTCAAAACATGGTATTCAAACTCATTGGTTCAAAACATGGTATTCAAGTCAAGTTGTTCACATCATGGTATTCAAATCAAGAGATTCATTTCATGTTACATAAACAAAGGATTCAACTCGTGGAGTTAAATCCAGGTTTTCAATAAGACATTAACACATCCGGTTAAAGTAAGATTCAGAAAACATGGTGTCCATTGTTGTAAACAAACTTATAAACCCATCAAGTATCATATTCATTAGCGTTAGTACTGGGTGATCACAACAAGGGAAAGCGGACACATACATTGGGGCAGGCCGATTGCTGCAGTTAGTTTTTAAATCTGTTTTATAAACTAACTGCAGATTTCGGTTACATATGGTTTATTCAAAACTGTTGACATATTATCTAACTCCAAACGTGGTTTGGGACTTGATATTATATGTTGACTCATGTGCAAACAGTGATTGGACTGTTTACACTCATTTTCCTACTTGATGTTAGTTTGGGTTGCAGCTCATCCGTGTGAATCTTATGATGCTTTAACTTATCTATGTCTTATATCATATACTCATGTTTACAAATGCTTAAACCTATTGTTCTCACCAACTACGTCTGTAGTTGACAGTTACTTTTCACGTGTTTCAGGTAATCAGGTTTAAGACATTCTCAGGGACAACTAAGGAGACCATTCTAAGATAGAACAAGATGAAGAAACATGCTAGGATGGAATAGAAACTCACTAAATCCTAAATGTTTAATTGTCTTGTTTGGAGTCTTATTTTGTAAACTATATTTTGGGTCTGTAGTTGTCTTACTTTTGGTAGATAGATTGTCTGTAACAAATCAACTGTCTAAACATTATGAAATGTAGTAATCCATTGTGGTTGTTCTTATTCAATACTTGTGCATGATTCAACTGTTCATACGTCACCGCGCCGTGGATTCCGCACGCGGCGCAGGGTGTGACACCTGTCAAGGGGCTAACCTACTAAGGTCCTACTTAATGCAGCACATGAACATGACACACAACTTACAATTACAAACATCACAAAATCAAAGGTTACATCTCCAACACAACAAATGCAGTACAATCAGAGCCTAAAGACCAACAAGAATTTAACATTTTGAAACTAATAATCATCAAACAACCTATGTCAAATCAATGCAGCACTCAAGCAAGGCCTATGAAGGGGCTAACCTACTAAGGACCTTTGCAATGCAGCACATGAAAAAGACACACAAGTTACAATAACAAACATCACAAAATCAAATGTTACCTCGCCAACATGACAGATTCAGTACATTCACAGGATAAAGACCATCAGAAACTTAATATTTTGAAACTATTAATCATCAAACAACCTACGTCAAAACAATGCAGCACACAAGTAAGGCCTGTGAAGGGGCTAACCTACTAAGGTCCTAAGTAATGCAGCACATGAACACGACACACAACTTACAATTACAAACAACACAAAATCAAAGGTTACATCGCCAACACGATGCATGTAGTACAATCACAGCCTAAAAACCAACATTAATTTAAGATTTTGAAACTATTAATCATGAAACAACCTATGTAAAATCAATGCCGCACAAAAGTAAGGCCTATGAAGGGGCTTACCTACTAAGGTCCTTGGCAATGCAACACATGAACGAGACACACTATTTACAATTACAAACAACACAAAATCAAAGGTTACATAGCCAAGACGACAGATGCAGTACAATCACAGCCTAAAGACCAACATAAACTTAATATTTTGAAACAAATAATCATCAAACAACCTATGTCAAATCAATGCATAACACAAGTAAGGCCTGTGAAGGGGCTAACATACTAAAGTTCTTGGAAATGCAGCACATGAACAAGACACACTATTGACAATTACAAAAAACACAAAATCAAAGGTTACATAGCCAACACGACTGATGCAGTACAATCACAGCCTCAATACCAACATTAATTTAAGATTTTGAAACTATAAATCATGAAACAACCTATGTCAAATCAATGCTCCACACAAGTAAGGCCTGTGAAGGGGCTTAACTACTAACGTCCTTGGCAATGCAGCACATGAACAAGACACACTATTTACAATTACAAACAACACAAAATCAAAGGTTACATAGCCAACACGACAGATGCATTACAATCACAGCCTAAAGACCAACATAAACTTAACATTTTGAAACGATTAATCATTAAAAAACCTTTGTCATATCAATGCAGCACACAAGTAAGGCATGCGAAGGCGCTAACCTACTAAAGTCCTTCGAAATGCAGCACATGAACAAGACACACTATTGACAATTACAAACAACACAAAATCAAAGGTAACATAGCCAACACGACAGACGCAGTACAATCACAGCCTAAAGACCAACTTAAACTTAACATTTTGAAACTATTAACAATCAAACAACCTATGTCAAATCAATGCAGCACACAAGTAAGTCTTGTGAAGGGGCTAACGTACTAAAGTCCTTTGCAATGCAGCACAAGAACAAAACACACTATTTACAATTACAAACAACACAAAATCAAAGGTTACATAGCCAACACGACAGATGCAGTACAATCGCAGCCTTAAGACCAACATAAACTTAACATTTTGAAACTATTAATCATCAAACAACATTTGTCAAATCAATGCAGAACACAAGTAAGGCCTGTGAAGAGGCTAACCTACTAAGGTCCTAATTAATGCAGCACATGAACTAGACACACAAGTTAGAATTACAAACATCAAAAAATCAATGGTTACATCGCCAACATGACAGATGATGTACAATCACAGCCTAATGATCAACAAAAATTTAACATTTTGAAACTATTAATCATCAAAAAACTTATGTAAAATCAATGCATCACACAAGTTAAGGCCTGTGAAGGGGTTAACCAACAAAGGAACTTGGCAATGCAACAAATGAACACGAAACACAAGTTACAATTGCAAACATCACAAAATCAAATGTTACATCGCCAACATGACATATGCAGTACAATCACAGTCTAAAGACCAACGTAAACTTAATATTTTGAAACTATTAATCATCAAACAACCTATGTCAAATTAATGCGGCACACAAGTAAGGCCTGTCAAGGGGCTAACCTACTAAGGTTCTACGTAATACAGTACATGAACATGACACACAACTTACAATTACAAACACCACCAAATCAAAAGTAACACCTCCAACACAACAAATGCAGTACAATCATAGCCTAAAGACCAACAAGAAGTTAACATTTTGAAACTAATAATCATCAAACAACCTATGTCAAACCAATGCAGCACTCAAGCAAGGCCTATGAAGGGGCTAACCTACTAAGGTCCTTTGCAATGCAGCACATGAAAAAGACACACAAGTTACAATAACAATCATCACAAAATCAAATGTTACATCGCCAACATGACAGATTCAGTACATTCACAGCCTAAAGACCATCATAAACTTAATATTTTGAAACTATTAATCATCAAACAACTTATGTCAAATCAATGCAGCACACAAGTAAGGCCTGTGAAGGGGCTAACATACTAAGGTCCTAAGTAACGCAGCACATGAACACGACACACAACTTAAAATTACAAACAACACAAAATCAAAGGTTACATAGCCAACACGACAGATGCAGTACAATCACAGCCTAAAGACCAACTTAAACTAAAGGTTTTGAAATATTAACCATCAAACAACCAATGTCAAATCAATGCTGCACACAAGTAAGGCCTGTGAAGGGGCTTAACTACTAAGGTCCTTGGCAATGCAGCATATGAACAAGACACACTATTTACAATTACAAAAAACACAAAATCAAAGGTTATATAGCCAACACGACAGATGCATTACAATCACAGCCTAAAGACCAACATAAACTTAATATTTTGAAACTATTAATCATCAAACAACTTATGTCAAATCAATGCAGCACACAAGTAAGGCCTGTGAAGGGGCTAACCTACTAAGGTCCTAAGTAACGCAGCACATGAACACGACACACAACTTACAATTACAAACAACACAAAATCAAAGGTTACATCACCAACACGATGCACGCAGTACAATCACAGCCTAAAAACCAACATTAATTTAAGATTTTGAAAATATTAATCTTGAAACAACCTATGTCAAATCAATGCCGCACAAAAGTATGGCCTCTGAAGGGGCTTACCTACTAAGGTCCTAGGCAATGCAACACATGAACAAGATACACTATTTACACTTACAAACAACACAAAGTCAAAGGTTACAAAGCCAACACGACAGATGCAGTACAATCACATCCTAAAGACCAACATAAACTTAACATTTTGAGACTATTAATCATCAAACAACCTATGTCAAATCAATGCATAACACAAGTAAGGCCTGTGAAGGGGCTAACATACTAAAGTCCTTGGAAATGCAGCACATGAACAAGACACACTATTGACAACTACAAACAACACAAAATCAAAGGTTACATAGCCAACACGACCGATGCAGTACAATCACAGCCTAAAGCCCAACATTAATTTAAGATTTTTAAACTATAAATCATGAAACAACCTATGTCAAATCAATGCTGCACACAAGTAAGGCCTTTGAAGGGGCTTAACTACTAAGGTCCTTGGCAATAAAGCACATGAACAAGACACACTATTTACAGTTACAAACAACACAAAATCAAAGGTTACATAGCCAACACGACAAATGCAGTACAATCACAGCCTAAAGACCAACTTAAACTTAACGTTTTGAAACTATTAACCATCAAACAACCTATGTCAAATCAGTGCAGCACACAAGTAAGGCTTGTCAAATGGATAACCTACTAAAGTCCTTTGCAATGCAGCACAACAACAAAACACACCATTTACAATTACAAACAACACAAAATCAAAGGTTACCTAACCAACACGACAGATGCAGTACAATCGCAGCCTTAAGACCAACATAAACTTAACATTTTGAAACTTTTAATCATCAAACAACATATGTCAAATCAATGCAGCACACAAGTAAGGCCTGTGAAGAGTCTACCCTACTAAGGTCCTAAGTAATGCAGCACCTGAACTAGACACACAAGTTACATTTACAAACATCAAAAAATCAATGGTTACATCGCCAACACGACAGATGGTGTACAACCACAGCCTAAAGATCAACATAAATTTAACATTTTGAAAGTATTAATCATCAGAAAACATATGTCAAATCAATGCAGCACACATGCAAGGTTACATCGCCAACACGATGCATGCAGTACAATCACAGACTAAAAAGCAACATTAATTTAAGATTTTGAAACTATTAATCATGAAACAACCTATGTCAAATCAATGCTGCACAAAAGTAAGGCCTATGAAGGGGCTTACCTACTAAGGTCCATGGAAATGCAACACATGAACAAGACACACTGTTTACAATTACAAACAACACAAAATCAAAGGTTACATAGCCAACACGACAGATGCAGTACAATCACAGCCTAAAGACCGACATAAACTTAACATATTGAAACTATTAATCAACAAACAACCTATGTCAAATCAATGCAGCACACAAGTAAGGCCTGTGAAGGGGCTAACATACTAATGTCCTTCGAAATGCAGCACATGAACATGACACACTATTGACAATTACAAACAACACAAAATCAAAGGTTACATAGGCAACATGACTGATGCAGTACAATCACAGCCTAAAGACCAACATTAATTTAAAATTTTGAAACTATAAATCATGAAACAACCAATGTCAAACCAATACTGCACACAAGTAAGGCCTGTGAAGGGCTTACCTACTAAGGTCCTTGGCAAAGCCGCACATGAACAAGACACACTATTTACAATTACAAACAACAAAAGATCAAAGGTTACATAGCCAACACGACAGATGCATTACAATCACAGCCTAAAGACCAACATAAACTTAACATTTTGAAGCGATTAATCATCAAACAACCTATGTCAAATCAATGCAGCACACAAGTAAGGCCTGCGAAGGCACTAACCTACTAAAGTCCTTGGAAATGCATCACATGAACAAGACACACTATTGACAATTACAAACAACACGAAATCAAAGGTTACATAGCCAACACGATAGATGCTGTTCAATTACAGCCTAAAGACCAACTTAAACTTAACATTTTGAAAATATTAACCATCAAACAACCTATGTCAAATCAATGAAGCACACAAGTAAGGCTTGTGAAGGGGCTAACCTAGTAAAGTCCTTGGCAATGCATCACATGAACAAGACACACTATTTACAATTACAAACAACACTAAATCAAACTTTACATAGCCAACACGACAGATTCAGTACAATCGCAGCCTTAAGACCAACATAAACTTAACATTTTTGAAACTATCAATCATCTAACAACATATGTAAAATCAATGCAGCACACAAGTAAGGCCTATGAAGAGGCTAACCTACAAAGATCCTAAGTAATGCAGCACATGAACAAGACACACAAGTTACAATTACAAACATCAAAAAATCAATGGTTACATCGCCAACACGACAGATGCAGTACAATCACAGCCTAAAGATCAACATAAATTTAACGTTTTGAAACTATTAATCATCAAAAAACTAATGTCAAATTAATGCAGCACACAAGTTATGGCCTGTGAAGGGGCTAACCCACTAAGCACCTTGGCAGTGCAACAAATGATCACGACACACAAGTTACAATTACAAACATCAGAAAATCAAATGTTACATCGCCAACATGACATATGCATTACAATCACAGCCTAAAGACCAACATAAACATAATATTTTGAAACTATTAATCATCAAACAACCTATGTCAAATCAATGCAGCACACAAGTAAGGCCTGTCAAGGGGCTAACCTACCAAGGTCCTACGTATTGCAACACATGAACATGACACACAACTTACAATTACAAACATCACAAAATCAAAGGTTACATCTCCAACACAACAAATGCTGTACAATCACAGCATAAAGACCAACAAGAATATAACATTTTGAAACTAATAATCATCAAACAACCTATGTCAAATCAATTCAGCACTCAAGCAAGGCCTATGAAGGGGCTAACCTACTAAGGTCCTTTGCAATGCAGCACATGAACAAGACATACAAGTTACAATAACAAACATCACAAAATCAAATGTTACATCGCCAACATGACAGATTCAGTACATTCACAGCCTAAAGACCATCATAAACTTAATATTTTGAAACTTTTAATAATCAAACAACCTATGTCAAATCAATGCAGCACACAAGTAAGGCCTGTGAAGGGACTAACCTACCAAGGTCCTAAGTAACACAGCACATAAACACGACACACAACTTACAATTACAAACAACACAAAATCAAAGGTTACATCGCCAACACGATGCATGCAGTACAATCACTGCCTAAAAACCAACATTAATTTAAGATTTTGAAACTATTAATCCGGAAACAACCTATGTCAAATCAATGTTGCACAAAAGTAAGGCCTATGAAAGGGCTTAGCTACTAAGGTCCTTGGCAATGCAACACATGAACAAGACACACTAATTACAATTACAAACAATAAACAATAAAAGGTTACATAGCCATCACGACAGATGCAGTACATTAACAGCCTAAAGAACAACATAAAGTTAACATTTTGAAACTATTAATCATCAAACAACCTATGTCAAATCAATGCATAACACAAGTAAGGCCTGTGAAGGGTCTAACATACTAAAGCCATGGAAATGCAGTACATGAACAAGACACACTATTGACAATTACAAACAACACAAAATCAAAGGTTACATAGACAACACGACAGATGCAGTACAATCACAGCCTAAAGACCAACATAAACTTAACATTTTGAAACTATTAATCATCAAACAACATATGTCAAATCAATGCAGCACACAAGTAAGGCCTGTGAAGAGGCTAACCTACTAATGTCCTAAGTAATGCAGCACATGAACACGACACACAACTTACAATTACAAACATCACAAAATCAAAGGTTTCATTGCCAACACGATAGATGTTGTACAATCACAGCCTAACGAACAACATAAACTTAATATTTTGAAACTATATGTCATCTAACAACCTATTTCAAATGAATGCAGCAGCCAAGTAAGGATTGTGAAGGGGCAAACCTACTATGGTCCTAAGTAATGCAGCACACGAACAAGACACACAAGTTACAATTACAAAGATTAAAAAATCAAAGGTTACATCGCCAACACGACAGATGCAGTACAATCACAGGCTAAAGACCTACATAAATTTTACATTTCGAAACTATTAATCAACAAACAACCTCTGTCAATGCAGCACACAACTTAAGGCTTATGAAGGGGCTAACCTACTAAGGACCTTGGCAATGCAACAAATGAACACGACGCACAAGGTACAATTACAAACATCACAAAATCAAATGTTACATTGCCAAAAAGACATATGAAGTACAATCACCGCCTAAAGACCAACATAAACTTAATATTTTGAAACTATTAATCATCTAATAACCTATGTCAAATCAATGCAGCACACAAGTAAGGCCTGTGAAGGGGCTAACCTACTAAGGTCCTAAGTAATGCAGCACATGAACAAGACAGGCAACTTACAATTACAAACATCACAAAATAAAACGTTACATCGCCAACACCATGCATGCAGTACAATCACAGCCTAAAAACCAACATTAATTTAAGATTTTGAAACTATAAATCATGAAACAACCTATGTCAAATCAATGCAGCACACAAGTAAGGCCTGCGAAGGCGCTAACCTACTAAAGTCCTTGGAAATGCAGCACATGAACAAGACACACTATTGACAATTACAAAAACAAAAAATCAAAGGTTACATAGCCAACACGACAGGTGCTGTACAATCACTGCCTAAAGACCAACATAAACTTAACATTTTCAAACTATTAATCATCAAACAACCTATGTCAAATCAATGCAGCACACAAGTAAGGCCTGTGAAGCGACTAACCTACTAAGGTCCTAAGTAATGCAGCACATGAACACGACACACAACTTACAATTACAAACATCACAAAATCGAAGGTTACATCGCCAACATGACACATGCAGTACAATCACATCCTAAAGACCAACATCAATTTAACATTTTGAAACTATTAATAATCAAAAAACCTATGTCAAATCAATGCAGCACACAAGTAAGGCCTGTGAAGGGGCTAACCAACTAAAGTCCATGGTAATGCAGCACATGAACACAACACACAACTTACAATTACAAACATCACAAATTCAAAGGTTACATCGCCAACATGACACATGGAGTACAACCACAGCCTAAAGACCAACAAAAAGTTAACATTTTGTAACTATTAATCATCAAACAACGTATGTCAAATCAATGCAGCACACAAGTAAGACCTATGAAGGGGCTAACCTACTAAGGTCCTTGGCAATGCAGCACATGAACAAGACACATTATTTACAATTACAAACAACACAAAATCAAAGGTTACATAGCCAACACGACAGATGCACTACAATCACAGCCTAAACAACAACATAAACATAACATTTTGAAGAGGCTAACCTACTAAGGTCCTAAGTAATGTAGCACATGAACACGACGCACATGTTACAATTACAAACATCAGTAAATCAAAGGTTTCATCGCCAACGCGAGAGATGCAGTAGAATCACTGCCTAATGAACAACATAAACTTAATATTTTGAAACTATTAGTCATCTAACAACTTATGACAAATGAATGCAGCACACAAGTAAGGCTTGTGAAGGGGCTAACCTACTAAGGACCTTGGCAATGCAGCAAATGAACACGACACACAAGTTACTATTACAAACATGTAAAAATCAAATGTTACATCGCCAACACGACAGATGCAGTACAATCACAGCCAAAAGACCAATATAAATTTAACATTTTGAAACTATTAATCATCAAAAACCTGTGTCAAATCAACGCAGCACACAAGTAAGGCCTGTGAAGGGGCTAACCTACTAAGGACCTTGGCAATACAGCAAATGAACACGACACACAAGTTACAATTACAAACATCACAAAATCGAATGTTACATCGCCAACACGACATATGCAGTACCAACACAGCCTAAAGACCAACATAAACTTAACATTTTCAAACAATTAATCATCAAACAACCTATGTCAAATCAATGTTGCACACAAGTAAGGCCTCTGAAGGGGCTTACCTACTAAGGTCCTTGGCAATGCAGCACATGAACAAGACACACTATTTACAATTACAAACAACACAAAATCAAAGGTTACATAGCCAAGACGACAGATGCAGTACAATCACAGCCTAAAGACCAGCTTAAACTTAACATTTTGAAACCATTAATCATCAAACAACATATGACAAATCAATGCAGCACACAAGTAAGGCCTGTGAAGAGGCTAACCTACTAAGGTCCTAAGTAATGTAGCACATGAACACGACACACAGGTTACAATTACAAACATCAGTAAATCAAAGGTTTCATTGCCAACACGAGAGATGCAGTACAATCACTGCCTAATGAACAACATAAACTTAATATTTAGAAACTATTAGTCATCAAACAACTTATGACAAATGAATGCAGCACACACGTAAGGACTGTGAAGGGGCTAACCTACTGAGGACCTTGGCAATGCAGCAAATGAACACGACACACAAGTTACTATTACAAACATGTAAAAATCGAATGTTAAATCGCCAACACGACAGATGCAGTATAATTACAGCCAAAAGACCAATAAAAATTTAACATTTTGAAACTATTAATCATCAAAAACCTATGTCAAATCAACGCAGCACACAAGTAAGGCCTGTGAAGGGACTAACCTACTAAGGACTTGGCAATACAGCAAATGAAGACGACACACAAGTTACAATTACAAACATCACAAAATCGAATGTTACATCGCCAACATGACATATGCAGTACCATCACAGCCTACAGAGCAACATAAACTTAACATTTTGAAACAATTAATCATCAAACAACCTATGTCAAATCAATGTTGCACACAAGTAAGGCCTGTGAAGGGGCTTACCTACTAAGGTCCTTGGCAATGCAGCACATGAACAACACACACTATTTACAATTACAAACAACAAAAAATCAACGGTTACATAGCCAACACGACAGATGCATTACAATCACAGCCTAAAGACCAACATAAACTTAACATTTTGAAACTATTAATCATCAAACAACCTATGTCAAATCAATGCATCACACAAGTAAGGCCTGCGAAGGGGCAAACTTACTAAAGTCCTAGGAAATGCAGCACATGAACAAGACACACTATTGACAATTACCAACAACACAAAATTAAAGGTTACATAGCCAACACGACAGATGCAGTACAATCACATCCTAAAGACCACCATAAACTTAACATTTTGAAACTATTAATCATCAAACAACATATGTCAAATCAATGCAGCACACAAGTAAGGCCTGTGAAGAGGCTAACCTACTAAGGTCCTAAGTAATGCAGCACATGAACACGACGCACAAGTTACAATTACGAACATCACAAAATCAAAGATTTCATTGCCAACACGACAGATGCAGCATAATCACAGCCTAACGAACAACATAAACTTAACATTTTGAAACTAATAATCAACAAACAACCTATGTCAAATCAATGCAGCACTCAAGCAAGGCCTATGCAGGGGCTAACCTACTAAGGTCCTTTGCAATGCAGCACATGAACAAGACACACAAGTTACAATTACAAACATCAAAAAATCAAAGGTTACATCGCCAACACGACAGATGCAGCACAATCACAGGCTAAAGACCAACATAAATTAAACATTTCGAAACTATTAATCATCAAACAACCTATGTCAAATGAATGCAGCACACAAGTAAGGCCTGTGAAGGGGCTAACCTACTAAGGACCTTGGCAATGCAGCAAATGAACACGACACACAAGTTACAATTACAAACATGTAAAAATCAAATGATACATCGCCAACACGACAGATGCAGTACAATCACAGCCTAAAGACCAATGTAAATTTAACATTTTGAAACTATTAATCATCAAACAGCCTATGTCAAATCAATGCAGCACACAAGTAACGCCTGTGAAGGGGCTAACCTACTAAGGTCCTTAGCAACGCAACACATGAACAAGACACACTATACTTACAATTACGAGCATCACAAAATCAATGGTTACATCGCCAAGACGACAGATGCAGTACAATCACAGCCTAAAGACCAACGTAAACTTAACATTTAGAAACAATTAATCATCAAACAGCCTATGTCAAATGAATGCAGCACACAAGTGAGGCATGTCAAGGGGCTTACCTACTAAGGTCCTACATAATGCCGCACATGAACATGACACACAACTTACAATTACAAACATAACAAAATCAAAGGTTACATCTCCAACACGACAGATGCAGTACTATCATAGCCTAAAGACCAAGAGGAATTTAACATTTTGAAACTATTAGTCATCAAACAACCTATGTCAAATGAATGCAGCACACAAGTAAGGCCTGTGAAGGGGCTAACCTACTAAGGTCCTATGTAATGTAGCACATGAACAAGACACACAAGTTACAATTACAAACATCACAAAATCAAATGGCACATCGCCAACATGACATATGCAGTACAATCACAGCCTAAAGACCAAGATAAACTTAATATTTTGAAACTATTAATCATCAAACAACCTATGTCAAATCTATGTAGCACAAAAGTAAGGCCTGTGAAGGGGCTAACCTACAAAAGTCCTTGGCAATGCAGGACATGAACAAGACACACTATTTACAATTACAAACAACTCAAAATCAAAGGTTACATAGCCAAGACGACAGATGCAGTACAATCACAGCCTAAAGACCAGCATAAACTTAACATTTTGAAACCATTAATCATCAAACAACATATGACAAATCAATGCAGCACACAAGTAAGGCCTGTGAAGAGGCTAACCTACTAAGGTCCTAAGTAAATTAGCACATGAACACGACACAGAAGTTACAATTACAAACATCACTAAATCAAAGGTTTCATCACCAACACGAGAGAAGCAGTACAATCACAGCCTAACGAACTACATAAACTTAATATTTTGAAACTATTAGTCATCAAACAACCTATGACAAATGAATGCAGCGCACAAGTAAGGCCTGTGAAGGGGCTAACCTACTAAGGACCTTGGCAATGCAGCAAATGAACACGACACACAAGTTACAATTAAAAACATGTAAAAATCAAATGTTACATCACCAACACGACAGATGCAGTACAATCACAGCCTAAAGACCAACATAAACTTAATATTTTGAAACTATTAATCATCAAACAACCTCTGTCAAATCAATGCAGCACACAAGTAAGGCCTGTGAAGGGGCTAACTTACTAAGGTCCTAAGTAATGCAGCACATGAACACAACACACAACTTACAATTACAAACATCATAAAATCAAAGGTTACATCGCCAACATGACACACGCAGTACAATCACAGCCTAAAGACCAACATAAATTTCACATTTTGAAACTTTTAATCATTGAAAAACCTATTTCAAATCAATGCAGCACACAAGTAAGGCCTGTGAAGGGGCTAATCAACTAAAGTCCTTGGTAATGCATCACATGAACACGACACACAACTTACAATTACAAACATCCCAAATTCAAAGGTTACATCGCCAACACGACACACGCAGTACAACCACAGCCTAAAGACCAACATAAAGTTAACATTTTAAAACTATTAATCATCAAACAACCTATGTCAAATCAATGCAGCACACAAGTAAGGCTTAAGAAGGGGCTAATCTACTAAGGTCCTGGGCGATGCAGCACCTAAACAAGACACACTATTTTCAATTACAACCAACACAAAATCTAACGTAACATAGCCAACACGACAGATGCACTACAATCACAGCCTAAAGACCAACACACTATTTTGAAACTACTAATCATCAAACAACATATGTCAAATCAATGCAGCACACAAGTAAGAACTGTGACGAGGCTAATTTACTAAGGTTCTAAGTAATGGAGCACATGAACACGACACACATGTTACAATTACAAACATCACTAAATCAAAGGTTTCATCAACAACACGAGAGATGCAGTGCAGTCACAGCCTAACAAACTACATAAACTTGATATTATGAAATTATTAGTCATCAAACAACCTATGAAAAATGAATGCAGCACACAAGTAAGGCCTGTGAAGGGGCTAACCTACTAAGGACCTTGGCAATGCAGCAAATGAACACGACACACAATTACAATTACAAACATGTAAAAATCAAAGGTTACATCGACAAGACGACAGATGCAGCACAACACAGCCTAAAGACCAACATAAACTTAACATTTAGAAACTATTAATCATCAAACAACCAATGTCATATCAATGCAGCACACAAGTGAGGCATGTCAAGGGGCTAACCTACTAAGGTCCTACATAATGCCGCACATGAACATGACACACAACTTACAATTACAAACATCACAAAATCAAAGGTTACATCTCCAACACAACAGATGCAGTACTATCATAGCCTAAAGACCAAGAGGAATTTTGTGACAATTCGACTTTTCGGGTTAACTCTGTTAACCGAAAACTAACCGAAATTATACGAAATCGAATTAAAAGGTTTAAATTTGAGCAAAATGGAGTTGCAAACAATTAAATTATAGGAATTCATATTAAAATTATATAAAAGGACCAATTTTGGACTATTAAAGTCAAAATTTGGGTTGTTATCAAATTGAAATTAGCGAAAATGGCACGAAATCACACGGAAACGAACTACAAGGGTTATAATAGAACAAAGCAAATGTATAAACACTTGAATATTAAAGAGTAATCATACAATTAAAAGAAATACTCAATTTTGACTTTTAAAAGTCAAAATTCGTCTAAAAATTATACTTAAATTCGAAATTGTGTTATAATTTAAAAATTAAACGATGTAAACTAGTCATAATAATCATAGTAATGATGATTAATCGTTACAACTCATTAATAATCAGTTAAACATTCGAATTTAACTCAAATGATGATGAAAAGCCGTAACCGTTTCATGAGACATCAAAATCACCAAATTGAATCATAAATCACGAAATCAAACATTCAGAGACCTTAGTCGGCACAGTTAGAGCCTGTAACATCCATCAATTTGATCTTATAAGTCGTGGACATAAGAACCCGAACGTAGAGTAGCCGCATTCAAGCCCAAAGTTGATTTTCATCAATCGGCCATCAAATCAGGTGCAAAATCGTTCCTACACTTTCTAAAACTACCGATTAAGCAAATCCCCAGGTTAATTCGAAGTTGTAATATCAAATGATACAAGATTGAATCTAGGGTTAATCATATTAGATGGTTTGGGGATTTTAGTGTAAATGAATTCAAGAATCAAATTAAATGATATGTACAGCTTCGGAATAACCCATTTAACGAAAGACATAAGATAATTACATCGTACAATATTAAATTGCATAAATTCGATTCGAGGGTTCTTGAGGGAAAACTGTTTTGGGGGTTTCGACTTAAACGAAGCTGAAAATGAAATTAAATGGTACCACAGTTTCAGAAGAGTCCGATTAACATAAACCTTATGTTAATTGTAAAACACAGCATCGAATTTTATTAGATCGGGTGTTAGTGTTCTTGCGTTAAAACGAAATAGGGATTTCGATGTGATAGAACTTAATATTTGAATTAAATCTTTCAGAAAGTTTCGAAATTCATGGTTCAATGAAAACCCTATGATTAATCAGTCTAGCATAAGCGAATTTAATTAAGTTGGATTGTAAAATTTATTAATTTCGTTCGAACCTTATATAGATCATCTTGTTGGTTTAAAGTATTTGATAATCAAATTAAAACCGAGGATTGACTCTTCAGAACCATTTAAACCAAAGCCCTATGGTTGCATGTTCGATTTGGTTCGAATCGTGACTCAATTGGAACCCATTGGGTTCGGTATGGTTAAACGCAAGGGAAGCCGGGAAACTGTGTTTAAAAGAATTAATTCTGGAGTATTAACGCGATACCCTAGCGGGCTGAACCGGTAAGAAGGGTGTGTTGTGAAGGGGAGGTCCCGGGTTCGAACCCGAGGGCTGCCATGTTTTTGTATTTTAAACCAAACTTTGGTTTTTAGCTCTAACTTCTTCAATTCAAGTCCGATTTAACTCGTTCAAGTTGCGTTGGAACCGTAACGTGATCCCGAACTAATTAAAATAATAAAATTCGTATTTTAACCCAAAAACGTAATCGAGTATAATTATACTTATTTAAATAAAATCATAATCGATTATATGATTTTATTTAAACGACTTTAGAGTCACGCGTACTTACATATGCACGTTTCTAACGAGTCTAACATACGTGTGTTGACACGTATGTGATTCCAAGCACAAAACGACATCCCGAATAACATTAAGTTATTGCTAAAACACAGGTTCTTCGTAGAGGACTTTCTACGCGATTTCAGGTGTTTGATCATTCTATTCACAATCAAAGGTGCGTACACGGCCCCTTTCTTATTTTAACTGTTTCTAGACAATAGTGGCAGGGCAAAACATGCGTTAGCATGCAACAGTCAGCTTCGGTGTCGACCACTTATGTAAATAGTATAAATGACTAGCTATCATGACTATGCATGTGTGATTATGTTATCTGCAAACATTATATTCAAACTGTTGTTTTAAACATTATGAATGCTTAAACCTGTGTAATGCACCAACCTTTGTGTTGACTTGATTTACATGTTTTCTCAGGACGCTAAGATTACACAATCAAGCAAGCATGGACTAGGAGATCGAGTCGCATGCATATTTTTCATTTCTGTTATTTGGATTTGAACTTTTGGGATTTTGTTTTGTAAATTACAGTTTTCAAACTATTATCTTTGTTTTGTTTTAAAAACGCTTCCGCAACGTAGAACTTTGATATTACAGTTTTAGACCAAAGTATGTTTTGAAATTCATATAGAGGTCTTCGTTATGTCTAATGATCTGAGATCCTGGTTTGTCATGTCCCAAACGGTATGATTCCGGTAGTTGAAAATTGGGGGTGTGACAGATTAGTATCAGAGACATTGGTTATAGCGAACTAGGTTTGCATTGTAGACTTATACTATAACTGTTAGACACTAGACACGCATACTTACACATATCACTTAGAAATTACAGATGGCATTATGCAATAGACTTGCTACACATTCCATGACACTGCACTTACATATGGTATTATATAACAGACATGGCGTCTTCATCATCAGCACCATACATACACATTATTGATTCGGAGGATGAGGAGCCGGTAGCTCCAGTACCACCATCATCACCAGCACCACCTATCCCATCTCCTCCACCATCTGAGAGGGATGATTCAGACCCTGAGGAGGATCCGGATGAGGATCCGGAGGAGGAGCCTAAGGAGGAACCAGCTGAGGATAGTCAGGAGATTCCTGCTGAGGGACCTTCTACTCATCCACCACCTGCATTGGATGTTCCTGAGCCTAAGAGGCAACGGACTGATTCAGAGGAGATTGCCTAACTACGTCAGGACTTGTACTGGGCAAATGATAGGATTGAGTACAATGTTCGGGAACTCTGGGATGCGAAATGAGATCATCCAGTTGACTGATCTTCTCCAAGATTTTGAGAACCGAGCTGAGATTCTGGAAGGCAGACTTGTAGCCTTGGAAGACTTGGTGGCCTCGTAGAATGAAGAAGAGGATGAAGAGGAGGAAGGGGAGGAACCAGCACCAGCTGTTGATTCTGATCCTGAATCCACTATTGATGATCCAGAGGACTGATCTAGTTGAACTTATTAGGGGCAGGTTGTGTCCCTACATTAGAAGTTTGAAAACCTATGTTTTGATTTTGAAAGTATTGTACTCAAATCAGATTATTATCTATTGAAAACTATTACTTATTGCCAACAGTTGTGTTGATTTCTACATTACATGTTTGTTGTTTGTTGTATTGTTTACACGTTTCACATTGGACTTTGATAACACTCTAACATTTCTTTTAACTAGGAAGATAATGTCGGGCGAGAATGTACAGATGACAGTTGCTGAGCTCAATGAGCTGATCAATAACAGGGTCGCGGAGGCAATCGCGAACTACGTTCAGACACACACTACAGGGCCACATGGTCCAGCAGGGGGATTGGTGAACCCACAGGCATGCACGTTCAAGATGTTCTTGGACTGTAAGCCACATAACTTCAAAGGATCGGAGGGAGCCATTGGACTCCTACGATGGATTGAAAAAGCCGAATCGGTTTTTGAGATGTGTAAATGTCCTGAGGAGAACAAGGTCAAGTATGCTACAGGTACGTTGGAGGGTCCAGCGTTGACCTGGTGGAATTCAAATGTTCAAACTCTGGGATTGGGTGAGGCCAATGCCTTAACATGGAATGGTTTCAAGACCTTACTGCAGGAGGAGTACTGCCCTCGCAACAAAATGCAGAAACTGGAGGAGGAGTATTGGCACCTTAAGATGGAGGGGTCAAACATCGAGGAGTACACGACTCGATCTCATGAACTGGCCAGACTTCTACCTCACATGGCTACCCCAGTAAGCAAGTGGATAGAGAGGTACATCGGGGGATTGGTGCCTCAGATCCAGGGATTGGTCACTTCTGCAAATCCCACAACAATTCAACAAGCTGTCCATTTAGCGCACCAACTGACTGATTAGGCAGTGTTACAGGGAACTCTGCCTAAACGGACAGCAGCTACTAAGGTGGGAGACCACAAAAGGAACTGGGAAAGCAGCAACACCAAGAACTTTAACCAACAGCCGTATCAACAGAACCGAAAGCAGGACTCACACAAGTCTTATCACAACTCGAACAGTGGTCAGCAGTCATCGTCATCAGGGGGTTATATTGGTAAACACCCAAAGTGCAACAAGTGTGGGTTTCATCATGCTGGGAATTAGTGTGATAAGTTTAAGTGTCAACGGTGTGGTAAAGTTGGGCATGCAGCTAAAGATTGCCGCGGAGAGCTGCAGAATAGTTCCAACAATCAAAATAACAACCAAAACAATGCACAGAAGGGCTGCTTTGAGTGTGGTAAGCTGGGACACTTCAAGAAGGATTGCCCACAACTAAAGAAAGGCGGGACTAATGATGCAACTGGCAACGGCAACGGAAATGGCAATGGCAATGGAACCAATAACAACAACAATGGTGCTAGGGGCAGGGCGTTTGTGATTGGAGGACGTCAGGCACGGGAGGATCCCAACATTGTCACGGGTACGTTCCTCTTAAATAATCACTATGCCTCTATGCTATTTAACACTGGTGCAGACCGGAGTTTTGTGTCTAGTTCACTTTCTAAGCTGCTAAATGTTAGTCCCACTGCCATAGATAACCCATACACTGTAGAACTAGCTGATGGCAAGTTAATTGTAGTTGAACAAATCTTTAAAGGATGTATCCTTGATTTGATGGGTCAAACATTAGAAATTGATCTTATGCCTATCACTTTAGGCAGTTTTGATGTGGTCATTGGCATGGACTGGTTGTCCAAACACCAGGCTGAAATAGTATGCCATGAAAAGATCGTTCGTATACCTCTTCCGCATGGAGAGACATTGTATGTACAAGGCGAGAAGAGCAGTACGCCACTGCGTCTCATATCTTGTATGAAAGCACACAAATGTCTGCGTAAAGGTCATACAGCAGTTATAGCACTTATAACTGAGAAGCCGGTAGCTGAGAAGAAGATTGACGACATTCCAGTAGTTTGTGAATTTCCTGAATTATTTCCAAAAGACTTATCGGGATTACGACCTATCAGACAAGTGGAATTCCGAATCTACCTTACACCGGACGCAGCACCGATAGCTAGGGCGCCTTATCGACTTGCACCATCCGAGATGCAAGAGTTATCTACACAACTGCAAGAGTTGTTGGATAAGGGCTTTTTACGACCTAGTTTTTCACCGTGGGGAGCTCCAGTTTTATTTGTTAAGAAGAAGGAAGGGACTTTCCGTATGTGCATCGATTTCCGGGAACTGAACAAGGTTACCATCAAAAACCGGTATCCGTTACCTAGAATTGACGATCTATTCGATCAGTTGCAAGGTTCGAGTTACTACTCGAAAATTGATCTCAGGTCTGGTTATCATCAACTCAGAGTTCAAGAAGAAGATATTCCGAAGACAGCATTCAGGACGCGCTATGGCCATTATGAGTTCTTGGTCATGCCATTTGGGTTGACAAACGCTCCAGCTGTATTCATGGATCTCGTGAATCGTGTTTGTAAACCTTATCTTGATAAGTTTGTAATTGTTTTCATTGATGACATTCTCATCTATTCTCAGACTGAGGAGGAGCATGCTGAACATCTCTGATTGCTGCTAGAGTTATTGAAACAAGAACAACTATACGCTAAGTTCTCGAAATGTGACTTTTGGATGCGAGAAGTTCAATTCTTGGGTCATATAGTTAATGAAAAGGGTATACATGTTGATCCAGCGAAAATTGAAGCGATCAAGAACTGGGAAGCTCCAAAGACCCCTACCGAGGTACGACAATTCCTTGGTTTGGCGGGTTATTACCGACGATTCATTGAGGGATTCTCAAAGATTGCTCAACCACTTACAGCTCTTACGCACAAAGGAACGAAGTATAACTGGGCGGATAAACAGGAAGCTGCATTCCAGTTATTGAAACAGAAACTCTGCAGTGCACCGATTCTGTCCTTACCGGAAGGGACGGAAGACTTTGTGGTGTATTGTGATGCATCTGCACAGGGTTTGGGATGTGTGTTGATGCAGAGTGATAAAGTGATTGCTTATGCTTCAAGGCAGCTACGACCACATGAAAAGAATTACACTACTCATGACTTGGAATTAGGAGCAGTGGTTTTCGCTTTGAAAATCTGGAGGCATTACTTATATGGAACCAAGTGTACCATTTACACTGATCATAAGAGTCTGCAGCATATCTTTGATCAGAAGGAGCTTAATATGAGACAGCGACGGTGGGTCGAGTTGTTGAATGATTACGAATGCGTAATCAAGTATCATCCGGGAAAAGCTAATGTAGTAGCTGACGCTCTAAGCAGAAAAGACACAATAGGAACAAGACGGGTTCGTGCACTTATGATGACGATACAGACTGACTTACCTGACAAGGTACGCAGTGCTCAGCTCGAGGCCTTGAAAAAGGAAAACTTGGTACAGGAATCCTTACGAGGAATGGAAGAACAATTGGATGTTAAACCTGATGGAATTCGTTATTTCATTAATCGACTGTGGATACCTTTGTATGGAGGTTTGAGAGAACTCGTGATGGATGAAGCACACAAGTCTAGATATTCAGTCCATCCGGGATCAGACAAGATGTATCATGATTTGAAGGCACTGTATTGGTGGCCTCACATGAAAGCTGACATTGCTAGATACGTTAGCAAATGTTTGACTTGTTCGAAAGTCAAAGTGGAATATCAGAAACTCTCTGGTTTGCTGCAACAACCAGAAATACCAATGTGGAAATGGGAACAAATTTCGATGGACTTCATTACTAAGTTACCCCATACACCGAGTGGTTGCGATACGATATGGGTAATTATCGATCGATTAACGAAATCTGCACATTTCTTAGCAATCAAGGAAACCGACAAGATGGAGAAACTGACTCGTATTTACATCAAGGAAGTGGTAGCAAGACATGGCGTGCCAATTTCCATTATATCAGATCAGGATGCCCGATTTACTTCAAACTTTTGGAAATCACTTCATAAGTCATTGGGAACTCGTTTGGATATGAGTACCGCATATCATCCACAGACCGACGGTCAGAGTGAAGGTACGATTCAAACGCTTGAGGATATGTTACGAGCTTGTGTAATTGACTTTGGTGATAGCTAGGAAAACCACTTACTGTTAGTGGAATTCTCTTACAACAATAGTTATCATACAACTATTCAGGCAGCACCGTTTGAAGCATTGTATGGTCGTAAATGTCGTTCATCGGTTTGTTGGGCTGAAATTGGAGTTAGTCATATTACAGGTCCTGAACTAGTACACGAAATGACAGAGAAGATAGTTCAAATCCAGAACCGTATGGCAGCGGTCCGGGATCGACAAAAGAGTTACGCTGACAAACGTCGCAAGCCGTTGGAATTTCAAGTGGGAGACCGAGTTCTTCTAAAGGTATCACCTAGGAAAGGTGTTATACGATTCGGCAAGCGCAGGAAGCTTAGTCCACGTTACGTAGGACCTTTCGAGATTCTAAAAAGAATTGGTCCGGTTGCGTATCAACTCAAACTACCTGATGAACTCAGTGGAGTTCATGATGTCTTTCATGTTTCAAACTTGAAGAAATGTCTTTCTGATAAGACATTGATTGTACCACTGGAGGAAATACAGGTAGACGAACAGTTACGATTCATTGAAGAACCAGCTGAAATTATGGACCGAGAGGTCAAACAACTTAAACAAAGCAAGATTCCGATACTCAAAGTCCGGTGGAATTCAAGACATGGTCCTGAATTCACATGGGAAAGAGAAGATCAAATGATGAAGAAGTATCCTCATCTGTTCAAAACAGCAACTGCAGACACTGTGAAGACATGTTAAATTTCGGGACGAAATTTCCTTCAACAAGGGGATGACGTGATGCTTCACACATCAACATTTCAGATTTCAAACTGTAAGCACAAACACTTTATTCAATTGATTTTGTTTGTTACAAACATTTGTGCCACATTACACTTTTATGTGTTACATTTCATATGTTACATGTATAGTAGTACATGCATGATTAGTTACACACCTTTTGCTATGTGCGAGGTTACGTAGTACAAACAGTTGCAAACACTCACTATGTGCAAAGTTACACTGCACAATATGATCAAACACAAACAGTCACAGTTAAGGTGAACTAACTAGTATACACGCAAACAGTTACATTGAACGATCACACTTAGGTGTGATGTTGCAAACATTGGATTTTGTGTGTGAGTACACACAAGCGCACAGAATGATCAGACATCACACTAACACGCACAATCTGAATTCGCAAGTAGTTTCCTAACTACTTCTAACACCTAACAATTTTCGGGACGAAAATTCCTTCAACAAGGGGATGATGTGACAATTCGACTTTTCGGGTTAACTCTGTTAACCGAAAACTAACCAAAATTATACGAAATCGAATTAAAAGGTTTAAATTTGAGCAAAATGGGGTTGCAAACAATTAAATTATAGGGATTCATATTAAAATTATATAAAAGGACCAATTTTGGACTATTAAAGTCAAAATTTGGGTTGTTATCAAATTGAAATTAGCGAAAATGGCACGAAATCACACGGAAACGAACTACAAGGGTTATAATAGAACAAAGCAAATGTATAAACACTTGAATATTAAAGAGTAATCATACAATTAAAAGAAATACTCAATTTTGACTTTTAAAAGTCAAAATTCGTCTAAAAATAATACTTAAATTCGAAATTGTGTTATAATTTAAAAATTAAACGATGTAAACTAGTCATAATAATCATAGTAATGATGATTAATCGTTACAACTCATTAATAATCAGTTAAACATTCGAATTTAACTCAAATGATGATGAAAAGCCGTAACCGTTTCAGGAGACATCAAAATCACCAAATTGAATCATAAATCGTAAAATCAAACATTCAGAGACCTTAGTCGGCACAGTTAGAGCCTGTAACATCCATCAATTTGATCTTATAAGTCGTGGACAGAAGAACCCGATTGTAGAGTAGCCGCATTCAAGCCCAAAGTTGATTTTCATCAATCGGCCATCAAATCAGGTGCAAAATCGTTCCTACACTTTCTAAAACTACCGATTAAGCAAATCCCCAGGTTAATTCGAAGTTGTAATATCAAATGATACAAGATTGAATCTAGGGTTAATCATCTTTGATGGTTTGGGGATTTTAGTGTAAATGGATTCAAGAATCAAATTAAATGATATGTACAGCTTCGGAATAACCCATTTAACGAAAGTCATCAGATAATTACATCGTACAATATTAAATTGCATGAATTCGATTCGAGGGTTCTTGAGGGAAAACTGTTTTGGGGGTTTCGACTTAAACGAAGCTGAAAATGAAATTAAATGGTACCACAGTTTCAGAAGAGTCCGATTAACATAAACCTTATGTTTATTGTAAAACACAGCATCGAATTTTATTAGATCGGGTGTTAGTGTTCTTGCATTAAAACGAAATAGGGATTTCGATGTGATAGAACTTAATATTTGAATTAAATCTTTCAGAAAGTTTCGAAATTCATGGTTCAATGAAAACCCTATGATTAATCAGTCTAGCATAAACGAATTTAATTAAGTTGGATTGTAAAATTTATTAACTTCGTTCGAACCTTATATAGATCATCTTGTTGGTTTAAGGTATTTGATAATCAAATTAAAACCAAGGATAGACTCTTCAGAACCATTTAAACCAAAGCCCTATGGTTGCATGTTCGATTTGGTTCGAATCGTGGCTCAATTGGAACCCATTGGGTTCGGTATGGTTAAACGCAAGGGAAGCCGGGAAACTGTGTTTAAAAGAATTAATTCTGGAGTATTAACACGATACCCTAGCGGGCTGAACCGGTAAGAAGGGTGTGTTGTGAAGGGGAGGTCCCGGGTTCGAACCCGAGGGCTGCCATGTTTTTGTATTTTAAACCAAACTTTGGTTTTTAGCTCTAACTTCCTCATTTCAAGTCCGATTTGACTCGTTCAAGTTGCGTTGGAACCGTAACGTGATCTCGAACTAATTAAAATAATAAAATTCATATTTTAACTCGAAAACGTAATCGAGTATAATTATACTTATTTAAATAAAATCATAATAGATTATATGATTTTATTTAAACGACTTTAGAGTCACGCGTACTTACGTATGCACGTTTCTAACGAGTCTAACATACGTGTGTTGACACGTATGTGATTCCAAGCACAAAACGACATCCCGAATAACATTAAGTTATTGCTAAAACACAGGTTCTTCGTAGAGGACTTTCTACGCGATTTCACGTGTTTAATCATTCTATTCACAATCAAAGGTGCGTACACGGCCCCTTTCTTATTTTAACTGTTTTGGGGGAGAAAACATGTGCAACAAACACTTTTAGATTCATATCACTTGCATGAGTTAGCTATTTACATTGAGTGAAAACATAGCATTACAAGTCCTTACATTTCGAACCGTTTAGTTTGCCGTAGTGCAAAGCGTGGTACTTGGAAATAGATCTATTAGGTTTGACAAACCTCACTTGGTAGATGGGATCTACGCAAGTGTTTGACTAGCCAATTCACATTACTATTGTTTGTGCTAGACAATAGTGGCAGGGCAAAACATGCGTTAGCATGCAACAGTCAGCTTCGGTGTCGACCACTTATGTAAATAGTATAAATGACTAGCTATCATGACTATGCATGTGTGATTATGTTATCTGCAAACATTATATTCAAACTGTTGTTTTAAACATTATGAATGCTTAAACCTGTGAAATGCACCAACCTTTGCGTTGACTTGATTTACATGTTTTCTCAGGACGCCAAGATTACACAAGCAAGCAAGCATAGACTAGGAGATCGAGTCGCATGCATATTTTTCATTTCTGTTATTTGGATTTGAACTTTTGGGATTTTGTTTTGTAAATTACAGTTTTCAAACTATTATGTTTGTTTTGTTTTAAAAAGGCTTCCGCAACGTAGAACTTTGATATTACAGTTTTAGACCAAAGTATGTTTTGAAATTCATATAGAGGTCTTCGTTATGTCTAATGATCTGAGATCCTGGTTTGTCACGTCCCAAACGGTATGATTCCGTTAGTTGAAAATTGGGGGTGTGACAAATTTAACATTTTGAAACTATTAGTCATCAAACAACCTATGTCAAATGAATGCAGCACACAAGTAAGGCCTGTGAAGGGGCTAACCTACTAAGGTCCTAAGTAATGTAGCACATGAACAAGACACACAAGTTACAATTACAAACATTACAAAATCAAATGGCACATCGCCAACATGACATATGCAGTACAATCACAGCCTAAAAACCAACATAAACTTAATATTTTGAAACTATTAATCTTCAAACAACCTATGTCAAATCTATGTAGCACACAAGTAAGGCCTGTGAAGGGGCTAACCTACTAAGGTCCTAAGTAATGCAGGACATGAACACGACACACAACTTACAATTACAAAGATCACAAATTCAAAGGTTACATCCAACATAAAGTTAACATTTTGAAACTATTAATCATCGAACAACCTATGTCAAATCAATGCAGCACACAAGTAGGGCCTGTGAAGGGGCTAACCTACAAAAGTCCTTGGCAACGCAGGACATGAAGAAGACACACTATTTACAGTTACAAACAACACAAAATCAAAGTTTACATAGCCAAGACGACAAATGCAGTACAATCACAGCCTAAAGACCAGCATAAACTTAACATTTTGAAACCACTAATCATTAAACAACACATGACAAATCAATGCAGCACACAAGTAAGGCCTGTGAAGAGGCTAACCTACTAAGGTCCTAAGTAAATTAGCACATGAACACGACACAGAAGTTACAATTACAAACATCACTAAATCAAAGGTTTCATCGCCAACTCGAGAGATGTAGTACAATCACAGCCTATCGAACTACATAAACTTAATATTTTGAAACTATTAGTCCTCAAACAACCTATGACAAATGAATGCAGCACACAAGTAAGGCCTGTGAAGGGGCTAACCTACTAAGGGCTTTGGTAATGCAGCAAATGAACACGGCACACAAGTTACAATTACAAACATGTAAAAATCAAATGTTACATCGCCAACACGACAGATGCAGTACAATCACAGCCTAAAGACCAATATAAATTTAACATTTTGTAACTATTAATCATCAAAAACCTATGTCAAATGAGTGCAGCACACAAGTAAGGCTTGTGAAGGGGCTAACCTACTAAGGACCTTGTCAATGCAGCAAATGAACACGACACACAAGTTACAATTACAAACATCACAAAATCAAATGTTACATCGCCAACATGACATATGCAGTACCATCACAGCCTAAAGACCAACATAAACTTAACCTTTTGAAACTATTAATCATCAAATAGCCTATGTCAAATCGATGCAGCACACAAGTAACGCCTATGAAGGGCCTAACCTACTAACGTCCTTAGCAATGCAGCACATGAACAAGACACACTATACTTACAATTACAATCATCACAAAATCAAAGGTTACATCGCCAAGAAGATAGATGCTGTACAATCACAGCCTAAAGACCAACATAAACTTAACATTAAGAAACTATTAATCATCAAACAACCTATGTCAAATCAATGCAGCACACAAGTGAGGCTTGTCAAGGGGCTAACCTACTAAGGTCTACGTAATGCCGCACATGAACATGACACACAACTTACAATTACAAACATCAGAAAATCAATGGTTACATCTCCAACACGACAGATGAAGTACAATCATAGCCTAAAGACCAAGAGGAATTTAACATTTTGAAACTATTAGTCATCAAACAACCTATGTCAAATGAAGACAGCACACAAGTAAGGCCTGTGAAGTGGCTAACCTACTAATGTCCTAAGTAATGTAGCACATGAACAAGACACACAAGTTACAATTACAAACATCACAAAATCAAATGGCACATCGCCAACATGACATATGCAGTACAATCACAGCCTAAAGACCAACATAAACTTAATATATTGAAACTATTAATCATTAAACAACCTAAGTCAAATCTATGTCGCACACAAGTAAGGCCTGTGAATGGGCTAACCTACTAAGGTCCTAAGTAATGCAGGACATGAAAACGAAACACAACTTACAATTACAAACATCACAAATTCAAAGGTTACATCCAACATAAAGTTAACATTATGAAACTATTAATCATCAAACAACCTATGTCAAATCAATGCAGCACATAAGTAGGGCCTGTGAACGGGCTTGCCTACTAAAGTCCTTGGCAATGCAGGACATGAACAAGACACACTATTTATAATTACAAACAACACAAAATCAAAGGTTACATAGCCAAGACAACAGATGCTGTACAATCACAGCCTAAAGACCAGCATAAACTTAACATTTTGAAACCATTAATCATCAAACAACATATGACAAATCAATGCAGCACACAAGTAAGGCCTGTGAAGAGGCTAACCTACTAAGGTCCTAAGTAAATTAGCACATGAACACGAAAAACAAGTTACAATTACAAACATCACAAAATCAAAGGTTTCATCGCCAACACGAGTAATGCAGTACAATCACAGCCTAACGAACAACATAAACTTAATATTTCGAAACTATTAGTCATCAAACAACCTATGTCAAATGAATGCAGCACACAAGTAAGGCATGTGAAGGGGCTAACCTACTAACGTCCAAAGTAATGCAGCACATGAACAAGACACACAAGTTACAATTATAAACATCACAAAATCAAATGGTACATCGCCAACATGACATATGCAGTACAATCACAGCCTAAAGGCCAACATAAGCATAATATTTTGAAACTATTAATCATCAGACAACCTATGTCAAATCAAAGCAGCACACAAGTAAGGCCTGTGAAGGGGCTAACCTACTAAAGTCCTTGGCAATGCAGCACATGAACAAGACACACTATTTACAATTACAAACAACACAAAATCAAAGGTTACATAGCCAACACGACTAATGCAGTACAATCACATCCTAAAGACAAACATAAACTTAATATTTTGAAACTATTAATCATCAAGCAACCTATGTCAAATCAATGCAGCACACAAGTAAGGCCTATGAAGGGGCTAACCTACTAAGGTCCTTGGCAATGCAGCACATGAACAAGACTCACACCCCCAATTTTCAACTAACGGAATCATACCGTTTGGGACGTGACAAGCCAGGATCTCAGATCATTAGTCATAACGAAGACCTCTATATGAATTTCAAAACATACTTCGGTCTAAAAATGTAATTTCAAAGTTCTACGATGCGGAAGCGTTTTCAAAATAAAAACAAACATAATAGTTTGTAAACTGAAAATTACAAAACAAACTTTCAAATGTTCAAATCAAAATAACTGAAATATAAAATATGCATGCGACTCGATCTCCTAGTCCATGCTTGCTTGTTTGTGCAACCTTAGCGTCCTTAGAAAACATGTAAATCAAGTTAACACAAAGGTTGGTGCATTACACATGTTTAAGCATTCACAAATGTTTGAAACAACAGTTTGAATATAATGTTTGCAGATAACATAATCACACATGCATAGTCATGATAGCTAGTCATTTATACTATTTACATAAGTGGTCGACACCGAAGCTGACTGTTGCATGCTAACACATGTTTTGCCTTGCCACTATTGTCTAGCACAAACAATAGTAATGTGAATTGGCTAGTCAAACATTTGCGTAGATCCCATCTACCAACTGAGGTTTGTCAAACCTAATAGATCTATTTCCAAGTACCACGCTTTGCACTACGGCAAACTAAACGGTTCGAAATGTAAGGACTTGTAATGCTATGTTTGCACTCAATGTAAACAGCTAACTCATGCAAGTGATATGTATCTAAAAGTGTTTGTTGCACATGTTTTCTCCCCAAAACAGTTAAAATAAGAAAGGGGCCGTGTACGCACCTTTGATAGCAATAGAATGATCAAACACACGTAAAATCGCGTAGACAATCCTCTGCGAAGAATCTGTGTGATAATAATACGTTGTGTTATTCGGAATGTCGAATCGTATTTGAAATCACATACGTGTCAACAGACGTATGTTAGAGTGTTAGAAATGTGCATATATAAATACGCGTGACTTTAAAATCGATTAATTAAATCATATAATCGTATACGATCTTATTTAAATAAGCGTAACCATACGCAATTATGTTTTCGGGTTAAAATGTGAATTTTATTATTCTAATACGTTCTAAATTGAATTCTGGTTCCAATGAAATTTGAATGGGTCAAATCGGAGTTAGAATGAACAAGATATGATAAAAATACTAAAAATGGTCTAAAACTCAAAAATAGTTGGAGCCCGGGTTCGAACCCGCGACCTCCCTTCCTGAATATACCCATCCTACCATTCCCTCTGCTTCTAATTTCGTTAACAGAACCCATTTCAAAAGGTTTTAACCAACAAAGGTTTGGTTTCTCTTTGTTAAACTATGACCGATCCATGTGAGTCCCAATTGACCCACAAATCGATCATAAATGATTCTACCACCATAGGGCTTTGGTTCCTTAGATTCAAGCGCATCTATGGGTGATTTTAATTTACCCATTGACTCAGATAAACGCTTCAATTCAGTCCCGCTATGTCCGGTTCGAACAACCCCAAGTTTTTGATTCTTTTGAGCCGAATTCAAACATATCATGCCTTGAATCCATGGGGTTTTTCATCCTAGGCCCAAAACGAAACCCTCTGTGTGATTAAATCGAGTTCTTAATACTGATTGATTATCAAACCCCAAGCCCAATTACTTTAGAAGCCCTAGAACTTGAAGTCATAGAATTTGTTCTTGTTATGTGAAACTGATATGGGGTTTTGCTTTATCAGATGATTTCGAACCTCACTATAAAGTTTAATTTAATTACTAAACCCGTTTTCATGAAAACCCCCAAATCCTTATATTACAAGAACCCTAGAAATCGACTCCCTATAATTCGTTTTTGTTTGATAAAATTGACATAGGTTTTTCATATAAGGGATGTTTTCTAAACTTTCTGCATAGTTTAATTCGATTTTCCATTTCATTTGATTAAAAATCCCCAAAACACCAAAGACGATGAACCCTAGAACTAGGATTCATAGCACTCGATGTTATCAGTCAAAATTGACTTAGGATTAACCTTAGTTGGCTCTTTTAGGTGTTGTAGGTGTCAAGAATTACATGTTTTGATGTTATCTTGATATAGATCGACTAATGACTTGATTTCGGCTAAACTCTCTGTCGAATCTTCAATCCTCGACTTGATGCTTCGAATTGTGGTATGAGATATGTTCTGAAAGTGCCGAATAGAGGTTCTGAGGTTTCAATTTCGCGAATTATGATTGGGATATACGATTTTGATAATGAGAAGCTACGGTTTCGACCTTTGAGGTCGTTTTTGGTTTAATTCACTGATTAAGGGATTCATAACGTATGTTGGCTGTTACTAATCATCAATGTGATGATTTAGGATAGTTTAATTTGAGTGTAACTGATTGTGAAGGTGAAATTCGACTTCCAATTGATTTCTTGGCCGAATTTTGACTTTTAAAGTCAAAATCCTTATATTTTAACTTAATTATAATTAAACCATTGTAATTTTAATGTTTATAACTTGTGTTGTTCACTTCTAACCCTCGTAGTTGATTTTATTAACTTTTTGTGTCATTTCGGTTAGTCCTGGTTTAACTGAGTTAATCCGGAATTGCCGGATTATCACATCATCCCCTTGTTGAAGGAATTTTCGTCCCGAAAATTGCTAGATGATAGGAGTAGTTAGGAAACTACTTGTGAATTCAAATTGTACGTGTTAGTGTGATGTCTGATCATTCTGTGCGCTTGTGTGTACTCACACACAAAACCCAATGTTTGCAATCATCACACCTTAGTGTGATCGTTCTATGTAACTATTTGCGTGTACACTAGTTAGTTCACCTAACTGTGACTGTTTGTGTTTGGTCATACTGTGCTGTGTAATCTTGTACATCGTAAGTGTTTGCAACTGTTTGTACTATGTAACCTCACACATAGCAAAATGTGTGTAACTAATCATGCATGTACTACCATAACATGTAACATATGAAATGTAGCACATAAAATGTAATGTAGCACAAATGTTTGTAACAAAACCAATTGAATAAAGTGTTTGTGCTTACAGTTTGAAATCTGAAATGTTGATGTGTGAAGCATCACGTCATCCCCTTGTTGAAGGAATTTTCGTCCCGAAAATTTAACATGTCTTCACAGTGTTTGCAGTTGTTGTTTTGAACAGATGAGGATACTTCTTCATCATTTGATCTTCTCTTTCCCATGTGAATTCTGGACCACGTCTTGAATTCAACCGGACTTTGATTATCGGAATCTTGCTTTGTTTAAGTTGTTTGACCTCTCGGTCCATGATTTCAGCTGGTTCTTCAATGAATCGTAACTGTTCGTCCACTTGTATTTCCTCAAGTGGTACCATTAATGTCTCATCAGAAAGACATTTCTTCAAGTTTGAAACATGAAAGACATCATGAACTCCACTGAGTTCATCAGGTAGTTTGAGTTGATACGCAACCGGACCAATTCTTTTCAGAATCTCAAAAGGTCCTACGCAGCGAGGGCTAAGCTTCCCGCGCTTGCTGAATCGTATCACACCTTTCCAAGGTGATACCTTTAGAAGAACTTGGTCTCCTACTTAAAATTCCAATGGCTTTCGACGGTTGTCAGCGTAACTCTTCTGTCGATCCCGGGCCACTGCCATACGGTTCCGGATTTGAACTATCTTCTCTGTCGTTTCGTGTACTAATTCAGGACCTGTTATTTGACTGTCACTAATTTCAGCCCAACAAACTGGTGAACGACATTTGCGACCATACAAAGCTTCAAACGGTGCTGCCTGAATGCTTGTATGATAACTATTGTTGTACGGGAATTCTACTAATGGTAAGTGATTTTCCCAGCTGTCCCCAAAGTCAATTACACAAGCCCGTAACATATCCTCGAGCGTTTGAATCGTACGTTCACTCTGACCGTCGGTCTGTGGATGATATGCGGTACTCATATCCAAACGAGTTCCTAATGATTTATGAAGTGATTTCCAAAAGTTTGAAGTAAATCGAGCATCCCGATCTGATATAATAGAGATTGGCACGCCATGCCGTGCTACCACTTCCTTGATGTAAATACGGGTCAGTTTCTCCATTTTATCGGTTTCCTTGATTGCTAAGAAATGTGCAGATTTCGTTAATCGATCGACAATTACCCATATCGTATCACAACCATTCGGTGTACGGGGTAACTTAGTAATGAAGTCCATCGAAATTTGTTCCCATTTCCACATTGGTATTTCTGGTTGTTGCAGCAACCCAGATGGTTTCTGATATTCCACTTTGACTTTCGAACAAGTCTAACATTTGCTAACGTATCTAGCAATGTCAGCTTTCATGTGAGGCCACCAATACAGTGCCTTCAAGTCATGATACATCTTGTCTGACCCCGGATGGACTGAATATCTAGACTTGTGTGCTTCATCCATCACGAGTTCCCTTAAACCACCATGCAAAGGTATCCACAGTCGGTTAATGAAATAACGAATTCCATCAGGTTTAACATTCAATTGTTCCTCCATTCCCCGTAAGGATTCCTGTACCAAGTTATCCTTTTCTAAAGCTTCCAGCTGAGCACTGCGTACTTTGTCAGGTAAGTCAGTATGTATCGTCAACATAAGTGCGCGAACCCGTCTTGTCGATGTGTCTTTTCTGCTTAAAGCATCAGCAACCACATTAGCTTTTCCCAGGTGATACTTAATCGCGCATTCGTAGTCGTTCAACAAATCAACCCACCGTCGCTGTCTCATATTAAGCTCCTTCTGATCAAAGATATGTTGCAAACTCTTATGATCAGTGTAAATGGTACACTTAGTTCCATATAAGTAATGCCTCCAAATCTTCAAAGCAAAAATCACTGCTCCTAACTCCAAGTCATGAGTAGTGTAATTCTTTTCATGTGGTCGTAGTTGCCTTGAAGCATAAGCAATCACTTTATCACGTTGCATCAACACACATCCCAAACCCTGTGCAGATGCATCACAATACACCACAAAGTCTTCCGTCCCTTCCGGTAAGAACAGAATCGGTGCACTGCAGAGTTTCTGTTTCAATAACTGGAATGCAGCTTCCTGTTTATCCGTCCAGTTATACTTCGTTCCCTTATGCGTAAGAGCTGTAAGTGGTTGAGCGATCTTTGAGAACCCCTCAATGAATCGTCGGTAATAACCCGCCAAACCAAGGAATTGTCGTACCTCGGTAGGAGTCTTTGGTGCTTCCCAAGTCCTAATCGCTTCAATTTTTGCTGGATCAACATGGATACCCTTTTCATTGACTATATGACCCAAGAATTGTACTTCTCGCATCCAGAAGTCACATTTCGAGAACTTAGCGTACAATTGTTCCAGTTTCAGTAATTCCAACAACAATCGAAGATTTTCAGCGTGTTCCTCCTCAGTTTGAGAATAGATGACAATGTCATCAATGAAAACAATGACAAACTTATCAAGGTAAGGTTTACAAACACGATTCATGAGATCCATGAATACAGCTGGAGCGTTTGTCAACCCAAATGGCATGACCAAGAACTCATAATGGCCATAGCGCGTCCTGAATGTTGTCTTCGGGATATCTTCTTCCTGTACTATGAGTTGATGATAACCAGACCTAAGATCAATCTTCGAGTAGTAACTCGAACCTTGCAATTGATCAAACAGATCGTCAATTCGAGGTAACGGATACCGGTTTTTGATAGTAACCTTGTTAAGTTCCCGGTAATCGATACACATACGGAAAGTCCCGTCCTTCTTCTTGACAAATAAGACTGGAGCTCTCCACGGTGAAAAACTAGGTCGTATAAAACCCTTATCCAACAACTCATGCAGTTGTGTAGATAACTCTTGCATCTCTGACGGTGCAAGTCGATAAGGTGCCCTAGTTATCGGTGCTGCATCCAGTGTAAGGTCGATTCGGAATTCCACCTTTCTGATAGGCGGTAATCCCGGAAAGTCTTCTGGAAATACTTCGGGAAATTCACAAACTACTGGGATGTCTTCAATCTTCTTCTCAGCTACCGGCTTCTCAGTTATAAGTGCTATAACTGCTGTATGACCTTTACGCAGACATTTGTGTGCTTTCATACAAGATATGAGACGCAGTGGCGTACTGGTCATTTCGCCTTGTACATACAACGTCTCTCCATGCGAAAGAGGTATACGAACGATCTTTTCATGGCATACTATTTCAGCCTGGTGTTTGGACAACCAATCCATGCCAATGACTACATCAAAACTGCCTAAAGTGATAGGCATAAGATCAATTTCTAATGTTTGACCCATCAAATCAAGGATACATCCCTTAAGGATATGTTCAACTACAATTAGCTTGCCATCTGCTAGTTCTACAGTGTACGGATTTTCTAAGGCAGTGGGACTAACATTTAGCAACTTAGAAAATGAACTAGACATAAAACTCCGGTCTGCACCAGTGTCAAATAGCATAGAGGCATAGTGATTATTTAAGAGGAACGTACCCGTGACAATGTTGGGATCCTCACGTGCCTGTCGTCCTCCAATCACAAACGCCCTGCCCCTAGCATCGTTGTTGTTGTTATTGTTGTTGTTATTGGTGCCGTTGTCGTTGCCATTCGCATCGTTAGTTCCGCCTTTCTTTAGTTGTGGGCAATCCTTTTTAAAGTGTCCCAGCTTACCACACTCAAAGCAGCCCTTCTGTGCAATGTTATGGTTGCTATTTTGATTGTTGGAACTGTTCTGCAGCTCTTCGCGGCAATCTTTAGCTGCATACCCAACTTTTCCACACCTTTGACACTTAAACTTATCACACTGATTCCCAGATGATGAAATCCACACCTGTTGCACTTTGGGTGTTTACCAATATAACCCCCTGATGATGATGACTGCTGACCACTGTTCGAGTTATGATAAGACTTATTTGAATCCTGCCTTCGATTCTGCTGAAAAGGCTGTTGGTTGAAATTCTTAGAGTTGTTACCTTCCCACTTCCTCTTGTGGTCTCCCACCTTAGTAGCTGATGTTCGTTTAGGCAGAGTTCCCTGTAACACTGCCTGATCAGTCAGTTGGTGAGCTAAACGAACAACTTGTTGAATCCTTGTGGGATTTGCAGAAGTGACCAATCCCTGGATCTGAGGCACCAATCCCCCGATGTACCTCTCTATCCACTTGCTTGCTGGAGTAGCCATGTGAGGTAGAAGTCTGGCCAATTCATGGGATCGAGTCGTGTACTCCTCGATGTTTGACCCCTCCATCTTCAGGTGCCAATACTCCTCCTCCAGTTTCTGCATTTCGCTGCGAGGGCAATACTCCTCTTGCAGTAAGGTCTTGAAACCATTCCAAGTCAAGTCATTGGCCTCACCCAATCCCAGAGTTTGAACATTTGAATTCCACCAGGTCAACGCTGGACCCTCCAACGTACCTGTAGCATACTTGTCTTTGTTTTCCTCAGGACAGTTACACATCTCAAAAACTGATTCGGCTTTTTCAATCCATCGTAGGAGTCCAATGGCTCCCTCCGATCCTTTGAACTTATGTGGCTTACAGTCCAAGAACATCTTGAACGTGCACGCCTGTGGGTTCACCAATCCCCCTGCTGGACCATGTGGCCCTGTAGTGTGTGTCTGAACGTAGTTCGCGATTGCCTCCGCGACCCTGTTATTGATCAGCTCATTGAGCTCAGCAACTGTCATTTGTACGTTCTCGCCCGAAATTATCTTCCTAGTTAAAAGAAATGTTAGAGTGTTATCAAAGTCCAATGTGAAACGTGTAAACAATACAACAAACAACAAACATGTAATGTAGAAATCAACACAACTGTTGGCAATAAGTAATAGTTTTCAATAGATAATAATCTGATTTGAGTACAATACTTTCAAAATGAGAACATAGATTTCCAAACATCTAATGTAGGGACACAACCCGCCCCTAATAAGTTTAACTTGTTCAGTCCTCCGAATCATCAATAGTGGATTCAGGATCAGAATCAACAGTTGGTGCTGGTTCGTCCCCTTCCTCCTCTTCATTCTCTTCTTCATTCTCCGAGGCCACCAAGTCTTCCAAGGCTACAAGTCTGCCTTCCAGAATCTCAGCTCGGTTCTCAGAATCTTGGAGAAGATCAGTCAACTGGATGATCTCATTTCGCATCTCATTGACCAAGTTGTAAAGGTTATCGTGTCTTTCATTCGCATCCCAGAGTTCCCGAACATTGTACTCAATCCTATCATTTGCCCAGTACAAGTCCTGACGTAGTTGGGCAATCTCCTCTGAATCAGTCCGTTGCCTCTTAGGCTCAGGAACATCCAATGCAGGTGGTGGATGAGTAGAAGGTCCCTCAGCAGGAATCTCCTGAGTATCCTCAGCTGGTTCCTCCTTAGGCTCCTCCTCCGGATCCTCATCCGGATCCTCCTTCGAATCCTCCTCAGGGTCTGAATCATCCCTCTCAGATGGTGGATGAGATGGAATAGGTGGTGCTGGTGATGATGGTGGTACTGGAGCTACCGACTCCTCATCCTCCGAATCAATAATGTGTATATATGGTGCTGATGATGAAGATGCCATGTCTGTTACATAATACCATATGTAAGTGCAGTGTCATGGAATGTGTAAGCAAGTCTATTACATAATACCATATGTAATTTCTAAGTGATATGTGTAAGTATGCGTGTCTAATGTCTAACAGTTATAGTCTAGGTCTACAAATGCAAACCTAGTTCGCTATAACCAATGTCTCTGATACCAATCTGTCATGTCACACCCCCAATTTTCAAAACGGAATCATACCGTTTGGGAACGTGACAAACCAGGATCTCAGATCATTAGACATAACGAAGACCTCTATATGAATTTCAAAACATACTTTGGTCTAAAAACATAACATCAAAGTTTTCAAAGTTTGCGGAAGCGTTTTAAAACAGTAACAGTTGTAAAATGTAAATTACAATGCAAAGATTCAAATGTTCAAATTCAAATAACTAAAATGTAAAGACATGCATGCGACTCAATCTCCTAGTCCATGCCTGCTTTCTTGTGCACTTTAGCGTCCTGAGAAAACATGTAAATCAAGTCAACACAAAGGTTGGTGCATAACACAGGTTTATGCATTCATAATGTTTAAAACAACAGTTTAAATATCAAGTTTGCAGATAACATAATCACACATGCATAGTCATGATAGCTAGTCATTTGTACTATTTACATAAGTGGTCGACACCGAAGCTGACGATTGCCATTCTATAGCATGTTTTTGCCTTGCCACTATTGTCTAACACAAACAATAGTAATGTGTGTTTGGTCAGTCAAACACCTGCGTAGATCCCATCTACCAAGTGAGGTTTGTCAAACCTAATAGATCTATTTCCAACTACCACGCTTTGCGCTACGGCAAACTAAACGGTTCGAAGTGTAAGGACTTGTAAATGCTATGTTGTCACAAAATGTAAACAGCTAACTCATGCAAGTGATATGTATCTAAAATGTTTGTTGCACATGTTTTATCCCCCAAAACAGTTTAAAATAAGAAAGGGGTCGTGTACGCACCTTTGATTATTGCAGAATGATCAAACACTCGTGAACTTGCGTAGAAAATCCTCTACGAAGAATCTGTGTTTAAACAATAACTTAGTTTTATTCGAATAGTCGTTTTGTGTTTGAAATCACATACGTGTCAACACACGTATGCCAGAGTGTTAGAAAGTGCATACGTAAATACGTGTGACTTTGAAATCGTTTAAATAAAATCATATCTGATTTTATTTAAATAACCGTAATTATACGCGATTTCGTTTCCGATCTAAAATATGAATTTTATTATTTTATTTAGTCCGGGATCTCGTTACGGTTCCAATGCAACTTGAATGAATCGAATCGGAGTTAAAACGAGTGAATTACGGGTTAAAAACCAAAAATGGTTTTTAAAATCAAAAACCCGGCTGAGGCAGGGTTCGAACCCTGGACCTCCCGGACACCACAAACATGACCCAAACCAACTCCTCTATGACTAATTTTGTTAACAGGTTTGCCTTCAAAATGGTTTTAGCTATCACAGAATCGGGTCCCCTTTGTTATTCCTTAGCCGAAGCAAAAGTTCCAAATCGAACTCCAATTCGAATCCGATCAACCCTTAATCTATGGGGCTATTATTCCTTGAATCCAGACGTATCAAATCATCGTTTTAATTTAGCAATTTTGTCAAAATAATACGGTTTTAAGACCCTAACAGTTTCGAACCTTAACCCCATTCTCATCAATTCGAATTCATCAAATTCGATTGTGTTTGACTTTAAATCCATATGGTTTTCATTTAACCAACAATTTCGAACCTCTCTGTGCTAATCAATCGAACTCTTAATCACAATTGTTTACAAAATCCCAAGTATTTTTAACTAACAAACTCTAGAATCTGAAATCATTCAATTCGATGTTTCCTGATGAAATCAACATATGAATTTCATTAAGCTACTGATTTCTAAACTTTCTGTGCAAAAACATTTGATTATTAAACTTATTTAGGCCGAAACCCCCAAAATCTCTTTGCATCCTGAACCCTAGAATCGAACTCCAACAATTCATGTTGATTTCTTGAAATTGACACATGGATTAGTTTAGTCGGCGATTTATGAAACTAACCATGTGATTTAATTCGACTATTACACTGTTTAAACAAGAAACCCCCAAAACCGTTTTTTATATGAACCCTAGATATTGAAATCTATTAATCCGATGTTAGAAACTGAAATTAGGATGTGGTTATCTCTATTTGGCCATGTTAGAAGATGTAGGAGTAAATACTTACTTGATTTGATGCTTAATTGAAAGAGATCAACTTTAACCCTAGATTCGGCCTTCGCCAAATCAAATTCTTCGATCCGAGACTCTTGCGATGAAATTGTGATGTGTAAAATACTCTAAGGGTGCCGATTTATGATTAGGAATGTGCAATTGTGGTAGTATTAATCGAATTGTGAAATTTGTATGTAGACCATTGACGGTTACATCTCTTGGGTTCACTTTTGATTCAATTCGACGAATTAATTACACCATAACGTATGGAAACTGATAACAATCATCAATAGAATGATTAAGGTTAATCAATTTCGTTTTTTACTTAGATTTAATGTGAAATTCGAACTTAATTAACAATTTGGCCGAATTTTGACTTGTAAAAGTCAAAATTGATACCGACAATCAATTACAAGTTTGATCTTTGCAAATTAAACACTTTGGAACTGATTTTTCTTGATTCCAGTCCCTTGGGTTTGATTTTTCTCCATTACATAACATCTCGGTTTAATCTAGAGTTAACGGAGTTAATCCGAATTGCCGAATTGTCACTAATCGAATCAATTGAACATTATTGGGCTAGGTTAACCCAATTGGGCCTCATAAATACCATTAGGCCTACCTTGGGCTTCATTGGGCCTACCTTGGCCTCATTGGGCCTTCCTTGATCTCATTGGGCCTTCCTTGACCTTATTGGGCCTACCTTGGCCTTATTGGGCCTTCCTTAACCTTATTGGGCCTTCCTTGACCTTATTGGGCCTTCCTTGACCCTATTGGGCCTTCTTTGGCCTTATTGGGTTTGTGATTCCGTTATTTTCAGTTAACGAGGTTAATTCGAAAAGTCGGATTGTCACATGTCACACCCCCAATTTTCAACTAACGGAATCATACCGTTTGGGACGTGACAAACCAGGATCTCAGATCATTAGACATAACGATGACCTCTATATGAATTTCAAAACATACTTTGGTCTAAAAATGTAATTTCAAAGTGCTACATTGCGGAAGCCTTTTCAAAATAAAAACAAACATAATAGTTTGTAAACTGAAAATTACATAACAAACTTTCAAATGTTCAAATCCAAATAACTGAAATATAAAATATGCATGCGACTCGATCTCCTAGTCCATGCTCGCTTGTTTGTGCAAACTTAGCGTCCTGAGAAAACATGTAAATCAAGTCAACACAAAGGTTGGTGCATTACACATGTTTAAGCATTCACAAATGTTTGAAACAACAGTTTGAATATAATGTTTGTAGATAACATAATCACACATGCATAGTCAGGATAGCTAGTCATTTATACTATTTACATAAGTGGTCGACCCCGAAGCTGACTGTTGCATGCTAACGCATGTTTTGCCTTGCCACTATTGTCTAGCACAAACAATAGTATGTGAATTGGCTAGTCAAACACTTGCGTAGATCCCATCTACCAAGTGAGGTTTGTCAAACCTAATAGATCTATTTCCAACTACCACGCTTTGCACTACGGCAAACTAAACGGTTCGAAATGTAAGGACTTGTAATGCTATGTTTGCACTCAATGTAAACAGCTAACTCATGCAAGTGATATGTATCTAAAAGTGTTTGTTGCACATGTTTTCTCCCCCAAAACAGTTAAAATAAGAAAGGGGCCGTGTACGCACCTTTGATAGCAATAGAATGATCAAACACCCGTAAAATCGCGTACACAATCCTCTACGAAGAATCTATGTGATAATAATACGTTGTGTTATTCGGAATGTCGAATCGTATTTGAAATCACATACGTGTCAACACACGTATGTTAGAGTGTTAGAAATGTGCATATATAAATACGCGTGACTTTAAAATCGATTAATTAAATCATATAATCGTATACGATCTTATTTAAATAAGCGTAACCATACGCAATTATGTTTTCGGGTTAAAATGTGAATTTAATTATTCTAATACGTTCTAAATTGAATTCTGGTTCCAACGAAATTTGAATGGGTCAAATCGGAGTTAGAATGAACGAGATATGATAAAAATACTAAAAATGGTCTAAAACTCAAAAATAGTTGGAGCCCGGGTTCGAACCCGCGACCTCCCTTCCTGAATACACCCATCCTACCATTCCCTCTGCTTCTAATTTCGTTAACAGAACCCATTTCAAAAGGTTTTAACCAACAAAGGTTTGGTTTCTCTTTGTTTAACTATGACCGATCCATGTGAGTCCCAATTGACCCACAAATCGATCATAAATGATCTACCACCATAGGGCTTTGGTTCCTTAGATTCAAGCGCATCTATGGGTGATTTTAATTTACCCATTGACTCGGATAAACGCTTCAATTCAGTCCCGCTAAGTCCGGTTCGAAAAACCCAAAGTTCTTGAATCTTTTGAGCCGAATTCAAACATATCATGCCTTGAATCCATGGGGTTTTTCATCCTAGGCCCAAAACGAAACCCTCTGTGTGATTAAATCGAGTTCTTAATACTGATTGTTTATCAAACCCCAAGCCCGATTACTTTAGAAGCCCTAGAACTTGAAGTCATAGAATTCGTTCTTGTTATGTGAAACTGATATGGGGTTTTGCTTTATCAGATGATTTAGAACCTCACTATAAAGTTTAATTTAATTACTAAACCCGTTTTCATGAAAACCCCCAAATCCTTATATTACAAGAACCCTAGAAATCGACTCCCTAGAATTCGTTTTTGTTTGATAAAATTGACATAGGTTTTTCATATAAGGGATGTTTTCTAAACTTTCTGCATAGTTTAATTCGATTTTCCATTTCATTTGATTAAAAATCCCCAAAACACCAAAGACGATGAATGCTAGAACTAGGATTCATAGCACTCGATGTTATCAGTTAAAATTGACTTAGGATTAACCTTAGTCGGCTCTTTTAGGTGTTGTAGGTGTCAAGAATTACCTGTTTTGATGTTATCTTGATATAGATCGACTAATGACTTGATTTCGGCTAAACTCTCTGTCGAATCTTCAATCCTCGACTTGATGCTTCGAATTGTGGTATGAGATATGTTCTGAAAGTGCCGAATAGAGGTTCTGAGGTTTCAATTTCGCGAATTATGATTGGGATATACGATTTTCATAATGAGAAGCTACGGTTTCGACCTTTGAGGTCGTTTTTGGTTTAATTCACTGATTAAGGGATTCATAACGTATGTTGGCTGTTACTAATCATCAATGTGATGATTTAGGATCGTTTAATTTGAGTGTAACTGATTGTGAAGGTGAAATTCGACTTCCAATTGATTTCTTGGCCGAATTTTGACTTTTAAAGTCAAAATCCTTATATTTTAACTTAATTATAATTAAACCATTGTAATTTTAATGTTTATAACTTGTGTTGTTCACTTCTAACCCTCGTAGTTGATTTTATTAACTTTTTGTGTCATTTCGGTTAGTCCTGGTTTTACTGAGTTAATCCGGAATTGCCGGATTGTCACAATTTTGAGGATGAATTTTACGAAATTAACAGAGGAATGAGAGGATTTAGGTTATCTCCATTGAAGAGAGGATGATTCAGAGAATTTAGGTTTTCGCCGGTGGTTTTGATCCATCACGGTTTTTTCAGAGAAAGGTAGACGGTTAATATGTGTGAATTGTCTATTCTACCCTTTTGATTAATAATCAGTAGTTTTCTTATGTTGTTTAGTACATAAATTAAGACCCTTGATATAAATAATCAAGGGTTAAGATTAGTTCTTATCCTTCTTAGGATAAATCCCCTTCTTAGTGGATCATCCCCCTATATATATACACATACACAAACATTTTATTTATTAATTAAAATATTTGAATATGTAATACACATGCATAAATATTTTTTAGATAAAAATTTAAATAAACTTATGTTTATAATTAGTCATAAATTATATAAAAGAATAGTTTAAAATTTTAAAGTAAGAATATATTTTAAGTTAAAAATCTTAAAATATTTCATTTAAAAGTATAGTAAATAATCCAAATTTATATTTATTTTATATTTGGTTAAAAAATAAAGTGCAATTAGTTTTTAAAAAAAACTGTTTTAATAATTTTAGAATTTAAAAATGAAATAAAATTTTTCAAATCTGTTCCTAGGTAGAAAAACTGGTTTTTAGTGCATGGTACGGGTTTCTAACCCGCTACCTCTAACCCATCATGCATGTGTTTAACCGGTAGGCTAGGGGAGGTCCGCTGGTTTATTCTCGTACTAAATAAACTTAAACTCATCTTTAAATCTGACAATTGAATACATGAACGCTAATCCTAATTCGGTTTCAATTCGACCAAAGGAATGTTTTTGAGCCATTTTAATCATAGGCTTTTTGTTCCCATGATCAAACCGAGTTGAATGATATATTTACTTACCTGAAATGCTTTCAAATTGATTAGGTTTGACCACAAACGAGTTCGGTATCCTTAACGAATGAGATCAGAAGTTTTAGAGAATCTCCGAGATTCTTTTTGGTTCCTATAGTTTCCAAATGATATTGTGAGGATCACTGTGTGATTTAATTTGAGTTTTATTCAAGATTTAGTTGATTTTATGTAGAATATTGTGTGGATCATGATGCTGACCCTAGTGAACCTGTTCCTAATGAATGCACCAGCTCCTCCACTGAAGAACATCATTGGATCACTTTCTGAAGGAGTTCTTACTAGAAGCAGATCCATTCCTGCTCAGGCTGCTTCAATTGAGGGAGCTCTTCAGTACAGCCAATCAGGTGCAATTAATTCTTGTTTGTATTATTGTCTCATATCGCAGGTGGAACCAAAGAACATCAAGATGACTTTAAAGGAATCAAGCTGGCTTGAGGCAATGCAGGAAGAATTGATGCAGTTTCAGAAACTCAAAGTGTGGATTGAGGCAATGCAGGAAGAATTGATGCAATGTGCAAGATATCAAGCAAATTCGAAGGCATCTCACTTGGTTGCTGTAAAAAGAATTTTTCGTTACCTTGCTTGCAAACCTCGACTCGGTTTGTGGTATCCTAAAAATTCTGAATTTAAACTTTTTGCTTACTCTGACAATGATTTTGGTCAATGTAATCTAGACAGAAAATGGACCACATGTGGATGTCAATATCTATGAGATCGCCTTGTCTCTCGGTAATGCAAGAAACAAACCACCGTATCCACATCCACTGCTGAAGCTGAGTATGTTGTTTCATCAACTTATTTTTCCTAAGTCATTTGGATGCAACATCATCTTCTGGATTATGGTTTTAACTTTCTTGACTCTCCTATTTATTGTGATAATGAAGCAGCCCTTCAGATCGTCAAGAATCCGGTACAACACTCCAAAACTAAACACATTGACATCGAGATTCACTTTATCCGTAACTGTTTCGAACGTAAGTTCATTCATGTCACACCCCCTGCGCCGCATGCGGAATCCACGGCGCGGTGACGTATGAATAGTTGAATCATGCACAAGTATTGAATAAGAACAACCACAATGGATTACTAAGTTTCATAATGTTTAGACAGTTGTTTAGTTACAGACAATCTATCTACCAAAAGAATGACAACTAAAGACCCAAAATATAGTTTACAAAATAAGAAATCAAACAAGACAATTAAACATTCAGGAATTTAGTTTGTTTCTAAATCCGTCCTATCATGTTTATTCATCTTGTTCTATCTTAAACGGTCTCCTTAGTTGTCCTTAGAATGTCTTACACCTGATTACCTGAAACACGTGAAAAGTAACTGTCAACTACAAAAGTAGTTGGTGAGAACAATAGGTTTAACATTCGTAAACATGAATTTGCAGTGTAAGGCATATGTTTAAAGCAATAAATGAATTACATGGATGAGCTACAACCCAAACTAACATCAAGTCTGTCAAATGAGTGTAAACAGTCCAAAGACTGTTTGCACAAAAACCAACATATAATCAAGTCCCAAACTACGTTTGGAGTCAGAAAATTAGACAGCAACATGGATAAAACCATACGTAACCAAAACCTGCAGTTAGCTTTTAAAACAAATTTAAAAGCTAACTCCAGAAATTGGTCTGCCCAAATGTGTCCGCTTTCCCTTGTTGTGATCACCCAGTACTAACGCTAATGAATATGTAACTTGATGTGGTTATAAGTTTGTTCACAACAGTGGACACCATGCTTTTGAACTTTGCTTTAAAAAGCAATGATTTAATGCCTTATTTGATAACATGATTTGAAACCTTGTTGAATACCATGATTTGAATCCTTTGTTTGAAATCACCGTGAAAACCATTGTTTGAATATCTTGTTTTGAAACCCTTGATTGAGTACATAAGATAGTGTCCTTGTATAATAACAAGGTTTATAAAAGATCAATTACGAAAACATGAGCTTATAGTGAAAGAGTTTATAAATTACATTATTTAAAAGTGTTGGTCATTTATAAAACTATTCGAGTAAAACTGATATAAAATAATTCAAGAAAACTTTATAAAACCTTTTTAATAAAAAGTGTTTAACATTTGATAAAATCCTTTGGAACAGTTGAATTGTCTGATGAATTTATACCATGAACCTGTAATGTTTGTAGAATAACATACATTTTGTATAATGAATTACCAATGGAAGGAACATATTTGATCACGTGTTCCACCCCAAAACAGTTAGAAAACGGTAAAAGAGGGGCTAATGTTCTCACTTGTCTGCAGTAGACTCTGAACTATAACAAATAGCAAGTAGCAAACATGACATCTAACTGGTTCCTATATCATTGTAATCATACATAAGATATAAGATTTATGATTGTATAGACCTTGATTCATTGATTGACTTGTGTTAACTTGAACTTGATTAACGCTTGATTACTTGATCTCATGATTAATAATGTTGTGAACTTGAAAGCCATGATTTAGTCACTTGATTGAGAGTTGTTTCATGTAAAAGAGGGGTCATGTTCTTTCATGCACAACTTGTATGCATAAAATAACATGTGTTTGATGACTTTGATAACCATTGTTAAACATGAAGTTTGAAAAGATGTTTGAATTGTTCTTAAGTCTTTGTGATTGTGACTTGATTCCCAAATTAGATTAAGTTGAAACATAAACTAATCATGACCAATTCACAATTATTTAATTTGTGGGCCAACCATTGGGCCTTGAGCCCATGTAGTCATGGTAACTTAAACCTAGGCCATGGGCCACTTAGTCTAGACATGGGCCAAATGAACATGATGTTGAGCCAAATTATAGTTCATTGGGCCGATATAACTCAGTTGGGCCGATTAAACAAGGGTTTGATCCGATTGTATCATGATAGTAAATCAACGTTTGGGTTAATATTGGGCCGAATTAAAACGTAATGGGTTGATTGCATGAAGTTGGGCCGGAAACTCATCATGGTTCTAAGATTGCATCGGCACAAGGTGGTGAGCTGATTCAAACCAACGAACCTTTCAACTAGGTTCGGCCAAATTTAGTTCGTAGTAGGTTCGTCATCTCATAGAATGTGGCACATAGGTTCGTGGTCCAAAGAGTTGTAACAAGGCTCGGCTAGAGGGCGTAAGGGTCCGTTGCTAGTGCTGACCAACCAAAGGTTCGTCTAAATCGATGGTTTGTCTGCATGGGTTCGCCCTAATGACTTAGGTTCGTCCCATACAAGGGTTCGGTCGAGAAGGTTCGTGGCATGCACAATGGTTCGCCGTAGGTTCCGGGTTCGGCTATGCATCCGAGGGTTCGGTTGGGAAATGGTTCGGCTAGTCGAGCTGGATGTCCAAAGGTTCAGGAGTCATGCTGGGTTCGTGGCTCATCAAAAGGCTTGGCAGATTGGACCAAGGTTCGTCCTCAATATGGAAGGTTCGTTGGGCCATTTTCGGCATGAGCTAGGCGAACCATGATACAGGTTCGGCTCCTCCATCCTTTGCCACGACCAGCAACTTCGAACACCACCAATCCCATCGTTCCAACCTGCTCTAAACTAAACGACATACACAAGTGATTTCCAAAGACTTAAGGTTGTGGTGATGATTTAAAATCGGCCAAGAATCAAGTTCGAACAACAGCCATCAAAAACCCTCTTTTTCAGAATTTTAAACCGATTGTACCTCGTTTCTGGTTGGGTAAATCCACAGATCCGTTGTACTTTCGTGTTGGGAATGTCGAGAGCTTCGCGTTGGCGCCAAGATCACCGAAATCCGTTGAGAAACGAAGAAGATACACCCGTTTGAAGTTTGGTTTTTTAGAGAGAGGATAGGTTCGCGAATTTTAGAGAGAAAGAGGTTGTTGGCTGCAATTAATGAGAAAAATGGCCATCTTTATGGCTTTTATAGTCCAAGTGGTATTCGGGTTCGTTTTGGTCGCTCGGTTCGCGTTTCCGACACGTAACGCGTATTTTACGCGATTTAAAATAAAGGATTATTATTCTCATCATTTTGATAAGTTTCAAAATTGTAAAAATATAAAATAATATATATTTAATTATTTTTACTCTTCGTGTGTTGACGGATCGTTAAACAACCGTAATTATGTGTATACCCGCAATCGCGTACGTTTTTCGATGGTATTAAATGTTCAAAGCAGTTTAATCATAATTATAAGTTCAACATTCGTATCATTATGGATCGTCACCCATAACTATACTCAGTCTCGCTTACGTATTACGACTTTTGTTTAATTAATTGCCATAATATTCGTCTCAACACTATGCACTAACACTATCCCATTACACCGAACGCAGTTTATGTATAGGGCATACCCCAGATTCCAGCTACCTGCCGTACCTGACGCCGTCCCACCACTGTTTCGATATAATACGATACTGTTCTTGCCTAGCGAAATCGACTGTAAATAAATAATATATACTTGTTCCTAAATAATAAAGATCCTAACACACAAGCACATTATGAACACATGAATCACATTGACTGATTTGATATGAAAACACATTTGTTCTAACACTGTTTACGACTACCATGACTAAATGTACAAATGTTATAGTCTCCCCTAGTTAAGGGAATTTCGTCCCGAAATTAACTAGCCGAATATACTGTAAAAAGATGAGGGTACTTAAGCTTCATCTGGTCTTCACGTTCCTAGGTGAACTCAGCACCGTGTTTGCCCTCCCATCGTACCTTTACGATCGGGATACGGCTGCGTTTAAGTTTCTTGACCCCATGATCCATGATTTCAACCGGACGTTCTATGAATTGCATGTTGTTTTGAATCTGAATGTCATACAATGGAATCTAAACCTCATGATCCGCCAAGCATTTCTTAAGATTCGATACATGAAAAGTATCGTGAACATTGCTTAGCTCCACTGGAAGTTTGAGTTTGTAGGCTACGGGACCAATCCTTTCCAGGATCTCAAAAGGTCCAACGTACCTTGGTGCAATTTTCCCTTTCTTCCCGAAGCGGACAACGCCTTTCCAGGGATAAACCTTGAGTAAAACTCGGTCACCGACTTGAAACTCAAGTGGTTTCCGACGTCGATCAGCATAACTCTTCTGCCGATCTCGTGCGGCCTTAAGCCTTGATTGAATGAGTGTGATTTTGTCTGATGTTTCCTGAATGAGTTCTGGTCCTACGACCTGTGAGTCAGCAACCTCGGTCCAACAGACCGGTGATCGGCACTTTCTACCATACAATGCTTCGAATGGTGCTCATTGAATGCTTGTATGGTAGCTGTTGTTGTACGAAAACTCGATGAGTGGAAGATGAGTATCCCAACTTCCACCAAAGTCAATCACACAAGAAAAGTGAAACGCTGTGTTGTATGGTAGCTGTTGTTGTACGAAAACTCGCTTTGACCGTCGGTTTGGGGATGATACGCCGTGCTAAGATTAACACGAGTTCCCAAAGCCTTTTGCAATGATTGCCAGAAGCGAGAAGTGAAACGACTATCACGATCAGATATGATTGATGTTGGAGTACCATTACGTGCAATGATTTCGTTGATGTACAATGTAGCTAACTTCTCCATTTTGTAATCCTCTCGGATCGGGAGAAAATGAGCAGATTTGGTGAGTCGATCAACGATCACCCAAATCGAATCGAATCGTCGCGGAGTTCTCGGCAACTTGGTTATGAAATCCTTGGAAATTTGTTCCCATTTCCATTGAGGAATTTCAGGTTGCTGCAAAAGTCCCGAAGGCTTTTGATGTTCTGCTCTGACTTTGGAACATGTAAGACATTTTCCCACATACAGTGCTATGTCTTTCTTCATTCCTGGCCACCAATAAGATACCCGCAAGTCTTGGTACATCTTATCTGCTCCAGGATGAACTGAGTATCGCGACTTATGAGCCTCATCACAGATGAGTGTGCGCAATTCTTCTGACTTTGGAATCCAGATGCGGCCGTTGAGATATAACACCCCGTCAGATTGAGGTTCCAGTTTCTTCTCAATTCCGCTGTCTAAGTCTGCCTTAAGCTGATTGTATGTTACTACTTGTTGTTGTGAAATACGAATCAGATCCTTCAAGTTTGGTTGTGTGTTGATCTCCATTGCTCTTACACGAATTGGTTTGACTGGTTCCTTACGACTAAGAGCATCCGCTACCACATTGGCTTTACCCGGGTGGTAACAAATCTCACAGTCGTAATCAGTTAGAAGCTCAACCCAACGCCGTTGTCTCATGTTGAGTTCTTTCTGATTAAGGATGTGTTGCAGGCTCTTGTGGTCTGTATAGATGACACATTTAGTACCATATAGGTAGTGTCTCCAAATCTTCAATGCAAAGACCACAGCCCCTAACTCAAGGTCATGAGTAGTATAATTATTCTCGTGAACCTTAAGTTGTCTTGAAGCATAGGCAATCACCTTGTCCCATTGGATAAGTACACAACCGAGACCAAGGTTTGAAGCATCACAGTAGACAATGAAATCATCACTGCCCTCTGGGAGACTAAGTATAGGGGAGTTGCATAACTTCTGTTTAAGAAGTTTGTTGGACTAAAAGAACCAATGAGCCTGATCAGAAAAACCTCTAAGTCTCACGATACACACAACAACTGAAGAAGAACACAACAGCTGATATTCACTTTGCAGAGTTACAAGATCTGAAGTTATTCACAACAGCTGAAGTGTTAGTCTTCAAATGTTGTGATGTTAATTTTGTCTTCAGTAGTTTTCTTTCAGTAATTGTAAAAGTCTGATGAGTATTTTTACTCATCAGATGTTGTAGTTTTATTTCAGTAGTTTTAATTCTTCAGTAGTTGTAAGAGGATGTCTTCAGATGTTGTAAACATCCTCAGTAGTTTGGTTATTTCAGCAGTTATCTTTTGTCTGTTAGGTGTCAACATCATGTGACATCATCAGACGTCACTGCTTCTATATAAGGGCAGTTGACATATTGTATCTTTAACGAAGTTAGTGCGAATTGAATGAGATTATTCCTTTTGCAGAATTCTCTTTCTATAACAACTTGTGCTTTACTGTTCTATTAGATTAACTTTGTTCTTGCTAATTTTGAGCTAATTCATAGTTGAATTCCGCTGCTATAACCTAATATTGATCAAATGAGAACATCTGATCCTACAATTGGTATCAGAGCAGGTTAATCATTGATCAATTAAACAATTGATCTCTGAAACTGCTCAATTCAGTTCTCTGGTTGATCGAATTAGCCGATTAGTAAGAATTTGTTATAGATTGAAGTTTTCTGATAACTTCTGTTGATTTGCTTTTCAATATCGATCTGTTTTTAATCAATTGGTTGGAATTTGTGTTAATTCATTTGAATTCATTCGATATTGTTTGAATCTGAGATCATGACAACTCCAAACAATGATCCGCACAACACAGGCTCCGCAACCAAGCCTCCGATGCTGGTTCGGAGAGAGTACAACATTTGGCAACGTAGAATGCTACATCACCTGTCAATTAACAGTACAGGATGTTGGAAATCTGTGGTGCATGGTCCTTATATGTCACACCCCCAATTTCAACTAACGGAATCATACCGTTTGGGAACGTGACAAACCAGGATCTCAGATCATTAGACATAGCGAAGACCTCTATATGAATTTCAAAACATACGTTGGTCTTTAAAACATAATATTCAGAGTTTACAAAAAGTTGCGGAAGCATTTCAATTCAAAACCAATAAACTGTTGATAAGTAAAACATTACAAATCAAAATACTGAGATATTCAAATTCAAATGTTCAAAGTGTTTATAATGCATGAGACTCTATCTTCCTAGTCCATGCCAGCTGTAACGCGCGCCTTAGCGTCCTGAGAAAACATGCAAATCAAGTCAACACAAAGGTTGGTGCATAACACAGGTTTTAAATAATCATAGTGTTCAAAACATCAGTTTGAATAACAAGATTGTAGATAACATAATCACAAATGCACAGTCATGATAGCTAGTCATATAAACTATTTACATACGTGTTCGACACCGAAGCTGACTAGTTGCCATGCTATAGCATGTTTTCGCCTTGCCACTATTGTCTATCACAACAATAGTAAAAATGTGTTTGGTCAGTCAAACACCTGCGTAGATCCCATCTACCAGGTGAGGTTTGTCAAACCTAATAGATCTATTTCCAACTACCACGCTTTGCATTTACAGCAAACTAAACGGTTCGAGGTGTGTAAGGACTTTCAAGTTGATATATTATCACATAATGTAAACAGATAACTCATGCAAGTGATATGTATCTAAAAGTAGTTTGTTGCACATGTTTTCTCCCCCAAAACAGTTTAAAATAAGAAAGGGGCCGTGTACGCACCTTTGATGATAGCAGAATGATCACACACTAAAAACTCGTGAAAGAAATCCTTCTACGAAGAATCTGTGTTTAAACAATAACCTAGTGTTATTCAAATAATCGTTTTGTGCTTAAAATCACATACGTGTCAATACACGTATGTTGGATTTGCTAAAATTGTGCATACGAAAGTACGCGTGTCATTGAAATCGTTTAAATAAAATCACATTTGATTTTATTTAATTAAACGTAGTTATACGCGATTTCGTTTTTGTATTAAAATATGGATTTTATCATTCCAACACGTTCGTATTCTCGTTACGGTTCCAACGCAATTTGAACGAATCGAATCGGAGTTAAAACGAGTGAAATATGGTTAAAATACTAACTTAGCATAAAAACCCAAAAAATGGTTGGGCCGGGACTCGAACCCGCGACCCTCAACTCCCACACCCACGCATCTAACCATCTCATCTGATGACACATTTGTTACAAGCTTCAATTCCAAATTGTTTTAAGCAATACTGAACCGGTTTCCCCCCTTTCATTATAGCCGAAGCATGCATACCCAAATTGACCATGAATTCGATTCTGATCCAATCTAAAACCATAGGGTTTATGATTCTGAGTTTAATCCGAACTTGTAGATGGTTTTAATTCAAACTATCATTCATCATATCCCAATTAATCAATCACTAACCTAATCGAATTCAAGTTCTTAAACTTACAACTTAAAATCTTTCAATTCAATAATGGAAGTTCACAACACCATAGGATTTTCATCAAGACTGAAGTTTCGAACCTCTCTAATTAACCAATTTTGATAATCGTAACAGTTTGCTTCAAAACCCACAAACGTATTCATTCTATGAACCCTAATAATCGAAACCTAACAATTCGTTGCTTATTGATCAAATTAACTTAGGGATATCATTATATGAAGCATCACGAAGTTACCCGTATGATTCAATTTGATTCTCGCCATCTATTCGATTGAAACCCCCAAAACCGTTTCTTATATGAACCCTAGAACTCGACTCCAATCAATTCGCTTTTGATACACGAAATGAGGTTAGGGCTAGGCTTAATCGGAATCTTTAGAGTGTGTAGAAACAAAAACTTACTTGATTGATTGCCGAATTGCTGTAGATCGATTTTAGGTTTGCTTTCGGCTTGGTTCCAGATCGAGTCTCTTAACCACAGCTTGTTGCTTCAAATTGATATAAGGAAAAGCCTCTGAAGATGCCGATTATAAGTTATGGACTTTCGATTTCATGAACTATGATCCCAGAATGCGAATTTGATGATGATACTAAACGGTTTCGACTTAGTGGTCTTTAATGGGTTTCAATTCAATGATTAATGGATTAATAACCGATAAAAACGTTTACTAATCATCAATGAGAGTTATTAACATTATTAATTCGATCCAAAACTGCTTCTTACAATGAAATTCGAATTTCACTTGTCCATCAACTCCGAATTTTGACTCTAATAGTCAAAATTGAGCATTATGAATAATATTTACCCATTATTTTCATAACTTAAATGTTCTATTATATCAACCATCAAATTTCCATCCTTTCACTTAATATTGATTAATTTCCTGTGATTTCGGTGACTTTTATTTAACAAAGTTAAACTAAAATATCGAATTGTCACCAATTTAAAACATTGTCGAACTAGATTAATCCCTTTGGGCTTCTTAATTACAATTGGGCCTCACTGGGCATTCCTGGGCCTACCTTGGCCTTCTCTGGGCCTACTTTGTTTACATTGGGCCTTACTTGAATTTATTGGGCCTTATTGGGCTTCTCTTGGCTTTGTGGGCCTACATTGGCAATGTTGGACCTAATTGATCTGGTTGGGCCTCCATTGACCTTATTGGGCCTTCATTGGCCTTGTTGGGCCTTCATTGGTCTTATTGGGCCTTGATTGGCCTTGTTGGGCCTGTTGGGCCTTCATTGGTCTTATTGGGCCTTGATTGGCCTTGTTGGGCCTGTGATAGCACCAACTCCCGTTAACAAGGTTAGTGTGAAAAGTCGGATTGTCACATCATCCCCTTGTTGAAGGAATTTTCGTCCCGAAATTTAACGTACGCTCTCAGTGTTAGCAGTAGCTGTCTTGAATAAATGAGGATATTTCTTCATCATTTGATCTTCCCGTTCCCATGTGAATTCAGGACCACGTCTTGAATTCCATCGGACTTTGACTATTGGAATCTTGCTTTGCTTCAGTTGTTTGACCTCTCGGTCCATGATTTCTGCCGGTTCTTCAATGAATCGCAACTGTTCATCTACTTGTATTTCTTCCAACGGTACAATCAATGTCTCGTCAGAAAGACATTTCTTCAAGTTCGATACGTGAAAAACATCATGAACTCCACTGAGTTCATCCGGTAGTTTGAGTTGGTACGCAACCGGACCAATCCTTTTCAGGATCTCAAAAGGTCCTACGTAACGTGGACTAAGCTTCCCGCGCTTGCCGAATCGTATCACACCTTTCCAAGGTGATACCTTTAGAAGAACTCGGTCTCCTACTTGGAATTCCAACGGCTTGCGACGTTTGTCTGCATAACTCTTCTGTCGATCCCGAGCCGCTGCCATACGGTTCCGGATTTGAACTATCTTCTCTGTTGTTTCATGCACTAGTTCAGGACCTGTTATCTGACTGTCACCAATTTCAGCCCAGCAAACTGGTGAACGACATTTGCGACCATACAAAGCTTCAAACGGTGCTGCTTGAATGCTTGTATGATAACTATTATTGTAAGAAAATTCCACTAACGGTAAATGATTCTCCCAACTGTCACCAAAGTCAATTACACAAGCTCGTAACATATCCTCGAGCGTTTGAATCGTACGTTCACTTTGACCGTCAGTCTGCGGATGATAGGCAGTACTCATATCCAAGCGAGTCCCCAATGACTTATGAAGAGATTTCCAGAAATTGGAAGTAAACCGGGCATCCCGATCTGATATGATAGAGATTGGCACGCCATGTCGTGCTACTACTTCCTTGATGTAAATGCGAGTCAGTTTCTCCATCTTATCAGTTTCCTTTATTGCTAAGAAGTGTGCAGATTTCGTTAATCGATCGACAATTACCCATATCGTATCACAACCACTCGGTGTACGGGGTAACTTAGTAATGAAATCCATCGAAATCTGTTCCCACTTCCACATCGGTATCTCTGGTTGTTGCAGTAAACCAGATGGTTTCTGATATTCAACTTTGACTTTCGAACAAGTCAAACATTTGCTAACGTACTTTGCAATATCCGCTTTCATGTGAGGCCACCAATACAGTGCCTTCAAGTCATGGTACATCTTGTCTGATCCCGGATGGACTGAATATCTGGACTTGTGCGCTTCGTCCATCACGAGTTCCCTTAAACCTCCATACAAAGGTATCCACATTCGGTTAATGAAATAACAAATTCCATCAGCATTCATATCCAACTGTTCTTCCATTCCCCTTAAAGATTCCTGTACCAAGTTTTCCTTTTTCAAGGCCTCGATCTGAGCACTGCGTACCTTATCAGGTAAGTCAGTGTGTATTGTCATCATAAGTGCACGAACCCGTCTTGTTGAAGTATCCTTTCTGCTTAAAGCATCGGCTACTACATTAGCCTTTCCCGGGTGATACTTAATCGCACACTCATAATCGTTCAACAACTCAACCCATCGTCGTTGTCTCATATTGAGTTCCTTCTGATCAAAGATATGTTGCAAACTCTTATGATCAGTATAAATAGTACACTTAGTTCCATACAGATAATGCCTCCAAATTTTCAAAGCAAAAACCACTGCCCCTAACTCCAAGTCATGAGTAGTGTAATTCTTTTCGTGCGTTCGTAGTTGTCTGGAAGCATAAGCAATCACTTTATCCCGTTGCATCAACACACATCCCAAACCCTGTCCAGATGCGTCACAATACACCGCAAAGTCTTCCGTTCCTTCCGGTAAGGACAGAATCGGTGCACTGCAGAGCTTCTGTTTCAATAACTGGAATGCAGCTTCCTGTTTATCCGTCCAGTTATACTTTGTTCCCTTGTGCGTCAGAGCTGTAAGTGGTTGAGCGATCTTTGAGAAACCCTCAATGAATCGTCGGTAATAACCCGCCAAACCAAGGAATTGTCGTACCTCGGTAGGGGTCTTTGGCGCTTCCCAATTCTTAATCGCTTCAATCTTTGCCGGATCAACATGTATGCCCTTTTCATTAACTATATGCCCCAAGAACTGTACTTCTCGCATCCAAAAATCACATTTCGAGAACTTAGCGTACAGTTGTTCCTGTTTCAATAATTCCAATAATAGTCGAAGATGTTCGGCGTGTTCTTCCTCAGACTGTGAATAGATGAGAATGTCATCGATGAAAACAATGACAAACTTATCAAGATAAGGTTTACAAACACGATTCATGAGATCCATGAATACAGCTGGAGCGTTTGTCAACCCAAATGGCATGACCAAGAACTCATAATGGCCATATCGTGTCCTGAATGCTGTCTTCGGAATATCCTCCTCCTGAACTCTTAGTTGATGATAACCCGACCTGAGATCAATCTTCGAGTAGTAACTCGAACCTTGCAACTGATCGAACAGATCGTCGATTCTGGGTAACGGATACCGGTTCTTGATAGTAACCTTATTCAATTCCCGGTAATCGATACACATACGGAAAGTCCCGTCCTTCTTCTTTACAAACAAAACTGGAGCTCCCCATGGTGAAAAACTAGGTCGTATGAAACCCTTATCCAACAACTCTTGCAATTGTGTGGATAACTCTTGCATTTCTGACGGTGCAAGTCGATAAGGCGCCCTAGCTATCGGTGCTGCATCTGGTGTAAGATCGATTCGAAATTCCACCTGTCTGATAGGCGGTAATCCCGGCAAGTCTTCTGGAAATACCTCTGGAAATTCACAAACTACAGGTATATCTTCAAGCTTCCTCTCAGCTACCGGCTTTTCAGTTATAAGTGCTATAACTGCCGTATGACCTTTCCGCAGACATTTGTGTGCTTTCATACAAGATATGAGACGCAGTGGCGTACTGCTCTTCTCACCTTGTACATATAATGTCTCTCCCTACGGAAGAGGTATGCGAACAATCTTTTCATGGCATACAATTTCAGCCTGATTCTTGGACAACCAGTCCATGCCAATGACTACATCAAAACTACCTAAGGCAATAGGCATCAGATCAATCTCTAATGTCTGACCCATCAAATCAAGGATACATCCCTTATAAATGTTTTGTACTACAATCAACTTACCATCAGCTAACTCCACAGTGTAGGGACTATCTAAGGCAGTAGGACTAACATCTAGTGACTTAGCAAGTGAACTAGATACAAAACTCCGGTCGGCACCAGTGTCAAATAACATAGAGGCATAGTGATTATTTAAGAGGAACGTACCCGTGACAATGTTGGGATCCTCCCGCGCTTGACGTCCTCCTATCACAAACGCCCTGCCTCTAGCACCGTTGTTGTTGTTGTTATTATTGTTGTTGTTGGTGCCATTTCCATTACCGTTGCCATTTCCATTACCATTGGCATTATTGTCCCCGCCTTTCTTGAGCTGTGGGCAATCCTTCTTAAAATGCCCCATCTTGCCACACTCAAAACAACCTTTCTGAGCGTTGTTTTGACTGTTATTCTGGTTGTTATGGTTGTTCTGCAGCTCTCCGCGACAATCTTTTGCCGCATGCCCAATCTTGCCACACCTCTGGCACTTAGCTCTGTCACACTGGTTACCCGCATGATGATAACCACACCTGTTGCACTTGGGGTGCTTACCAATATAGCCCCCCGATGATGATGATTGCTGACCACTGTTGGAATTATGATAGGACTTGTTTGAGTCCTGCTTCCTGTTCTGCTGTTGGTTGTTACCCTTGAAGTTGTTACTTTTTCACTTTCTCTTGTGATCTCCTACCTTGGTAGCAGATGTTCGCTTAGGCAGGGTTCCCTATAACACTGCCTGATCAGTAAGCTGATGCGCTAGACGAACAGCTTGTTGGATGGTGGTGGGATTTGCTGAAGTAACCATCCCCTGAATCTGAGGTACTAGTCCTCCAATGTACCTTTCGATCCACTTACTGACTGGAGTAGCCATGTGTGGTAACAGTCTGGCCAACTCGTGTGACCTGGTTGTGTACTCTTCAATGTTTGACCCCTCCATCTTGAGGTGCCAGTATTCCTCTTCCAACTTCTGCATTTCACTGCGAGGACAGTACTCCTCTTGCAGTAAAGTTTTGAAGTTGTCCCATGTCAATGCATTTGCTTCTCCCAACCCCAGAGTCTGAACATTGGAGTTCCACCAAGTCAGTGCTGGACCCTCCAATGTTCCAGTAGCAAATTTCACCTTGCTGTCATCAGGGCAGTTGCACATTTCGAACACAGACTCCGCCTTCTCAATCCATCGGAGAAGTCCTATGGCCCCCTCTGACCCTTTGAAATTGTGAGGTTTGCAGTCCAAGAACATCTTGAATGTGCAAACTTGTGGATTAACCAGTCCCCCAGCTGGACCCTGTGGCCCTGTGTTGTGAGTCTGAGCATACTGTGCGATTGCCTCTGCAACTCTGTTGTTGATTAGCTCATTGAGCTCAGCAACAGTCATATGTACGTTTCCCTCAGCCATTAGTTTCCTATTTATAAGAAGTGTTAGCACGAAGTCAAAATCAAATGTAACATGTGTAAGTAAAACAACAAACACATCTTGTAATATAAATCAACACAGCTGTTGGAAATAAAAGATGACTCTTTAATAGATAGAAACTTTCTTTGAGTACAATACTTTTGAAATGAAATACAAGTTTCAAACTACTAATGTAGGAACACAACCCGTTCCTAATAAGTTCAAATAAAACAAGGAAGAAATGAAAAATAATCAGTCGTCCTCAACGGTGGACTCAGGATCGGACTCAGCATCTGGTGCTGGTTCCTCCTCCTCATCCTCATCCTGTTCCTCATTCTCAACTACCACTAAGTCCTCCAAAGCTTCAATCCTGCCTGCCAAAATCTCCTCTCGGTTCTCTGACTCTTCTAGACGACCAATCAAATTGATCATCTCATCTCTCATGTCATGAACTAGTTGGGCAAGTTCCTCTTGCCTCTCAATGGCATCCCATAACTCCTGAGATCTCTGTATGAGCTTGTCCTCTGCCTCATCCACGTCCTCGCGCAATTTGGCGATCTCCTCGGCGTTCGTCCTTTGCCTCTTAGGCTCAGGAACATCTAATGCTGGTGGTGAGTGTGTAGAAGGTCCCTCAGCAGGGATCTGCTGAGTGCCCTCCTCATGCTCCTCTTCCGGATCCTCATCCGGGTCCTCCTCTGGATCCTCGTCGGGATCCTCGTCTGGGTCCTCATCAGGATCCTCGTCTGGATCCTCCTCCGGATCCTCCTCTGGGTCTTCCTCCGGATCCTCTTCGGGATCGGAGTCCTCCATCTCATACGGTGGAGGTGATGGAATAGGTGGTGGTGGTGATGATGGTGGTGCCGGAACTATCGGCTCCTCGTCCTCGGAATCATCAATGATAATGTATGGGACTGATGATGAAGCCATGCCTGTTACATAATACCATATGTAAGTACAGTGCCATGGAATACGTAAACAAGTCAATTACATAGTGTCATATGTAATTTCTAAGCAATACGTATTAACAGATGTGTCTAATGTCTAACAGTCATAGTCTAGGCCTACAAATGCAAACCTAGTTCGCTATAACCAATGTCTCTGATACCAATCTGTCACACCCCCAATTTCAACTAACGGAATCATACCGTTTGGGAACGTGACAAACCAGGATCTCAGATCATTAGACATAGCGAAGACCTCTATATGAATTTCAAAACATACGGTGGTCTTCAAAACATAATATTCAGAGTTTACAAAAAGTTGCGGAAACATTTCAATTCAAAACCAATAAACTGTTGATAAGTAAAACATTACAAATCAAAATACTGAAATATTCAAATTCAAATGTTCAAAGTGTTTATAATGCACGAGACTCTATCTTCCTAGTCCATGCCAGCTGTAACGCGCGCCTTAGCGTCCTGAGAAAACATGCAAATCAAGTCAACACAAAGGTTGGTGCATAACACAGGTTTTAAATAATCATAGTGTTCAAAACATCAGTTTGAATAACAAGATTGTAGATAACATAATCACAAATGCACAGTCATGATAGCTAGTCATATAAACTATTTACATACGTGTTCGACACCGAAGCTGACTAGTTGCCATGCTATAGCATGTTTTCGCCTTGCCACTATTGTCTATCACAACAATAGTAAAAATGTGTTTGGTCAGTCAAACACCTGCGTAGATCCCATCTACCAGGTGAGGTTTGTCAAACCTAATAGATCTATTTCCAACTACCACGCTTTGCATTTACAGCAAACTAAACGGTTCGAGGTGTGTAAGGACTTTCAAGTTGATATATTATCACATAATGTAAACAGATAACTCATGCAAGTGATATGTATCTAAAAGTAGTTTGTTGCACATGTTTTCTCCCCCAAAACAGTTTAAAATAAGAAAGGGGCCGTGTACGCACCTTTGATGATAGCAGAATGATCACACACTAAAAACTCGTGAAAGAAATCCTTCTACGAAGAATCTGTGTTTAAACAATAACCTAGTGTTATTCAAATAATCGTTTTGTGCTTAAAATCACATACGTGTCAATACACGTATGTTGGATTTGCTAAAATTGTGCATACGAAAGTACGCGTGTCATTGAAATCGTTTAAATAAAATCACATTTGATTTTATTTAATTAAACGTAGTTATACGCGATTTCGTTTTTGTATTAAAATATGGATTTTATCATTCCAACACGTTCGTATTCTCGTTACGGTTCCAACGCAATTTGAACGAATCGAATCGGAGTTAAAACGAGTGAAATATGGTTAAAATACTAACTTAGCATAAAAACCCAAAAAATGGTTGGGCCGGGACTCGAACCCGCGACCCTCAACTCCCACACCCACGCATCTAACCATCTCATCTGATGACACATTTGTTACAAGCTTCAATTCCAAATTGTTTTAAGCAATACTGAACCGGTTTCCCCCCTTTCATTATAGCCGAAGCATGCATACCCAAATTGACCATGAATTCGATTCTGATCCAATCTAAAACCATAGGGTTTATGATTCTGAGTTTAATCCGAACTTGTAGATGGTTTTAATTCAAACTATCATTCATCATATCCCAATTAATCAATCACTAACCTAATCGAATTCAAGTTCTTAAACTTACAACTTAAAATCTTTCAATTCAATAATGGAAGTTCACAACACCATAGGATTTTCATCAAGACTGAAGTTTCGAACCTCTCTAATTAACCAATTTTGATAATCGTAACAGTTTGCTTCAAAACCCACAAACGTATTCATTCTATGAACCCTAATAATCGAAACCTAACAATTCGTTGCTTATTGATCAAATTAACTTAGGGATATCATTATATGAAGCATCACGAAGTTACCCGTATGATTCAATTTGATTCTCGCCATCTATTCGATTGAAACCCCCAAAACCGTTTCTTATATGAACCCTAGAACTCGACTCCAATCAATTCGCTTTTGATACACGAAATGAGGTTAGGGCTAGGCTTAATCGGAATCTTTAGAGTGTGTAGAAACAAAAACTTACTTGATTGATTGCCGAATTGCTGTAGATCGATTTTAGGTTTGCTTTCGGCTTGGTTCCAGATCGAGTCTCTTAACCACAGCTTGTTGCTTCAAATTGATATAAGGAAAAGCCTCTGAAGATGCCGATTATAAGTTCTGGACTTTCGATTTCATGAACTATGATCCCAGAATGCGAATTTGATGATGATACTAAACGGTTTCGACTTAGTGGTCTTTAATGGGTTTCAATTCAATGATTAATGGATTAATAACCGATAAAAACGTTTACTAATCATCAATGAGAGTTATTAACATTATTAATTCGATCCAAAACTGCTTCTTACAATGAAATTCGAATTTCACTTGTCCATCAACTCCGAATTTTGACTCTAATAGTCAAAATTGAGCATTATGAATAATATTTACCCATTATTTTCATAACTTAAATGTTCTATTATATCAACCATCAAATTTCCATCCTTTCACTTAATATTGATTAATTTCCTGTGATTTCGGTGACTTTTATTTAACAAAGTTAAACTAAAATATCGAATTGTCACCAATTTAAAACATTGTCGAACTAGATTAATCCCTTTGGGCTTCTTAATTACAATTGGGCCTCCCTGGGCCTTCCTGGGCCTACCTTGGCCTTCTCTGGGCCTACTTTGTTTACATTGGGCCTTACTTGAATTTATTGGGCCTTATTGGGCTTCTCTTGGCTTTGTGGGCCTACATTGGCAATGTTGGGCCTAATTGATCTGGTTGGGCCTCCATTGACCTTATTGGGCCTTCATTGGCCTTGTTGGGCCTTCATTGGTCTTATTGGGCCTTGATTGGCCTTGTTGGGCCTGTTGGGCCTTCATTGGTCTTATTGGGCCTTGATTGGCCTTGTTGGGCCTGTGATAGCACCAACTCCCGTTAACAAGGTTAGTGTGAAAAGTCGGATTGTCACATTATAAACCCATGATCACTGATCCGGAAACTAAAATCATGATTCCGAAACCATCAGATATGTATTCGGATGAGGATATAAAATTGTTTGAAATTGATGCAAAAGCTCATGGTATTCTGGCCATGGCTTTACCGAATGAGATATATTCAGGCTTGATGCATCATGACACTGCTCATGATCTCTGGGTTGCACTGAAAGAACAATTCGGTGGAACTGATGAGGTTTTAGCAAATACTAGAGAAATCCTTGCTCAACAGTATGAGACATTCTCTCATAGAAAGAGTGAGTCACTGACTCAGCAGTTTGAGCGATTCTCTTGTCTGATTTCTGAATTGAAAATGGTTAAGTAGGAATATACAAATAGTCAGATGAACAACAGATGTCTCATATCACTGCCTGAGAGATGGGACACATATACAATTGTCTTACGCTCTAATGCAAATCTAGAGAATCTATCTCTCACCCAACTCCATGGGAAACTCTTAACTTTTGAGAGAGAGGTAGAACAGAAGAGAAAACTGTCTTCATCTGGAAAACTCACTGATGATTTTGTTCCTGGCAATACTGCTTTGATAGGTCAAGAGTCAGAGTTTAATGGGTCTGAATGTTCTTATGATGAACATATTGATTTCTCTACTAATAATGCTGAACATGCTTTTGTGGGAGTTGATGGTAATGCAGGAAATTATGGTGATAATCTGTGTTTTGTGATGGATGATTTGAAAGGAATTCCAGATGATGATCTGGAGGAAATGGATATATTAAGTCAGATGGCATTAATCAACATAAGATCTCAAAAATTCTACAAAAGAACTGGAAGAAAATTTCCCGGATTAACTGGCAAAACCAGGGTTGGTTTTGACAAAGGGAAGTTGAGATGCCACAAGTGTCACAGGCTTGGTCATTTTGCTAGAGAGTGCAAATCCACTGGACCTAATTCCTCTGCACCCTTTGTGACTTTTCCTAGCAATAACACACCAAACAAAGGACAACAATCTTGTGGATCTGGTCAACAACAATTTTATCCAGCTCATTTTGTACCACAAAGTCCTATGCCTTATCCATATCCTTGTTTCTATATGCCACAACCCACTCACAGTCCACAATCACCTGGTCTTCCTGAACCTAGCAAGTCTCAAACCAATCAACAGTCTCAACAACAGCATCAGAGTTTCTTCACTCCTGGAGTAGCTGATTGGAGTAGTTTACCTGATGACTTATCTGATGTCAATATGCAGCTGTACTCTGAAGCTGGTCCACATGGTGGAGACAACCCATTTGGGAATCTTGCTTTGATGGCTATAGATTCAACTGACAACTCAGGTTCAACTTCTTCAACATCCCAGGTATCATCTGAATCAAAAGCCAAGTTGTGTTCAGAATCATGTATTTCAGCATTTGCTTCTATCAGAGAAATAAATGTTGAATTAATCAATGAGAAGTTGGATTTAGAAAGGGTCATGACTAAGAATAAAAATGAATTTGAGAAAGTTTTGAATGAAAAAGAGTCTGAAATTTATAAACTCAAGTGTCAGTTGTCTGATGAAAAGGCTAGGGTGGAAGTCATGCTTGTAAAACACAATGATCTGAAACAAAAACTTGCAGCAACCCAAGTAGAGTGTGAAAAATGGGTTGAGTCTTGCAAGGGGTTTGAGATGTTGTTAAACAAACAAACAACATCAAATGTGAAGTTTGGTATTGGATACAATCACACTGCCCCTCCAGCTGATTATACACCAAAAAATCTTAACTGTGAGTCTGAAGGGGACAGTGTATACCAATCCACCAAATCTTCAGAAAAGTCTGATGCTGAAGAATCATTTGAAAGTGAGTCAAGTGCATGCAAATCTGAGTCTGAAACTGTGGATATTGAAACTTATTCTTATTCTATTGGATGTACAAATGTTATCCAGGGTGAAACATGTCAGGATAGTGTTTTAATTGAGATTGATCCTGATGAAAATGTTTCAAATGAATTAAATTTAAAACTGATTGAGTCAGATGGGCATGGCACTGGAGAGAAAGATGCAAGGTTTTTGATAAGCCAAAGTATCTCATCAGAAGTTGTAAAAAAGGTTGACAATTTTACATCTACTGATGAGATATGCTTCGGTACTTTACAACCTCTGAAAATCACAAAAACTGAAGTTAAAAGGAAAGGGTTGAAAAGTACTGAAGAAAGTAAATCACTAAAGTCTACAAAGACTGATGTTAAACAAGTACCGAAGAAGACAAATTCTGTATCTAAGTCTTCAGTACTTGTCGATACTCACAAGGAGAAACACAAGAGGGTGCCTTGTGAAATTTGTAGGTTGTTTAATCATTCTTCTGATGAATGCTAGTACAGAAAAGGTTCTAAATTCAATAAAATAAAGCACAAAAACAAGAACATAATCAAAATGAAAAATGAATTTAGTTCCAAGTTTGTACCAGAATCATCAGTAGTTTCAAAATCTGGAAAAACCTCACAAGGAAATGAATCAAATAAATCCAAGAAAGGTAAAGGGGTTGTTCCAGATTCAAAGAAACAGCACTTGAAAGATTCTTCATTAATTAAAGAAACTAAGGTGATAAAACATAAAAATCAAAAGTCAGGTCCTGTTGTGTCTAATGAAATCAAAATCTTGACTCACAACCATAATCAACTGATTTTAATGATGCAACAACTGCTAGGAAGAGTTAATCTAGCAGAGGCATCTGTTGCTTCATTTCAGAAGAAGAAAACAAAATCAAAAGTAAAGGCTAACTCTTCTGATAAGAATGATTCAAGTGTTGTTTCAACTGAAAATGTTAATTCTGTTTCTTCATGTGTTAACAGACCCAAAACCAAACTGGTTTGGGTCCCAAAGTCTAACTGAGTGTGTTGATGTATGCAGGGTCCTTCAGCATGCCAAAATAGCATCTGGTATGTTGACAGTGGAGGATCCATGCATATGACTGGGAGCAGATCGCTTCTTAATGACTATTTTACAGGAAGGAAGGGATTTGTTTCTTTTGGAAATGATGCTAAGGGTTATATTATAGGGAAAGGTTATGTGACAAATGGTGAGATAAGGTTTGATGATGTGAATCATGTAGAGAATCTTAAGTATAATCTTCTGAGTGTCAGTCAGATGTGTGATAAGGGTCACATTTCTCTTTTCACCAAGCAAGACTGTAGGATATTGTCTTCTGAAGTGTTGCCTCTGATTGGCAAAGTCTTAGATGAGTATACTCTTCTTAAGGCTAACAGAGTGGGAAAGGTTTATGCCTTTGATTTGGCAAAGAAAATCTCTGTTAAAGGTCATCCTTGTTTATTCTCTAAGGCTTCTTTCAAGGAATCAAATCTGTGGCATAGAAGATTAGGTCATGTGAATCTCAAAAACATGAATCAACTGGTGAAACATGGGTTGGTTAGAGGTCTTCCAATGAAGGATTTTAGTTGTGATGAGAATTGCACTGCTTGTGTGAAAGGGAAGCAACACAAAGTTTCTTTTCCTCCAATTGGTGATCCCAAATCCACTGGTTGTTTGCAAATGTTGCACATGGATTTGTTTGGGCCAGTGAAGGTCATGAGTATGGCAAAGAAGAAGTATTGCTTAGTAATTGTTGATGATTACTCAAGGTTTGTCTGGACCTTCTTCTTGCACTCAAAAGATGAGGTTGCCAAGTCCATTATAAACTTTGTGTTGTATGTTGAGAAGCAATATTCTCTTCCTGTCAAGTGTGTAAGGAGTGATAATGGAACAGAGTTCAGAAATAATATTCTGGATGAATTTTATCTGTCAAAGGGAATCAAGAGGCAGTACAGCATCCCTAGAACTCCTGAACAAAATGGAGTAGTTGAAAGGAAAAATAGAACCTTGATTGAAGCTGCCAGAACAATGCTGGCTGATTTCGGCTTGCCATTGACTTTCTGGGCAGAAGCTGTCAATACAGCTTGTTATGTGCAAAACAGAGTTTTGGTGAATCAAAGATGGTTGAAAACTCCTTATGAAATGCTTCATACCTTGACCCCCTTTGATTTCCTTCTTTAGAGCTTTTGGGTGTCCTTGTTATATCCTCAATACCAAGGATCAACTTAAAAAGTTTGACTCCAAAGTTGATGCAGGATATTTTGTTGGCTATTCTTCCACTTGCAAGGCTTACAGAGTGTTTAATTGCAGAACCAAGATTGTTGAAGAAACTCTCCATGTAAAGTTCAATGAGTCACCAACAGATCTCATCCCACAAAACCCGGTAGAGATGTTTGATTTGGATATATTGCAATATGTTCCATATCAACCTCCAGATGAGTCTGTTATTCTGGCAGATAATGTATCAACAGCTGCTAAAGGAAACTTACAAGGTAGTACTGATGATGATGATGATGTTAGTACTCATCTGTTCAGATTTAGTGATAATCTGCCAATCTCTGCTAAACCTGACGCTCCTCCTGCTCCAGTGGTTCCTCCTAATACAAATGCTGATGAAATTCTGGAATCTTCTACATCATTTGAAATTCCTGCTGAATTGTTTCATGGATCTTCATCAACATCTGCAGCAACTGGACCTCCTGCCAACACTTGCACTGATCTTATTCCATATCATGAACTGAAGGATCATCCATTATCTCAAGTTCTGGGTGACATTTCTGCTGGTGTTTCAACAAGAAGCCAATTGTCAAATTTTTGTCTCTATGCTTTATTTGTCTGTCAGCAAGAGCCAAGGAACTATCACACAGCACTCAGAGACAATGGTTGGGTGGAGGCTATGCAGTTGGAGCTGTTGCAGTTCAAGAAACAACAAGTCTGGGAGCTGGTTCCTCTACCTCATGGTAAATGTGCAATAGGCACTAAATAGGTGTTTAGGAATAAAACTGATGAAAATGGTCAAATAATTAAAAACAAGGCTAGACTGGTTGTACAGGGGCTCTCTCAGGAAGAAGGTATTGATTATGATGAGACTTTTGCCCCTGTAGCCAGACTAGAAGCAATTAGGTTGTTTTTAGCATATGCTGCCTTACACAAACTAAAAGTTTTTCAAATGGATGTCAAAAGTGCTTTCTTATATGGTAAAATAAAAGAGGAAGTGTATGTGTGTCAACCACCAGGTTTTGAGGACAATAAACATCCTGATTGGGTGTACAAGCTTGATAAAGCTCTTTATGGGCTGAAACAAGCACCTAGAGCCTGGTATGACACTCTATCCACTTTTCTTCTTCAAAATAATTTCACTAGAGGCTCCATTGATAAAACTTTGTTCATAAAAAAAGTAGGACAGCATAAGCTCCTTGTTCAAATTTATGTTGATGACATAATTTTTGCTTCATCTGATCCAATGTTGTGTGCTGATTTTACTGAGTTAATGACCAAGAATTTTGAAATGAGTGCCATGGGGGAATTACAGTTTTTCTTGGGTCTTCAAATCAAACAAAGTCCTGATGGCATTTTCATTCATCAATCCAAATACACAAAAGAGTTGTTAAAGAAATTTGATTTGTAAAACTGTAAACAATGTTCTAACCCCATGAGCAGCACCACACAACTTGATGCTGATTTGAAAGGTAAATCAGTTGATGAAACACTTTATAGATGTATGATTGGTTCCTTGATGTATCTCACAGCATCTAGGCCAGACATTATGTTTGCTACATGTGTTTGTGCTAGATTTCAGGCTGCACCTAAAGAATCTCATTTGATTGCTGTTAAAAGAATTTTCAGATACTTGCAGGGCACTCAATCACTGGGAATTTGGTATTCCACTGGGCATTCCTGCAAGCTGGTTGCTTTCTCTGATAATGACTATACAGGATGCAAACTTACCAGAAAATCAACTTCTGGTGGTTGTCAGTTTCTAGGAAACTGTTTGGTTTCTTGGCAGAGTAAGAAACAAACATCTGTGGCCACTTCAACAGCTGAAGCCGAGTACATTGCTGCTGCCAGCTGTACTTCCCAAATTCTCTGGCTTCAGACTCAACTTTTGGATTATGGCATCAAAGAGTCTAAGACACCATTGTTAATGGATAGTGCTTCAGCTCTTTGTATTGTCAAGAATCCAGTTCAGCACTCTAGGACCAAACATATTGAAATCAGACATCATTTTATAAGGGATTGTTTTGAAAAGGGTCTGATTGATCCAAAGTTTGTTCCTAGTGCTGATGAGCTTGCAGATATCTTCACTAAGCCTTTAGACACTTCAACTTTTCAAAATTTAGTTCTAAGGCTTGGTATGCTGCAACTTGAATAAATTGGTTTTCACATTAATAAAATTTTCATCCACCGTTTAACTTTTCAAAAATACAAAAATATTTAACTTTGTCAAAAACAAAAATTTTGTATCACCTTGCAACTTCTGATATTTTTAGTAAATACTGATACATATCAGAAGTACTGAGTCAAGAAAATATATGACCTTTACCAATATTCTCAGTTAAAAGTACTGATGGGATTTGGTTCACAAAGCACTGAAGGTCAAAAATATTTCACAAATACTGATGAACATCTTTTGTTCACAAAGTCTGATGCTTCACAAAGTCTGATGAGTAAATTGTTGAAAACAGCTGATGAACAAAAACTGTCACCAACACCTGATGACTAAATTTACTCTTCAGTTGTTTCAACCACTGTTGTTTTCTCTTTATAACATCTGAAGACCATATTCCAATTCTCTATTTAACTCAAACCTTCTTCAGTTGTTTCATTACCACTTCATCAGAACTTTCAATCTTTTTCAAAAAACCTATCTTCCCTCTCAAGTCTCTGCTTCCATGGCGACCATGAACCTGAAACCTCGTCATAACTCTGTTGCATATCTTACCAAATCCTCATTCTGGTCCAAATTTGATAAAGCAGTTGATCTCATGAAAGCATCGCAATTCCAAACCGCGTTTCTTATCAATCCCACTCTTCATGTTGAATCCATTCATCAATTCTGGATGAATGTCGAGCTCATCAACATCGGCACTGGTGTTCTTTCTCTTCGCTCTACAGTCAATGGACACACTGTGCACATCAGTCCAGCCGAACTGAGGGAGGTTCTTCAACTTGATGATGCAAACTTAGTCACTCAATTCCCAAAGAACCTAACTGACCTCTGTTTCACACGTCACGAATACCAAGGTGACTTGAGTGACTCAACTCTGTACAAGAAGAACTTCAATGATCCTGAGCGTCTTATTTTTCACATGATCAACATCTGCTTGGCTCCAAAATCATCCTCATGGGACCAGATGTCATCAAGGTGGCAGCAGGTACTTTACTCAATTCTAGAATCTCAAAAACTAAATTTTTCACAAATCTTATTTTCAGAATTAACTGAACATGCTGCTAAACCTGTTTCTTCTAGATGGCTTCTTTACCCACGTTTTATCATGGCCATCATAGAAAAACAGCTAAAGCAAAATGGCCTTGTTGGTCAGGGGATCTCTGCTCCAGCAGTTCTACTGGAGGTATATTCCCGACACAACACCAACCTCACTCTCAAAGAGGCTGCCCGAAAGCTAAAACCCAAGCATAGGGAACCCACAGTCTCCATTTCCAAATCTAAATCCAAAGTCCCCACCAAACCACATTCCAAAAAGCCCAAAAAGGCTGCTCAGGGAAATGAGTCCCCTGAGTCTGCCCATGCCTCACCAAGGCATGATATGGCCACTGGAAGTAGTCAGCCAGTGGTACATCAGACTCTACCAGCTGAAACCGCCCAGGACTCCTCTCAACAGGAACTTGGTGCAACCATTGAAGGGGTAGACACACATCTAGAGCCTCTTTCATTTGAAAAGGTTTCTATTGAACAGCACCATTCTCCCCGGGTGCAATCTGCTTTTCAGCCAACTCCTATTGAAACCACCCAACAAAGCCCAACTTTTGTAATTGACCAAATCCTGGATTAGTTAAACACTCCTATCCCTACCCAGACACCTCTTAAAACTAGGATTAGCTCCAACATTGAGGGGGAGGATCAAAGTGTTTCTGATAACCCACAGGATTTTGACTACCAACTCAGATCTCCTAGTGTGGACAGAGAGATTCTGACATCTGACAGGGCTGCTACTTAATCACCTCCATCATTTGGAGTGATTGATAGTAGTAACATAGATAAGACCTTGCCAGAGGCAACAACTGATGAAGGGTTTATCCCTGAGGTTGGAAGTCCCCAGTACCAAGACAAAGGGGCACCTGAACATGTTGAGCCACACTCAACTCAGGTACATCCTGATACTATCAGGAGGTCAGATGATTTAGCCAAGGCTAATGATGACCAAAGGACCCTATCTGATGTTCTACACCAGAACAAACTTCTTGAGGCTGAGGTCTGCAGGCTCAATGAGCTGCTCACCAAGATGTCCAAGGACAAAAGTCCATCTACCCTTTTTACCCCACAGATGGCACCTTCAAATCTTGAAGGTCCCCTAAACACTTCCACATCTATTCCACAACAAAATAAACCACCAGCCTCTGTTTCAGGCACTAATCCCTTGGGTTCAAGCCCCCCAGAGGCATTAGTTGCTGCCTTTATCACAGTCCTACCTCTCATCACTCCCTTGTTAAAGAATATCATAACCCAAGCCCTTGATGAGAGGCTTCCCTCCCAATCTCAAATCCAGCAAATGATAGATGATGCAGTGAATGCCAAACTTTCCACTCTTCATACTTCTTCTTCCCCTGCAGCCAAAAAGGGGGAGTTAGGAAAAGATTCAGGCACAGCATCTAAACGGCCAAGAAATGAAGAAGAAGAAAATGCTTCTGAAAAGTCTCCAGTCATTCAAGTTACATATAAGAGACAAAAGAAGACAAAATCTGCTGATGTTGCTACCATTTCTGAGGAGGAGGTTGAGCAAGTGACTGAAGAAAATGTTGAAAAAGAAGTTGAGATAAATGTTGAGAAAGTAACTGAAGAAGAGGTTACAACTTCTGAATCTGAAACAGAATCTGAATCTCAAGAAGTTGATACAGAGGAAGTGCAAGCACAGGAGGATCAAGATCATATGGTTGGGGTTGAGAAGGAGAAAGAACCTGATGTAACTGACGTTCAAAAGCAACAAGTTGATCCTTCGACCAAATCAGCTCAACTTATTGATGATTATGCACCTCCCAAGAAAAGGAGATTTCTGAGGATTCAAGAAGAAGATGAAACTGATGAAGAAGACAGGCTTCCCATTTCTACTGTGATGAAAACAAAAGTTCAAAAGCCTGAGTCTTCAAAAACTGGATCAAAGTTAATGGTTCAGAAGAAGGTAGTAAAATTACCTGCCAATTTTGTGCCAGAAAAGCCATTGGTGTTTGGACAGTATCCAAAGATTACACCAGAATCTCAGAGTTTAGCAGTAAAAGTTAAACTTGAAGAGGAAGAGAACCAGAAGAAACATGATGAGAACATCCTAAGACTGGTTGACAAGGAATACCCTCAGACATCAACCATTATAGCAATGAAGAAAGAAGCACAAAGGTTGTATGCTCTGAGGTTTACATATCAGTACAGGAAAGAACAAATCAGGATGTGGCCTGATCCAAGAGTAATAGACAGGATCCACAGGAGAGAGGCTCCAGCTGCTTATGCAAGAAGAATAAGAAAGGTAATAAGTGCTGATATCATGTTAGGATCTATACTTGGTCCTTGGGAAATTATTGGAGATTTTAAAAGTGTGTATAACTCTGGTTTGAAAGCTCCCAAGTTTCTAGAAAACAAGATGATCAAGAAAGGGTTGGTGTACAGAAAACTTGAAGGGGTTAAACAGAATGACCTTCCCTTATTTCTGGAAGGGAAGCATCCAGATGAATTTGTGTACAGAGAGATAACAAGGGTGGAGCTACATGATGGGACAACGGCCAGGTACTTATCAGAGTACTATGGACCTGAGTCATTTTTTGAAGGTGAACCAGAAAGGCTGACTCCTGAAGAAAAGGTGATTTTGCTGGAAGCCTATGTCAGGGAGTCCTTCAGACTTATCTATGATCAATAGCTTCAATGAGAGGGGTAAATGCTCATTTCCCCAATGGAGTTCCCTCTCATACTTCGACAGTCAGATTTTCAGAAGCTGTTAATTACCAGGCCTGCACTTAAATTTGTCATTTTGAAGCTGATCTCAAAGAAAAAGACAGATCTTTTAGCCTGGGATACCAAATAAGTGAGACAGTCAATAATTAGAGGTTTTTGGCTGCATTGGTTCAGGGGGAGTTTGTTGGACTAAAAGAACCAATGAGCCTGATCAGAAAAACCTCTAAGTCTCACAATACACACAACAACTGAAGAAGAACACAACAGCTGATATTCACTTTGCATAGTTACAAGATCTGAAGTTATTCACAACAGCTGAAGTGTTAGTCTTCAGATGTTGTGATGTTAATTTTGTCTTCAGTAGTTTTCTTTCAGTAATTGTAAAAGTCTGATGAGTATTTTTACTCATCAGATGTTGTAGTTTTATTTCAGTAGTTTTAATTCTTCAGTAGTTGTAAGAGGATGTCTTCAGATGTTGTAAACATCCTCAGTAGTTTAGTTATTTCAGTAGTTATCTTTTGTCTGTTAGGTGTCAACATCATGCGACATCATCAGACGTCACTGCTTCTATATAAGGGCAGTTGACATATTGTATCTTTAACGAAGTTAGTGCGAATTGAATGAGATTATTCCTTTTGCAGAATTCTCTTTCTATAACAACTTGTGCTTTACTGTTCTATTAGATTAACTTTGTTCTTGCTAATTTTGAGCTAATTCATAGTTGAATTCCGCTGCTATAACCTAATATTGATCAAATGAGAACATCTGATCCTACAAAGTTGAAATGCATCTTCTTGCTTCTATCCCCATATGAAAGTTTGATTTTTATGGGTTAGTGTGGTAAGTGGCAAGGCGATCTTTGAAAAGTTCGCAATGAACCTTCTGTAATAACCTGCCAATCCCAGAAATGAACAAATCTCTGTCGGAGTAGATGGGGTAGTTCAGTTCTTAATCGCCTCAATCTTTGCTGGATCTACATGTATCCCATCTTTGTTTATGACATGTCCTAAGAAGTGAACTTCTTTTAGCCAAAATTCACATTTTGAGAATTTAGCATAAAGTTGTTCCTCTCTTAGTAATTCTAAAACTTTCCTCAAATGATCTTCATGCTCTCGTTTCGTCTTTGAATAGATCAGTATATTGTCAATGAAGACAATAACAAACTGATCTAAGTAAGGTCTGCAGACTCGATTCATCAAATCCATGAACACTGCAGGTGCATTGGTCAGCCCAAATGGCATAACCACAAACTCGTAGCGTCCATATCGAGTCCTAAACGCAGTCTTTGGTATATCCTCATCATTTACTCGTAACTGATGATACCCGGATCGTAAATCAATCTTAGAGAAGCAAGTCGCTCCCTGTAATTGATCAAACAGATCATCGATCCTAGGTAGAGGATATCTGTTCTTGACCGTCAACTTGTTTAGCTCACGATAATCGATGCACATACGAAATGAACTGTCTTTCTTCTTGACAAAGAGTACCGGAGCTCCCCATGGAGAGAAACTCGGTCTAATGAATCCCTTGTCAAGAAGTTCTTGAAGTTGACTAGACAGTTCTTGCATCTCAAACGGTGCTAATCGATATGGTGACTTCGCCGCTGGGTTTGCTCCAGGGACGAGATCGATTCTAAACTCCACATTTCGGATCGGTGGTAATCCAGGCAAGTCTTCTGGAAACACGTCAGAATAATCTCTGATAACTGGAACGTCTCCAACTGCTTTCTTTTCAGGTTTCTTCTCTACCACGTGAGCCAGGAACGCATAGTATTTCTTCTTCAGGTACTTCCTAGCCTTGATGCACGATACAATCTTCAATCCGCGGCAGGGTTTCTCGCCATAGATTCTCATCGTTTTGCCGGACGGTAAAGGAATCCGTATAAGTTTCTTCGAACATACAATTTCGGCATTGTTTTTGGATAACCAATCCATTCCTATCACAACTTCGAAGCTTCCGAGTGTCATAGGAATAAGATCAATGAGGAAAAGATGGTCGTTTAATCTTAATTCACAACCATGTATTATGGAATCTACAAGTATGGTCTTACCATCAGCTACTTCTACGGTATAAGGAGCAGTAAGCATAGATGGTTGTATGTTAAACAAAAAAGCAGTATGAGCAGAGATAAAGCTTTTATCAGCACCAGTATCAAATATGATAGAAACCTAATGACCATTAAGGAGAAATGTACCCGTGACAATTGCTGGCTCCTCGCGTGCTTCGGCAGCTACGATAATAAAGGCACGAGCAGTAGCAGTGTTGTTGTTGAGTTTTGGACACCGATTTCTAAAGTGTCCCTCTGCTCCACAATTATAATAGGCCCTTCCACCTGTAACAGTAGGAGTTGTGGTTGCAGTTGTCGCAGCAGCAAGATGAGCAGATCGGCATGTAGCTGCCAAGTGTCCCATCCGCCCACACTTGAGACACTTCTTGCATGGAGTATTAGGTAGGTGATGATATTGGCACTTGGTGCAAAGTGGAAACAGACTAGTATAAGACTTTCTGCCTGTTGCAGATTGTGGCATAGCAGTACTGGGTGTGGCATGAGTGGGTGTAGCTGCAGTCAGGGCTGCAAAGTTCTTGATTGTCTTTTGCTTCTTCTTCTTGTGATGGTGCGGTTCAGGCTTCTTGCCTTCATCAATCTGTGCTCTCTTGTACCCCTTTCAGGTGAGCACCCCAGAGTTAACGTATTCTTCAGTAAGGCTAACTCCAAGATGAATCGCTGCCTCTAGAGTAGTGGGGTTATTCCCCATCACAGTTCCCCTGACAACTAGAGGTAAACCTTCGATGTACTTCTCTATCCTGCGGGATAGAGGAGTAACCAGGTGTGGCACCAAGATGCATAACTCATGGAAACGAGTTGTATATTTCGCGTTCTCACCACTGTCTTGTGCCATGTTCCACATTTCCACCTCAAGTTTCTTCAGCTCGTGGCGTGGACAAAACTGTTCCACCAATACCTTCTTGAAATCGTCCCATGGTAAAGCTAATGCGATTTCCCGTCCTCTGGTGTTCTTCTCAGAATTCCACCAGCTGAGTGCGCCTTTGTGAAAAGCGCTCAAGGCCATCTTGACTTTCAGATTTTCAGGACACCCAATGAAGTAGAGAATATCCTCAATGCTTTCCAGCCACTGCAGTAGGCCGGTAGCTCCTTCAGTACCAGCGTACTTAGGAGGTTTAACATCATTGAACTGCTTGAAAGTGAAGTTAGCAGTTCCAGTGTTAGTAGCATTGGAGTTATGTGCTGAATCACTGGTACTTCCCCGAAGATTCTGGGTGATATCAGTGACCATACCCGGAATGACATCTCTCATGTGTATAGCGATGGCTCGGGCAATCTTGTTGATCTCATCGTCGTTGCCACGTGTCGAACCCCCTCCGTTAGGATCACGTCGGGGAGGCATTCTACGAATAGAAGCCACAAGTGGGTCAGTAATGAGAAAAAGAAAATACAATTGAATTTTCATGATAAGGTCAGTAATATTTCCATACTACTAGTATTATCATTCAATTGTAATTTGAACATATACACGTATAAGCAATCAGCTCATTAGCATACTTCCCAAGTGAATGTGTATGATGTCCATGATCTCACTCCACCAAACCTACACACTGACGCTTTCCCGATATAACGAAGATAGCTTATATATAGGGCATACGAAAGGGTCAAGCAAACTGCCAGCCCAGACGCCATCCCACCACCGCTTCGATATACCACGATCATGTCCTTGCTAGCATTTGGCAACATGATTGTACTGATTTCCATGTATGTTCCATTGATTAAGAATCCCATGATCTTTGATCAATTTGAACTATGATTGAATCCATGATTGAACTATGATTATGTTATGTGTGCACCTACTAACAGTTGTTACAATGTAGAACTAAATCATATGCGTGCTCTACATTTTTCTTGTTAAACTATGTTAGTAAGTACTAATGATGTAATCACTTAAGAATTTCACTTAAGGTTTACATTGAAAGAATGTTCACAACTTGATTGATTCACACGAAATGTTTGACTCCTCCAAGTTTGAATAGCACAATGATTTGATTCACCAATGATTGTATCTCAAATGTTTGTATCTCATGTGTTTGACTAATGTTCAATGATTCCAGTTGCTCCTGAATCTTTACTTCAAATACGAATGCCGGATTCCCCCTGACATCCCAAAATAAGCTTATATATAGGGCTAGCTCTCACCGCCCACCACTTACCTCAACACGTCAGCGATAATCCGCCGTTTGTATTTGGAGTTAAGATTCCAACTCTTGATTGATTATGATTGATTCATGTTTGACTCTTGTTCCTTGGTTATGATTATGAGTGTGTAAACCATGGTCCTTAATTTACTTGAAATTAAGACCTTAGGTTTTAGTATGTGTGTCCTAGTTAATTAACCTAGGTTCCCAATACTTACAGTATTGGGTATAATGATCTCCTGTGAGAACTTCAACTAAAGAATACTGTTACACAGATTCTAAGTTATAAAGTTCCTATGATAATGAATACCTGATAATGACAACATGACAAGGATTTCAAATCAAAGATTCTAAAATTATAGATCTTGACCTCTGAATTCCTATGATGAACATGATAAGGATTTTAGATCAAAGATACTAAGAATACAGATCTTTGCCTCTAAATTCCTCTGATGAACTCTGATTGAGAATTCCAGATCAAGGATACTAAGAATACAGATCCTTGCCTCTGGAATCCTTTAATGAACTCTGTGTGAGAATTTCAGATCAAGGATACTAAGAATACAGATCCTTGCCTCTAAAATCCTTAAATGAATACATGTGAGAAATTTAATTCGTTTTCTAAAATTATAGAATTCCGATTCAAATTCCTTGACTCGATATCTATTCTTAGAAGAGTATCCCTAATATCTTTCAAGCTCAATGTAGACTTAATGCTTACTCAAGTTACTTAGATCCTAAGTATCCTCAAGCCTATAGCACTTAGTCCTATTGGGTAGCTTAGGTTATAGTCTAGGTCATTAAGCATTGGGTTTTTCCTAGTTCTCTACAACCTTGGCTCTGATACCAACCTGTCACACCCCCTGCGCCGCGTGCGGAATCCACGGCGTGGTGATGTATGAATAGTTGAATCATGCACAAGTATTGACTATGAGGGTTCCTCACAGTCTGAGGAATCATTTATGAAGGGAGTGGTTGAGGATTGGGTCTCTGATTCTGAGGATGATTCTGATTTTTCACCTTAAGTGTCCACTTTTAAGAATCAGACATCTAGTGTCAAAAGGGTTGACCCAATCTCATCCAAGACAAATTTGTCTTCAAAATTCTCCAAAGCTGTAGGCTTTGTGAAGGCTTCACAAGTGGGTGAAGCAAGTGAGTCCAACAAGACTGAAAATCTTGTTTTTAATGGGACTAATGGTTGGGTTTCAAACAAAACAAGACAAAATCAACTGTTTTTCAAAAAACCCATGTTTCAAAGTTTCAAAATAAAACCAAATAGTTTTCTTCCACAGATAAGCGAGCTTGTTTTGAGTGTGGTGCACTTGGGCATTTTGCTAGATCTTGCCCTCATTTGATTAAACCACAGTTTGCACCACGTAGAAAACCAAATCAGTCTTTTGGTAAAGAGATCAAATCTGTTCATCACTCACCTCAAGTCAAACCCAAAATCCTCCACCCATCAATTCTAAAGATAAGGGTAAAAAGGTAATGGTTGATCAAAATACACCCAAAATTGTTTTTGGCAAACGATGTAAAATATCTTCTATGTATTTGAAAAAATCTTGCAGCAAAAACACTATCTGGAAGGTTAAGTCCTCTGAGTCTTCTGTCTCAAACCCTCTAGATAAAGTGACCTCAGATGGACAATGGATTGAAATAAAAATCCTGGACTCATTGGGTCAACCCAAGACTGTAAAGGCTTGTGTTCCCAAATTCAACTAATGATTTGTGTATGTGCAGGTTGCCCCAAATGCTACTCTTAACAGCACTTGGATTGTTGAAAGTGGGGCATCAAGGCACATGACCGGAGACATGTCTCTTCTTACCATTGTCAATTCAATTAGAGGAGGATATGTTGCTTTTGCTGGAGATAAAGGAGGATTTATTACTGGAGAAGGAATTCTTTCAAATGGTTAGGTTTCATGTGACAAAGTCAGATATGTGAAGCAGCTGGAGAATCTACTTTCAATGTTACAAATCTGTGACAAAAAGTACAAAGTTCTATTTGATGATTCTAGCTGCTACATTCTCAAGCAAGGTGTCACCATTCCTAAAGACTGGATTTTGATGTCAGCTCCAAGAAAACAAGACTTGTATGTTCTCAACATGGCCACAACTTCAACTACATCTTCTACAGCTTCATGTTTTATGTCTAAGGCAACAGAGAATGATTCTATCCTTTGGCATAAGAAGATGGGTAATTTGAGTTTACGAAAGATGAATCACTTGGTTCACAACATTTTGGTTGAAGGAGTGAATTTAAAGAACTTCAAACTATTTGATGTCTGCGTATCATGCAAGAAGGGAAAGTAAGTCAAGCAGTATCATAAGCTCAAAAAGTATCACTATGACATCCAGTACTTGATCATCCAACAATTCCGTACGGTACGTGTACTTTTACTATTTACTATGTGTAAATACAATGTGTAAACAATGTGTGACAACAAAATTCAAAAAACAAACAACAGTTGTATGTGTTTAAGTGAAAACTAAAATACAGTAAGTACAACAACTTATGATAAACAACAAGTTGTATGTATTCAAGTGAAAGCTTAAATACAGTTAATACAACAACTCAAGAGAAACAACAGTGTACAAACAAATGACAAGAACGTATCGGTTGCGATCTGATATCCATAGATGACAGGAATCAGATGGCCGATAACTCGGTATGAAAACAATGTGAATCCACGGTTATCAATGTGAAAACAGGCAAGTCTAGTTGAGTCCGTCAGTGAGGAAATACAACACAACACATAAGTTCAGTATCGTTTCAGAATAACTAACTGACAGTGTGTTTGCGTGGGTGACGATTCACACAAACATATCTGTGAGTTCATAGTTCTGAAATAATGAGTGAAAAGTAGAAAACAAGAATCAGAAAGTGAAACCATCGTCGGGTTCGTTCGGGTGACGATTCGAACGAACACGCACGAAGGAGACGCGATCTTACGAAACAAAATTAATAAACGATTTCGAAACGGTAATAAGATAAGGAAAATAAATACAAAACATTTATTAGGGATTTCAACCTTTAAAACCTAAAAATTAAACTATTTATTTAAAAACCGTACAACACGCGATTACGTTCCGGAAATGCAACGAAAATGAAAACCGAGCAAACGAAATGAACCCTAACACCCTCGGGGTATAAATACACTAAATGAATCATCTTCTTCATTTACCAGTATCACTCTCTCTCTCTAAAACCTCCAAACCGGAACTTTCTCTCTCTAGAAGAATTCGAACTTCAAATCCTTGTATCTTGCCCAATACTTGATGAAATCGCGTGTTCTTGGTGCCAAATCGAAGCTACAATCACCCTCTACATGAAAGTACAACCGATCTAGAGAAAAAAAAACACCCGAAAACGAGGTATTTGAGCTTAAATATTCCGGAAATTAGGGTTTTCTAAACCCTTAGTCGATCCATCAACATAAGCCAGCCCAAGTCCTCCCATTTACAACCCCACACTTTCGAGAACCGACCCTTGCACATCACAAACCATCATGGAACTGGGATGAGACTTGGTTGGAGCCACATGCGTGCGACTGCCTTGCAGATAGCCGAAAGGCTGCTTCGGCCGAATGGCCTGGCCGCATGGCCAAGGGCCGCAAGAGCCAGCCTACCGAACCAACTCCTTTGGCTGCTTCATCCATTCGATTGGGCCAACACGCCCCATTCGACCAAGCACCTTATTCGGCCTCCCCATCCTCATTCGGCCGATACACCACTCAGTCGGCCATCACCTTAGTCGAACACCCTCATTCGCTTGGGCTTTGGCAATTCGACTTGGACAACATCGTTCGACCGAAGTCTATTCGATCGGCTCATGTGGTTCGGCCATCATCCCTTCGGTCCAAGCAAACTCACTCGGCGCAGTCATTCGGCCCAGGGTATGTGGTTCGGCCCACTCAAACAAGGATGTAAACAAACACACTAAACCAACAATTATGGATAACATGCATAGATTCATACACTAAACATATTTTGCTAAAAAGGTGGTACGGTTGGTTAAACAAAACCAGACTCATGACATAGTTATTCATTAGCTATGTAACAACTCTTTCAAGCCTAACAAGAACAACATGTAAGATCTTAAACTATAAACCTAAGTTTATTCTTAGGTTGGTTTACAAAGATCCTATCAATACAAGTAACGAACATATCATGATAAGGTTTTGGAGTTGCAAGAATGAGTTAAGGCAAGTGAAACATAAAGTCAACAATACTATGTACAAAGCTTAATTTAAATTGGTTAAGTGTGAGTATAATCTACAACAATTGAACCAAGGCCGAATGATGACCAAGACTTACGAGTGTTAGCCAACTTTAGGGCTAACACATACACACACCAACACTTATAACTAATCCTTATAAGTTACTAACATTGGGAAATCAACACAAGATCGTGAAAACAACATCAAGAAACAACAAAGAGCGTGTGCATTCTTGCTTATACTTAGTCAACCACAACAACTACAAGGTGAGTTCATACGCCCCTTTTCTAATCTTAACTGATTTTAACTCTCGGGGCTGAGAAATGTAACATCATTGTATTTCGAGTTGTCCGTACATGCTTGATTGTACTGTTAAGACCTGATATGATAATTATTAATTATGATGAATTATTGGATGTTATTACTGATATTGGTATACATATTGAGAACATATTATTGTATGCATAAACCATCGGAAGTTTAGTTGAAACACAACTAAACAGAACCAGTGAGTTTATCGCAGTTGAATTCACAGATTAGGGATTGTGTTTTGGAATGGAAAGGACTTAGGAGTTGTTCTTGTTTGGTTGCTAAAACATAGTCAAGGACACATGGTCATGGTTTATCGAAATAGCGGTGGGACGGTAGCTGGGGAGGTTGCGACCTACCCCTACAAATGCCCTATACATATGCATATTTCGGTCTATCACGGATGTGTCAGTGATATGGTTTAGCGGGTTTTGGATTGGGATGTATAATATTAAAGTTAATAAAAATAATGAAAACGATATTGAAAATGTTTACGCGATGGTGAGGTTACGAACATAACTTAAACGCGAATATTAATTCAGAAATATTAACTTAATAATTTATTCGCGTGAGTGACGATTCAGACGAATATAATTATTAAGAATAATATTCTGAAACAATATTCCATAAGTTGTAAATCGAATCAAAAAACGATACGAGCGTTGGATTAAGAAAGGTGACGATCTTTGCGAATACGTACATGAGTAACGTGTTTCGACGAGATAACGAGGTAACATTTAACGGTATTAAATTGATAAATGGAAATTAATAACGTTTATTAGAAATCACAACTTACGACGTATACGAACGAATAATTTTGAATTAATAAATGATTTAATGAGATTAAACGAAATATTTTACGAAACTATTTTATTTAAAATCATTGTATTACATGAAACATGAGTAATTAAATGTTTTACATTTTAAATGTATTTTTACGATCGAAACCGATTATGTAACGAGTTTATCGCGAAATAAACGAGACCGAGTACCCGAGGAACGATACGGAATATAAGAAGGATGGATTCTCCCTTCTTCTTCATTCCCACACTCCTATTGTCTCTCTCTAAACCTCACTTTCGTCACTCCCTCTCTCACTAACTTCTCTCTATAAAATCTTCTTCAATCCTCAACTATTTTACAAGATTTAGGTGTCAAATTGTTCATCCAACTAAGTAGAACAAGAATCCACGAAGGTTTTGTGATGTTGATCGAGTTTTTATGGTAAGAATTTCATTTTTCTGGCCGAACCCTTTTGGGACGAACCTGCAATAGTTTAACCTCCCTTAATTGCCGAACCTATGCGTAATTAGGCCTAAGGTTCGCTGGAACCACGACTGGCAAAACCTAAGTATCGAATTAAGGCTAAAGGGAGGAACAAGATTTCGTATAAATAAATATATATATATATATATATATATTCATGCATGCATGAGAAATCATGGTTGCCACTTTTTCTAATAAGAACAAGGTTTTAACTTAATAACTTATGAAATTTGAAAGGTTGTGAAAAGAACTTAAGATTGATTTTCTCAAACTTAATTATATTTTTACAACTTAAGTTATAATGGTTAACTTGATGGATATCCATGCATGCACTCTATAAGTATAACTTCTAAACTTTCGTTAAACATTATGACGTGATAATTGAATGAATTAACTAGTGGGTAACCCATCTTCTACAAGGAGAGCAAGAGGCCTTAATGATTATCACTATGATTTAGGTAATAAACCTAAACAACTTACAAGCCCAATAAATTTAGGGCAACTGAATACAAAGAACTTATGTATAATCAAACACGTATACTTATGAACACGAAATCACGATAATTACAGGTTGTTGAGTTTCTTTTGAAACCGTTTTGTTTTTAAACTCGGAGGTGGAACATGTGTACCAATTTAAATATTATTTTGATAACAAATGGTTGACACCTGGATTATCAATATGATGTTCATATTAATGGATTATTATTGATTATGGACTGAGACGGATTATTACTTATCCGTGAGTCATGGTTGGTTGAGCTGACTTATGTCCTCTGCAATGATTGAGTTACTGTTAGTGAGTTGACTAACGTCCTCAGTAGTGATTCCACTATTTGTTGAGTTGACTACGGTCCTCCGCGATGATTCCGCCGTTGATTAAGTTGACTGAGGTCCTCCGCGGTAATTTGATATGATTATGTTGATTGATGCTGATTGAATTTATGTGATTGGTTGAACATATGTGGATAATTATTTGTAATTATTGTGTATGTGATTACTTGGATTGTTTGGATGTTGTGTTTGTTGAATTTTGGCAGTGTTGGATTATTTCGCAGGTGCACATGTGGATTTTCTCGGGGAAATTATAAACTTTTATAAACCCATTTATAAACTCTCAAAAACATTTTATAAACATTTTAATACAATAAAACTTATGATTTCTCACCAACTACTTCGTAGTTGACACTTGATTTTCTACATGTTTCAGGGAACGAGGAGAAGTAGGTAGAGCAGGATAGCTCTACATCTTTTGGACAACATCACATTGGATTCTTGGACTTAGCTAAAATAACTGAAATTCTGGAGGCTAGAGTTTAGTTAGTTTAGCTAAATCTTTTGTGTATTTGTTGTAACTAATTCATGCTGAACATGATTTTTGATGTAATTAATTTGGTTGATTAATTGATATGTGATGATTTAATTATATGCCCACGAGCTTATGAACAATCTACACATCCCTCGTGGCATGCCGACGTTTCCACCATCGTTCGGGGAGTTACAGATTGGTATTAGAGCCTGGGTTATAGGGAATTAGGTTACTAGAAATGGTTGACCTAGTCTATAACCGTAGGATACCCTAGTATGAATTATTTCATACACTAGTTAGTATACTAAGGATTTCATGCATATGTGTTTATTACATGTTAACTGAACTCCTGATTATATATCTGATTCACATGTATTATTTGATGATTTTATGATTGATTGTGCCCTAATGATTCGATAAGGACATGCACGTGGTGTATCGTAAAGGTGGTGGGACGTTGGCTGGGGCAGTTGCAACTGACCCCTACATATGCTCCCTACATATACCATTTACGGTACGTTAGGTGGATGTCAGTATTGAAGAATAAGGGAACTACCCGTTTGGGAAATTAATTGCTTAGGAAATTAACTGCTTAGGAATTTATTTGCTTTAGGAATTATTTGTTTGATCTAGGATCACCAAACAAGGACACACTCATGCTATACTACAAAGGTGGTGGGACGGTGGCTGGGGCAGTTGCTACTGACCCCTACATATGCCCTATACATATACCATTTGTGGTATATTGGGGGTCTGTCAGTGTCAGTAACTTAGGATATTATTAGGAGATGCTGAGAAGTTGTTGATGGAATGTTGGTTAAATTGAGTTGGATTGACATATTGGATAAACTCATTTGATGGATATATATATATATATATATATATATATATATATATATATATATACTCACTTATGAACACAATTATTGGACACGTGGGGTGTATAGGATCAACGAATGATACGAACACTTAGTGATAGACTGAAGACTTGGATGATGATATAGACACTTGGTGAAAATATGAACGCATAGTGATGATACTAACACTTAGTGATAGTATGAACACTTGATGAAAATAAATTATAGGGAGGATATGAACACTTAGTGACAAAAAAAACACTCAGTGATGATATGAACCCTCATTAATAATTATGTACATTGGGATTTAGTACGGATTTTTAGTGAACTTAGACATTAGGTGAAACTTTAATGTCAGGTGAACTTATACATTAGGTGAACTTAGAAATAGGCAAACCTACATGTCAGGTGAACTTAGACATTAGGCGAACCTAATTGTCCAAGGGAACTAGAGACCGCTTCACTCAAAATTTTCCTACATAGGATAAGGATTGTAAAGTGAGATAATGGTAAGATGCATGATACACCCTAAATTCTAACAAGGGCATAATCGTGGTGCAATGCAACGGTGGTGGGACGGCGTATGAGGCGACTGTGGTCAAATTTTTGTTTGCCCTATATATAAGCTTGTTGCACTGCATCGGGAGGTTGTCAGTGTTGGTATAAGGTGGAAAATGTTTGAAACTTAGGACTAGTTAGTTTATATTAGCTATGACCAACTAGGATGCGTTAGTGTAATATTAGAAATTACTACATCGTTATGAGTTTAAGGACAGATAGGAGAAAAATATAGTTCCTATATGTAATCCTAACTGCTGAAATGAACTCATTTGACCATAGTTTGTATAACTTACATTGTAAATGGTAGTAACATGTTTATAATCATCTCAGAAACATGCCGACGTGCCGTCACAATGGAAATGATACGAACCATGATGATGCTAACGGTAATGCTGACACCAGCATACAAGGGTTAGAAACACTTATTACCGGATTGGTGAATCAACTGACTCAAGCCAATCAGACTCTCAATCAGAACAGCGGTGGTGCAAACCCACCAGTCTGCATGTTCAAACACTTCAACTCCTGTAATCCACTGATGTTTACGGGTTCTGACACAACCACTGGTCTGCTGTAGTGGTTTGAAAGCATGGAGAACACCTTCATCAACAGTGACTGCTCTGAAAATCTGAAGGTGCACTATGCCACCAGTGTTTTCCAAAAGAGAGCACTTACTTGGTGGAATGGCAAGAAGCGAACTAGGGGAGTCGATGCTGCCTTAGCACTGTCTTTTACTGAGGTCAAGAACTTAATGAACACTTAATTTTGTCATTGCAGTGAGATGAGGAAACTAGAGACTGAGTTATGGAAGCTCAAATAGGATAGCAGGGAAAATGTGATTTACAATACTCGCTTCCACGAGTATAGTCTACTGGTACCTCATCTGGTGACACCATTAGGAAAAGCGATTGATAAGTACATAGGCGGTCTACCCATGCAGATTTAAGACACCGTCTACGGAAGCAACCCTAAAACTCTGGAAGCTGCAATCCGTCTATCTGCTACACTGACTGATAATCACGTAAGGGCTGGAACACTCACACGGAAGGGATCCAAGAAAGTTGATGCAAAGTCAGCTGCAAAGGAGGCTTCAACGGAAGTCAAAACTGAACAAGGCAGCTCTTCAAAAAGTAGCAACAGGAAACGAAAGACCAGAAATTTCGTTGTTACTATTCTTGCTGCTAAATCTGCTCAGCAATCAACAAACAATTCAACTGCCAGAAATTATGTTGGGGTTGTTCCTCAATGTAACACTTGCAGATATCATCACATGCCCAACATGCCTTGTCACGTCTGCAACAACTGTGGCTAGTATGTCCATCTTACTTACGTTTTGTCGGAGTGCACTGCAAGCACAAAGGATTCCACCTGCTCCGCTTGCACTGCCAGCTCCGCAAGTGCAACCAGTTCAAGCTGTACCCGTTCGCCAGGTACCTGTACAGGCAAGAGCCTGTTACGAGTGTGGTGAAGTGGGTCATTTTAGAAACCATTTCCCGAGACTGACAGGAAACAATCAAAGGGTGGCAAGAGGCAGAGCGTTCCAACTGAATGCTCCAGCGGCTCAAGTCAACCAGGATGTGGTCAACGGTACATTTCTGATCAACAACTCTTATGCATCTGTCTTATTTGATTCTGGTGCTGATAGGAGTTTCGTTTCGTATGATTTTGAATGCATACTTCGTAGAACACGTACAAACTTAGATAAACCGTTTAACGTGGAAGTGGCTTACGGAAACACTATTGATATTGACACTGTTATTATTGGATGTACCGTGAACTTAAGTGATCACGTTTTCCCAATTGATCTTATACGTATGCATCTTGGTAGCTTTAATATTATCATAGGCATGGATTGGTTAGCCACCCACAAAGCGGAAATCATTTTTCATAAAAAATACATTCGTATTCCCTTACCTTCGGGGGAAACTTTAAGACTTTTTGGGGAAACTTCTAGTAAAGATCTTAAGCTGATGTCATGCACTAAAGCACACAATGTAACATCCGTGCCGGAACCGTCACCAGAACAGTGATCTCTACAATACATGAACAGTAAAACAGGTACGAATCATATACATTTCAGTACGTTTCAAGTTCATATCATTTATCATTATCATATTGGGTTATCATAGAACAAATCCAGAAACATTTAACAGAAACACAGTTCAGAACAATGGTTCTTGGGTCAAATAAATTATTTGACAACAAAGAACCATCATGTGATTATTTGTTTAGGAGTTATTATGTATAAACGTATGCGAGACTTTAAAGAACAAAACACACGAATATCGTTACGTGAATGCTAAACTGACGGGTTATTCGTATAGGTGACGATCTGTGCGAATATATCTGAAAGTTTAACGTTCTGAATGATATTCTATAATTAGAAAACAAGATTGAAAGGTATAGTTATCACCGTGCTCGTACGGGTGACGATTCGAACGAATACGCGCGACGACTGTACATTTCGATTTAAACAGTAAATTAATATTTTTAAATTAAAATAAATAAGAACATATTAGTTAATTTATTAGGAATCACAACCTAGAATAATTAAGAGATTTCTAATATTATGAATCGTGTCGTTTCGTCGCGAAAACACGCGAAACGACATTACACGCGAAACTGAACGAGACCGAACGACCGGGTATTTTTCCCACAATTAATGTGGGCAATAAATGCCACAACCACCACCCATTTCCACTCTTTCTCTCTCTCATTCGTTTTTCTCTCTCTCTCTCTCTAAAAGTCTTTCAAGAAACACAACTTCTCTATAAGATTTGGTGACGATTTCTTGGTGGATTCGAGCCTAGTTGGTGTCAAAACGTTCTTCTTGCTACGTAGATCATAGAAGTACAGTTTATTCAAGCCTTCATCCAAGAAATTGGAGGTAAATCTCGATCTTATTTTCGGTTTTTATAGGGTTTTCACGAGTCTCATGGTCTTTTCTATTATCGTCGATATTAAGCACTTAAAATACTTAGATGAAGATGCCATATGTGCTTAGGAACTTTTAGGGATGAATTGTAACAGGTTAGGATTCGAAATAAACGAAGAACTTGGAGTTTATTGCAGGTTCGTGAGTGATGGTGGTCGGTCGAACCTTTTTAGTACCTCGCGAACCCTGGACACCGAACCTGTTGACCTGACTAAACCTGCAACGAACCTGTAAGCTTGCATGCACCGAACCCTGCGTGGCCTGCAACGAACCTGTGCCATCTTTAAGTGAGCCGAACCCTAAAGTGTCACAACCCAACCAGGGGGCTTGACTAACGATTGATTCAAAACACAAAGTAGCGGAAGACAAAATGAATATATTACAATTTAACCAAAGGTTTAGACTAAGTATCTAATTTGTTTACAACAAATCTAAAATGTGATTTAACTAATGGGAGATTCTCTAGAGATATTGGGTCCATCCAGGCATCAGCACACTATATTAATCTTTAGCCAAGTTCTTCAGTTTTACATCCAGTATTCCTGTTCTAGCAACCAAGTATCCGAGCCATACCTGTTTCTAATTACCTGAAAGACATGCTAAAATACGTCAACTATAAAGTTGGTGAGCTCATGAGTTTTAGTTTACAGACACAATAATAAATAGCATGTGATAATTCAAAAACAATACAACCAACCCTGTGCCATGCCGAGCGTTTGCCTCTTATAATGCTAGCCCGTATCATGACATTTTAATCTACTTCCCATTCCGAGACCCGTTCCTGCCCTCGGTGTAAATGTGTCAAAGCGAATATATGCCACAACGGTTGACATTAACCTCAGTGGGGTTTCAACCTATTTTATAAGGCCACCCTTTCGGGCCACTGTGCGTGGGGGATTCCCCAAGTAGTACTACCCATATACCCACCGGCTCTCTCCGGAGTTAATGGCTGTAAATTATGTTTAATGTCTAGGGGAAGCAATTATATTTGAAACGGACGTTCATTATCACATAAATATAAATTTATAAACGGTTTTTGGAGCATGCTTTCAGTATCCCAAAACAGTAAACGAAAAGGGATCACATGAACTCACCTGGTTGCTTTAATGGATTCCTTTTGTTCCTGTACAAATATGTCATTGTGCCACTATGCATGATTTGCTATGTTCCTTGAGGTATCATCAAAGCAAGTTCCTAATTGTAATCACCTATACATGTATAAGTTGTAGTTTCATACATTATGGTTGTTTACTGTGGTTGAGCTCTTTGGGTTAAGGTGTTCAAAGTTTACTAGTGTAAAGTTTCTTTATATTACCATACCTAGTGAAATCCCACTATACAATTGTACCTATAAATGTATGTGAAACATTATTATCAATTGATGTTTAATAAACTACTAGTGTGTTTGAGGTTTCTAAGACGTTGTGTATGTTGTGGTCATTGTATATACTAATTATTATAATTGTTTTAATTATTGAATAAAAGAATGTTTAAAGTATACATAATTTAATTCCCATGTTTATAGAAACATTCTTAGATGATACTTTTTTATGACTAAATATATGAATAATATAGTATCATATATATTTGGATAATTTTAATGTTTTTAACTAAGTCTAAGTATTTTATAACCAATAATTTAAATGACGTAATGATTATGATTTGAATATGCTTATAGAGCTTAGATAATATTTAGTAAGACCTTTAATAGTCTTAAAAGTTTAGAAATGGTGTTGATAATAGTAATGATACTTTTAAAAGTAATTAGACTTAGTATAAGATTAAGAAATTCCTGATTAGTTAAAGAATTAGCATAAGTTTGATATCTTTTATAAAATCATATCAATATTGAGTCAAGCACCTTTTCATAACTTACCAATTGTTTAACACTATCATATTACATATAAGGTATGTATGCACCATAATCTCGTTAATTCCAACCTAACTTATCTTTCGATTATTCATAGGCGTATAAAATCAATGATTCACATATTGAATTAGTCATGTTTATAAACATCTAGTCTTGCTTAAACTATCATTGTATGTTATCCCATATACGTGTATGTATAGTATGTATATGTATATATAATGATTTAACAACTATTTGAAATCATATATGTATTATACACCTTCATTGTGTTCTAAATATATAAAATTTTATTTATTTTAAGTTTCTAGGTTATTTTATCCCTAATGTAACAAGTTCTTTATAAATTTAACTAAGTACCCTTATTTTATATGTTAAGACTAAGTAAACATGCACAAATATTTCAAGTGTTCACCCTAACACTTTGCATCATTTATAAAGTTTAACTAATATTATGATTAAACATTAAATTAGTTGGTCTAAAAGTTATAAATTTCATTCAAATTAATACTCTTAAAAAAATATATATCACATAGACTATGATAAAACCAAACTATGAACTATATTCATTAATCAAGTATTGACATAATTAGCAAATGTATAAATATTTATATACATATTTTATAAATTACTCATGTATAGTTATATTTATTTACGTATACGTCTCCGAATCTCTTACAAAAATCACACACGATATATGGTTTTATTAACATTTTTATTATTAACTAATTGTGATAGAACCATATTTTATCTAGTTAACCCAAATGCTCAACCACTTTAATTTATTTGCTTAAATATATTAATCATACGTTAAAAGATAATGGCGCGCGGTTTTACCTTTTCACTCGTTCATTTCACGTATCGAAAACTAATTACATTAATCGGACGTATGTTTCATAACTCGAACATGTTTCTAAACTCGGTTTTGCGTAACGAATGTAACCGATCACTCGGTTTTTGCTATTGACCGAGGCTGTTCGGATTTGACCCGACCTAACTCCTGTTGACTTTCGTTGACCATGGCTTGTAGCACACCAAACCCCAAACACTTTCAGCGGTTACAATTCTGTCCACCGTGGTTGACATGGTGGTTGTTCCACCGCCACTAACCACCATCTCCATATCATCACAGCCGCTAGAACCAACCAAAACAACCATAAGAACCACAAATTTTCAGAAATTCCGACATGCACGTGTAGATCGGAGCATAGTGGGCACGTGCTTACCTTAGATTGCCGGTTCAGGAGTGGAACACTGCCGAAACACCTTGTACCACCATTAATGAGCACCACCTCCACTAGGAAAATCCATAAACACATGTAAGACAACTAGAACACTCAAGGGTGTGACATGCATGTGTGAATCGGAACCCTTAGTGAAAGTTATTACCTTTGGTTTGTCGACTAAAAGAAGAGAAGCCATCGGGACCTCCTTGTTCAGCCACCAACGACCACCATATCCACTAAGAACACCCAAAACCATTTCAGAAGCAAAAAATCTTATAAAATTAACATGCATGTGTAGATCGGAGCTTGGGGAGTCATGTTTACCTTCGGTTTTTGGTTATAGACGGAGGTAGTTGAATCCTAGCACCACCGCCGCCCTTAATAGTTTTCTGGGAAGCACCACCACTTAACCGATGTCGCCAAGAAACCCTGGTTGCAGGCTGAAGCACGAGGACCCCCGAAACAGCCTTCATCCATCGCTGCATGTCATATCTCTGATCTAAAACCCATCCTCCGGCCCTTGCCTGCCGACCGTAGCTGGCCTTGGTGCTTCTCAGCGGCGGTTAGGGTAAACCCTAGCCGCTGTTAACTTTCTCGCACGACTTTCCTCCATCTTAAGTCGAAATCTCCCCAAGCCGCAGAAGGGAATGTTGTAGAGCTTGAAGAGAGGAGTTTAGAGGTGTTTCCTGTCCATTCCGCCGCCCTGGCTCCGCCCTGGCTCCGCCGTGCTCCACCTCAGCTCCACCGTGGAGCTCTTTCTCTCTCTTGCTGGTGTCATCGAGCGGCTGGAAGAACACACACATTGTGTGTGTGCGGCTGAACAAAATGAGAGGAGAAGGGAATTACATCCCTTTTATACTTAGGGTTAAATCTAGGGTTTAATGCACGCATCCGACACGTCTCGCGATCGTATTCCGTTTTCGTTCGTCATTCTCGACCCGAAACTTTCAAACTTACGTAAAAATAACTTATAATAATATTAGTATGTTTATTTTGTTCGCTATATTTAATTTGTTTAAATTAATTATGTTGAATCGCATTAATATCGCGTGCATGACATTCTTGACTGATTAAATGTTTTCGCGCTCCGAATAAGGTTCGTGTACTTTTAATATTGTAATTATTTTTAAATAGGTATTTATCAAAGCTATTTACCTCAGCTCTAGAGTCAGAATGTTAAATTAATTAATACAGGTGTTCACACATTAAGTTCTGTTTAAAATCCTTAACAGGCCTAATTGGGCCTAAGTCTCCTATTGGGCTTTCACATCTTATTGAACCTTTATATCTTATTGGGCCTTATTAGGCCTAAGTTTTCAATCTATAATTATATGTTTAAATTTGTTGGGATTTCTTACAGTTGTTACAGTCTCCCCAACTTAAAAGAATTTCGTCCTCGAAATTAGCTGTTACTACGGTTTAGCATGTTCGAATAGTTGTAGGTATTTCTTGTGCATCTTTCCTTAAAGCTTTAAATTTGGTTTATCATTTCTGAGTATCACCATGTTCTAGCTCATCCTAAGAGACTACCCTTAAACTAAACAAGCGTACACTTTTACTTATTATGGCATAAGATGTTAACAAAGACCATAATAATTATAAACAGTAAACCTATCAAAAAATGTCAGTTTATATGCATTGCAGTTTAGCTGTTCATGAAGCTATCATACATAAAAATTTACATAAATAAAGTTTATTTGCATTATAATTGTTCCATAGGATACCAAGTTACATTCTATTTTTCCCACATGTTTCATTACGTATTCAATGCATCAATAGTTTCCAAAACCTAATCACTTTGATCTCGTTTCCAAACATAATGTTTCATCTTACGCTGAATGTAACCAATAAGTGTCAAGGCTCACAGTTCCTTGATTAAGTATCTTAATACAATGTTTCTTACGACATGAACATAGCAATCAAGCATACTCATTATTCATTTAATGTCTCATCCAGGTTATTAATATAATTATCTCACTTATACATGACATTTGGCACGAAATTGTACATAATGCAAATCAATTTGTATTCTTGGTTGCTTTCTTTTACACTATACATTTATGATTTCTTATCTGAGTCTACAAAGTTATTTATTGATAAACATATCTTTATTTTCTAAAACTAATAGAGTGAAAGTAACCATTCCAAGTAAACGAAGTCTAACGTATAGATTATCAAGGACTAAGTTGTAACCAATATGTTTTAGTTTAGATAGAAACAAAATTATAGTTCTATCGACAATGTAATTGTGTGAAAGGCACAATCACGTTTTATGTTGAATTGAACTTATGTCTTAGCTATATACAAATGGAGTTATTGATTCCATAAGCCTTGAATAGAAATGAATTGGCTCCAATGAGATAACGATGGTCCTACTAAAAGAAGCTAAGGATTTTATTGAATTACTTGTGCCGAGAAATCTCTAGTCAACGGATGTTATCTTGCCCTAGGGAGTTTAATCGTGATGATGCCTATCTGCTTCATGGATAAATTCGAGAGGTTGACGAAGAATCCCTGAATTAAGGTTATTAAGGAATTTCAAGGAACAAGTTAACAAAGACAGATGGGTTAGATTTCAACTAGAATCGATAACTTTAGATACGCAAAGGATTTTGACTCACTGTTTGTGTCAGAGTCTTACTCAAATTTATTTCAAGTGTTTGCAGAAATTATCACTTCCTCCGAAGCTTTTTGGAATAATAATTAAAGAATAATTCATCATTTGTGGGGATAGCACCATCTTGTTTGAATATGTCAAACTTTATGATCATCCGGTTTGGAATATAAGAAATCGGAGATACAGAGATTTAAAGAAGCTTTCGTCCGCACCAAGAAAAGTCGTGAAGTAGTTCTTTCAAATGGTACTAATAGGATGAAATTATATCGGGAATTTTTGAAACATTAACAGTATGGGATGTATAGTAACGGATAGAGTATTAAAAGACGTACAAAATGATTACAAGCTAAACGGACGAGGGTGCCTTTGTTCTAGTGTGGTTACAACTTGATCTCTTTCAATTAGTTCTTCTAAATAGCCTTTCGACACGCATCACCCAATGATGACTTCTTGCACTGAAACCTCAATTGTGTGCTTGTTGAGATTGAGCTATGGATTCTCATTAATAATTCTATGAATGTACCCACTTTTGACGAACAAATGGACATGACTTTCGTATATGATACAATCTTTTCCATTGACATATTGTCTATTATTTATCCACTTTGTTATTGATACATGAAGTTATTAGATGCAGAAGTATAGATTGTTGTTGGCTTCCCAGTAGATCTGACAAATAATTATTTTATCGTTTTGCGTAATCGATAGAATGTTCTATATTTCTTCCTTCACATTATGCATGTGATCACAACTTCACCGTGTCATTGCATAGGTCGCCTGTTTCATTTCCTTTCTCCTTTACTAGTCGTTCTACTTCGTCCTATGACTTATATCTTACAACTTTCTTAGTGTGATAAGATTCCTGACGTATCTCCTTATCATGAATACTCTTGTTGTACATATTTTATTTACCCTACGTATTGGACTGATGAAAAGAAGCATTATACTCAAATGTGATCCTCACTGGTTACCCTCAAAATCTGACAAAGATTTCCATAGTCATGCTCTTTGAGGCTGACTTTTCGCACATGATTTTTAATTATTTATCCTACTTCCTCGTAGTTTTTCTTCTTACAAATTTTTAATACATTCTATTTCCCTTGAGATTGAACTTTCTATTTTACTTCACTGCAGTCCTTCCATACTACTTAATCCTGGTAACGAAACTACTTTCTCCGGTGACAATCTAGATTAGTTGTCCTTCTTGTTAATTATATTCATTTTCTCTTGATGATGTTTGTACGAGTGCTCTCCAATGCAAATCCACCCTACGGTCAAAATCACCAAAGTGCCCAAATTCTTCATTTTCAGGATATCTCTTCCTCCACTATGGAGTGGTTGGTACTCGATTACGGTCTTTCTTGTAACTACTCATGGCTTCGGCTTGTTGGAATTTATGAGTTGTGTAACATGAGAATTCTTCTGGTTTTTATATTTCTTGTTTAAATGTTTTAGTTGTTATACTACTTGTCATAACGCTCAACAATAACACTATCCCAATATACCGAACATAGTTTATATATAGGGCATACGTAGAGTCAGGCTACCTGCCTTATCAGCCGCCAGCCCACCACTGTTTCGATATATTACGGTAGTGTCCTTGCCAAATGTCTTTGACTGTAGATATATTAGTAAACACTTATCAACTAAACAATTTCCTCTATCATACTACACCTTTTCATAAGATTCACATTGATGCTATGATGCAAATACTATTTCCTGCAGTTGGTCTTCAATGCTTCTCAAAACATTTATTGGCACTATAAAATCTTCTAATCTAAGATTAAATCCTTCACCATTTAATCTTTCACTTCTTCTTTTTCCCGATAATCATCAATTCTAATGGTTTGAAGATCGTCTTTTCCTCTTGGTGTTAATTACCTTCCTTCACCTTGCTATAATTCGGTAGCTGGTACTGATCGTCGTGTATCAATGTGTATGGAGGTCTCGCTTGCCAAAACAATGAAGTTTTCTTCAAGCAATAATAGGATGCTTAGACCAATCCCATCTTTAGTCTTCGATATGCAGTATACTGAATGACCTTAGAGTCTTCTCTTTTACCTTGCTATCAAAGAATATCTTAATCACTCTTATGATCCATGGGAAATACCTCTTCTCATGACATCCTAACTAATCAAATTATGTTCTCGGTCTGCAGCTTCATGTTCCATCGATAATATTCAATAGATGGAGCTCCTTTAGGGATTTCTAACTTGTTTGCCTATGACGTGATTGTTTAGTTCAGGATTAGGTGTTCGAGTGGTTGGATTGGGTAGGAAAAGGTTTCAATGTTGATTCGGATTGCTTATGAAATGACATTTCTGGAACAAATTTCAAGTGGTAGAGTAAACTAAACTTCATAATGAAGATTTACATTCCTGCTATGTGAACAAAGGAATTTCCTCTTAACAATAAACAATTCCAATGCTTCAACTATAGCTATCCCGAATTGGGAATGATTTAGTTAAAGGCGTGTACCTTAGAGTCGTACATAGAATAAGTGTTTGATGAGAGTTTGTGGGTCGATGATGAACAATTAAAGATAATAAGAATATCAATCACAGACAACTGAGGTCATTGGTTATTAAAGACGACTAACCTAGTATCTATAAGAGAAACGATGAAATGAAGAGTTTCTCAAGTTTATACGTATGATAATTTGAATCTGAAGGTAGAATGTGTCGCGATACTTTGTTGTCATTGCATGCTTTCTCTCGGGTCTTCGTGATTTTTCACTTACTCGTGCAACCTTGTAGTTAGTTGAGTACGCATAGTTTATGGCCAAATCAAACTTCTGTGGCTGTAAATAAGAGTTTGATAAAGAAGTACAAAGAGAATCTGGAATTTGTAGAATAAGACAAAAGATTCCCGAACGCCTTAAAAGGATTGGAAGTTGACAACATATGTACCTTGATAACAAAGAAGTCATGATTCCCATAATATTTGAGGTAAAAAGAGAATAAGAATACGGGAACGTCGTTTCCACTAGGATAGAATGAATGAAGAGAAGATAACGTACCATAAAATCATCATTGACCTCTTGTGACTTAAATCCTATACTCAGCTCCCAATGTCAACTAATGTTTGTTTCAACAATCATTAACAAATCAAGTATTTATACGTATAATCATCGACATTACAATCAAATTTTTATTTTATGTGTACCTTAGAACCTCCCATGTAACTTCAAATTCACCATTATGTGTGCACCCATAATCCTGAATTTAATTTACATGGTTGTTCTAGTTTAACCATTCGTGTGCTTCATATGCCTGGGATTGCATGGTCTCACTGATATCTTGTTTCCATTTGTTTAGGCCCCTAGATTACTCAGGTTAAAGTCTAGGAACTTATCCTAAGGTTCCTAATTCGCTAAAACCTTTGGCTCTGATACCAACCTGTCACAACCCAACCAGGGGGCTTGACTAACGATTGATTCAAAACACAAAGTAGCGGAAGACAAAATGAATATATTACAATTTAACCAAAGGTTTAGACTAAGTATCTAATTTGTTTACAACAAATCTAAAATGTGATTTAACTAATGGGAGATTCTCTAGAGATATTGGGTCCATCCAGGCATCAGCACACTATATTAATCTTTAGCCAAGTTCTTCAGTTTTACATCCAGTATTCCTGTTCTAGCAACCAAGTATCCGAGCCATACCTGTTTCTAATTACCTGAAAGACATGCTAAAATACGTCAACTATAAAGTTGGTGAGCTCATGAGTTTTAGTTTACAGACACAATAATAAATAGCATGTGATAATTCAAAAACAATACAACCAACCCTGTGCCATGCCGAGCGTTTGCCTCTTATAATGTTAGCCCGTATCATGACATTTTAATCTACTTCCCATTCCGAGACCCGTTCCTGCCCTCGGTGTAAATGTGTCAAAGCGAATATATGCCACAACGGTTGACATTAACCTCAGTGGGGTTTCAACCCTATTTTTATAAGGCCACCCTTTCGGGCCACTGTGCGTGGGGGATTCCCCAAGTAGTACTACCCATATACCCACCGGCTCTCCTCCGGAGTTAATGGCTGCAAATTATGTTTAATGTCTAGGGGAAGCAATTATATTTGAAACGGACGTTCATTATCACATAAATATAAATTTATAAACGGTTTTTGGAGCATGCTTTCAGTATCCCAAAACAGTAAACGAAAAGGGATCACATGAACTCACCTGGTTGCTTTAATGGATTCCTTTTGTTCCTGTACAAATATGTCATTGTGCCACTATGCATGATTTGCTATGTTCCTTGAGGTATCATCAAAGCAAGTTCCTAATTGTAATCACCTATACATGTATAAGTTGTAGTTTCATACATTATGGTTGTTTACTGTGGTTGAGCTCTTTGGGTTAAGGTGTTCAAAGTTTACTAGTGTAAAGTTTCTTTATATTACCATACCTAGTGAAATCCCACTATACAATTGTACCTATAAATGTATGTGAAACATTATTATCAATTGATGTTTAATAAACTACTAGTGTGTTTGAGGTTTCTAAGACGTTGTGTATGTTGTGGTCATTGTATATACTAATTATTATAATTGTTTTAATTATTGAATAAAAGAATGTTTAAAGTATACATAATTTAATTCCCATGTTTATAGAAACATTCTTAGATGATACTTTTTTATGACTAAATATATGAATAATATAGTATCATATATATTTGGATAATTTTAATGTTTTTAACTAAGTCTAAGTATTTTATAACCAATAATTTAAATGACGTAATGATTATGATTTGAATATGCTTATAGAGCTTAGATAATATTTAGTAAGACCTTTAATAGTCTTAAAAGTTTAGAAATGGTGTTGATAATAGTAATGATACTTTTAAAAGTAATTAGACTTAGTATAAGATTAAGAAATTCCTGATTAGTTAAAGAATTAGCATAAGTTTGATATCTTTTATAAAATCATATCAATATTGAGTCAAGCACCTTTTCATAACTTACCAATTGTTTAACACTATCATATTACATATAAGGTATGTATGCACCATAATCTCGTTAATTCCAACCTAACTTATCTTTCGATTATTCATAGGCATATAAAATCAATGATTCACATATTGAATTAGTCATGTTTATAAACATCAAGTCTTGCTTAAACTATCATTGTATGTTATCCCATATACGTGTATGTATAGTATGTATATGTATATATAATGATTTAACAACTATTTGAAATCATATATGTATTATACACCTTCATTGTGTTCTAAATATATAAAATTTTATTTATTTTAAGTTTCTAGGTTATTTTATCCCTAATGTAACAAGTTCTTTATAAATTTAACTAAGTACCCTTATTTTATATGTTAAGACTAAGTAAACATGCACAAATATTTCAAGTGTTCACCCTAACACTTTGCATCATTTATAAAGTTTAACTAATATTATGATTAAACATTAAATTAGTTGGTCTAAAAGTTATAAATTTCATTCAAATTAATACTCTTAAAAAAATATATATCACATAGACTATGATAAAACCAAACTATGAACTATATTCATTAATCAAGTATTGACATAATTAGCAAATGTATAAATATTTATATACATATTTTATAAATTACTCATGTATAGTTATATTTATTTACGTATACGTCTCCGAATCTCTTACAAAAATCACACACGATATACGGTTTTATTAACATTTTTATTATTAACTAATTGTGATAGAACCATATTTTATCTAGTTAACCCAAATGCTCAACCACTTTAACTTATTTGCTTAAATATATTAATCATACGTTAAAAGATAATGACGCGCGGTTTTACCTTTTCACTCGTTCATTTCACGTATCGAAAACTAATTACATTAATCGGACGTATGTTTCATAACTCGAACATGTTTCTAAACTCGGTTTTGCGTAACGAATGTAACCGATCACTCGGTTTTTGCTATTGACCGAGGCTGTTCGGATTTGACCCGACCTAACTCCTGTTGACTTTCGTTGACCATGGCTTGTAGCACACCAAACCCCAAACACTTTCAGCGGTTACAATTCTGTCCACCGTGGTTGACATGGTGGTTGTTCCACCGCCACTAACCACCATCTCCATATCATCACAGCCGCTAGAACCAACCAAAACAACCATAAGAACCACAAATTTTCAGAAATTCCGACATGCACGTGTAGATCGGAGCATAGTGAGCACGTGCTTACCTTAGATTGCCGGTTCAGGAGTGGAACACTGCCGAAACACCTTGCACCACCATTAATGAGCACCACCTCCACTAGGAAAATCCATAAACACATGTAAGACAACTAGAACACTCAAGGGTGTGACATGCATGTGTGAATCGGAACCCTTAGTGAAAGTTATTACCTTTGGTTTGTCGACTAAAAGAAGAGAAGCCATCGGGACCTCCTTGTTCAGCCACCAACGACCACCATATCCACTAAGAACACCCAAAACCATTTCAGAAGCAAAAACTCTTATAAAATTAACATGCATGTGTAGATCGGAGCCTGGGGAGTCATGTTTACCTTCGGTTTTTGGTTATAGACGGAGGTAGTTGAATCCTAGCACCACCGCCGCCCTTAATAGTTTTCTGGGAAGCACCACCACTTAACCGATGTCGCCAAGAAACCCTGGTTGCAGGCTGAAGCACGAGGACCCCCGAAACAGCCTTCATCCATCGCTGCATGTCATATCTCTGATCTAAAACCCATCCTCCGGCCCTTGCCTGCCGACCGTAGCTGGCCTTGGTGCTTCTCAGCGGCGGTTAGGGTAAACCCTAGCCGCTGTTAACTTTCTCGCACGACTTTCCTCCATCTTAAGTCGAAATCTCCCCAAGCCGCAGAAGGGAATGTTGTAGAGCTTGAAGAGAGGAGTTTAGAGGTGTTTCCTGTCCATTCCGCCGCCCTGGCTCCGCCCTGGCTCCGCCGTGCTCCACCTCAGCTCCACCGTGGAGCTCTTTCTCTCTCTTGCTGGTGTCATCGAGCGGCTGGAAGAACACACACATTGTGTGTGTGCGGCTGAACAAAATGAGAGGAGAAGGGAATTACATCCCTTTTATACTTAGGGTTAAATCTAGGGTTTAATGCACGCATCCGACACGTCTCGCGATCGTATTCTGTTTTCGTTCGTCATTCTCGACCCGAAACTTTCAAACTTACGTAAAAATAACTTATAATAATATTAGTATGTTTATTTTGTTCGCTATATTTAATTTGTTTAAATTAATTATGTTGAATCGCATTAATATCGCGTGCATGACATTCTTGACTGATTAAATGTTTTCGCGCTCCGAATAAGGTTCGTGTACTTTTAATATTGTAATTATTTTTAAATAGGTATTTATCAAAGCTATTTACCTCAGCTCTAGAGTCAGAATGTTAAATTAATTAATACAGGTGTTCACACATTAAGTTCTGTTTAAAATCCTTAACAGGCCTAATTGGGCCTAAGTCTCCTATTGGGCTTTCACATCTTATTGAACCTTTATATCTTATTGGGCCTTATTAGGCCTAAGTTTTCAATCTATAATTATATGTTTAAATTTGTTGGGATTTCTTACAGTTGTTACATAAAGGTTCGTTGATATGATAGCCTAATCTTCAGCCATGGCCAACGAACCCTTGTGATGCATCCAACCTAGGTCTTGGTTGTGTCCTCATGCAGCGAGGAAAGGTTGTGGCATATGCATCAACACAGCTGAAAATTCATGAGAAGAACTACACTACACACGACTTGGAACTTCGTGCGGTCGTGTTTGCTTTGAAGATATGGAGACATTATCTTTATGTCACTAAGTGTGTGGTATTTACTGACCATAAAAGTTTGTAGCATATTCTAAATCAGAAGGAACTTAATATGAAACAGAGGAGATGGGTTGAACTGTTGAATGATTACGACTGTGAAATTCGCTACCATCCTGGCAAAGCGAATGTAGTAGCAGATGCGCTTAGTCGCAAGAGTCATTTTCAAATCCATAGTGTCCGAGTGCACACTAATCTCCATAATGATGTTCTCACAACCCAACAACACTCATTACCTCAAGATAACTTGAAAAATGAGATGTCTTGTGACACCTAGATCCCACACGGATCATAAAACACTTGTTTAGACATAAACACGTTGCGGAATTTGGTCCCAAAAAAATTTTGCAGGGTTTGTTTGAAAACTCAATAAATAACCCTTTATAACCTGTCACATTCAAAAACTAACACAAACTTATTTACAACATTTACACATCAACAAAACATAGTAAGTTTAAGTTACATCCACAAAAAAAAACAACCAACATAACGAGTGATTCCGCTTCAAGACGTGCCCGATCTGATCGCCCAATGCATATCTATTTTTGACCTGTAAACATCACATATAAATTCACAATTAGTTCATATGAACTAAGTAAGCAACCCCCAAAGTTCCCAAAACTCATTCTAACACATCCACATACATATCATATGGATGTTTATCATGTTTAGATCATAATATATCATATTCAAACATTTAATTGCACATAACTCACCATTGTGCATTAATTTCCCTTAACGGGTCATTTTCACAAATAGGATTATATGATCTATTTCCCAACTCCATTACTAGCACCTCTAGTTAATCATAAAATTATATTCACTATTTGACTCATTCAATTACCCACACTCTAGTGGGTTTTTATCAATTTAACTCCCGGCTCATCCGGTTATCCACACTCTAGTGGTTTATCACACTATCTACCGACTCATTCGGTTATCCACTCTCTAGTGGTTCAATTGATCAATTTTACCGTCTCATCCGGCTATCCACACTCATGTGGTGTCATGACTCATCTACCGGCTCATCCGGCTAATTTTACGCCATTTATATCACACATACAACTCAAGCATAACATTCATATTGAAACTAAAAATGCCTTCTCATAGGTCTTTTAACTCAATTAGTTTCATTAGTTAAGTTATGCACAATTAATAAATAAACACCAACAATAAAGTAGACTCTTTCTACTATTTATATGTAATGTTATAGTAAGTTGGGTAACTTACATTGTTCAAATAGTTGGTCACCTCCTACAACCTCTTTTCCACTTCTATGACTTATTCCTTGACTTCCACCACCAACACCTAGTTGCAATTCACATATATATACAACTAGTTTTAATACACACAACACATATACATATTGATTAAAACTAATTTGAATCTCAATTATCAATATATAGTGTTTAGAAGTCAAGTTACTACTTATAATCACATGTTTATGTTAAAAAAACATTGACTTTCAAATTTCAATTTTGTGCAGCAACTTTCTGAGTTGCTGCTGTAATGAACACTTTTGACACATTTACGATATGTTTTAGCTCTTCATGTACGATGGTTCGTAGTAGACTCTTATACCTTTCCAGGCATATAAAATACGCCTCAAACGGATACACGGTTGATTTTATACACAATTTACAAAATCAGACCTGCACCTTCATTTTCTCAATTCAGCTTGCTGAATTTTTCAATGTTGCTGCTGTAATTGCCATTTTAACCCATCTTAAGTTTGTTTTCAGATGTTCATGTCAAAAGATGGATTGTAGCCCTTTCAAATAGCTTTTCAACCATATAAGGCTCATTTTCTCATGATTTTTCTATGATTTTATACGAATTTTTGAACAACAGTACAGCAACATATTTTCATTCAATTCAGCAACTAATCTCTTTTGGTTCAAGCATTTCACCAAGCATCTTATGTGCATAACTTATAGGCACATTCATTCAGAAAGTTTACTTACTAATTAACCCATTCATGTTTCATTAACATCAAAGTTCATAACTTTATGCAATCACACACAATAACTAGTAGTTTGATTGTCTCAAACACTTAATAAGCATCTATTCATGGTTTCTAACCCATTTAAACAACCAATTTCAAGATTTAAGTTAAACCCTTATCTTGCTCATCACAAGAACTCACTATTAACATCAAGATAGGATCTAAAAACACTTACAAGATGTTAGGAAACACTTATGGATGGGTTTAGAATCTTCAATCTTGAACTTTAGCCATGAAATCAACAAACTTGAAAGCTAGGTTTTTGAGGGTTCTCTTCTCCTCTTCTCTGGAACGTAAGAACACACACACAAAAGCTTTTTTTCTGAATTTTGACCAAGTCAATGGTCATATTCTCCTTTTAATTCAACTTTTCCCATATGTCAACTTTGGTCCCTCAAGCTTTAAACTAGTTAACTTATTTAACCAACCTAATCAAGTTAGTTAGTAGTTAACTATAATACCCCAAATGTTATTATATTATTATCACAACATAATTTAAAATATAATAAAGTTTATTTATTAACACACGTAACCGTTAAAATCGGTCGTTACAAATTCTCCCCCCCTTACAAAGATTTCGTCCCCGAAACCGTTTATACATCAAAAAGGAAAGGATAAAACTTTCTCATTTCATCTTCTGACTCCCACGTGGCGTCAGATCCCCTTCTATTCTTCCATTGAACCTTCACCTGATTCAATGACTTGTTTCTCAACTGTTTGACCTTTCTGTCTAATATAGTTGCCGGCTTTTCCACATAGTTCAACTTGTCATCAATTTCCAAGTCTTCTAGTGGCACATAAGCCGATTCATCAGCCAAACATTTTCTCAAATAAGATACGTGAAATGTGTTATGAATTCCACTCAACTCGTCTGGTAGCTCAAGGTGATAAGCAACCTCGCCAATTCAAGCTATAATCTTAAATGGCCCAATGAAACATGGGCTTAACTTTCCTCGCTTTCTGAAACATATAACACCTTTCCAAGGAGAGACTTTTAACAATACAAAGTCTCCCACCTGGAACTCAATAGGCCTTCTACGCTTATCAGCATAAGATTTCTGACGGTCTTGTGCCGCCTTCAAATGAGCTCGAATCTGATCTATATGTTCATTTGTTACTTTAACTACCTTTTTATTCGCCAGTTCTCGTTGCCCAACTTCTCCCCAACACACAGGAGTACGACATTTCCTCCCATACAACATTTCATATGGAGGCATTCCAATACTGGAATGATAACTGTTATTATATGAGAACTCGGCTAAAGGTAGATAATCATCCCAACTACCTCCAAAATCAATTATGCATGCTCGTAACATATCCTCTAACGTTTGAATGGTTCTTTCACTCTGGCCATCAGTCTGAGGATGATACGCCGTGCTTATCAACAATTTTGTACCTAATTCTTCCTGAAAATTTCTCCAGAAATGAGAAGTAAATCGAGTGTCTCGATCAGAAACAATTGTTACAGGCACACCATGCCTAGACACGACTTCTCTAACATATGTCTCAGCCATTTTCTCAGAAGAATAGGATTCACGAATAGGTAAGAAATGAGCACTCTTTGTCAACCTATCCACGACGACCCATATCGTATCATAGCCCTTCCTAGTTTTAGGAAGTTTAGTAATCAAGTCCATCGTGATATGCTCCCATTTCCACAATGGAATTTCCAATGGTTGTAACTTACCATATGGCTTTTGATGCTCAGCTTTTACCTGCATACAAGTCAAACATTTCTCCACATGCTTAACCACATCTCGCTTCATACCAGGCCACCAATAGTTTACCCGAAGGTCACGATACATTTTAGTAGCTCCTGGATGAATTGAGTATTTAGACTTGTGTGCTTCCTCCAATAGTGTAGACTTAAGTGGACAAGTGGGAGGTATCCACACTCGACCCCACCTAGTCTTTAAACCACGATTGTCTTCATCTAGATTATACGCTTGCCCTTTTATTCTATCTCGTTTCCAGTTTTCTTCTTTTAAAGCTTCCTTTTGAGCCTCCTTAATTTGCTCAATTAGTCAGGAAGTAATCACAAGCTTCATGACTTTCACTTTGATTGGTTCACACTCTTCTTTTCTACTCAAGGCATCCGCCACCACATTCGCTCTACCCGGATGATAAAGGATTTCACAATCATAATCCTTGAGCAATTCCAGCCATCGTCTTTGCCTCATATTCAATTCCTTCTGAGTGAAGATATATTTCAAACTCTTATGATCGGTGTAAATTGTACACTTTACACCATATAAATAATGCCTCCAGATTTTTAAGGCAAATACGACTGCTGCAAGTTCCAAATCATGAATTGGATAATTGATCTCGTGGGTTTTTAATTGTCTTGAGGCATAGGCAATTACCTTTCCTCTTTGCATTAGAACACAACCCAGACCAAGAAAAGAAGCATCCGAATACACAACGAAATCATTAGGTCCATCTGGTAACGTCAACACCGGTGCTTGAGTTAATTTTGTCTTTAACTCATTAAATGATTTATCTTGATCTGCACCCCAAACAAATTTAGTATTCTTCCTTGTTAGTTTAGTCAAGGGAGATGCAATCTTGGCAAAGTCTTGAATAAATCTACGATAATATCCATCTAATCCAAGAAAGTTTCAGATTTCAGTAGGAGTCTTGGGTGGACTCCACCTTGTCACCGCTTGAATTTTAGAAGAATCAACTAAAATGCCATCTGCATTAATCACATGTCCAAGAAATTGGACTTCACGTAGCCAAAAGGCACACTTAGAAAATTTAGCATACAATTTCTCCCTACGGAGAGTTTCAAGTACCTCACTTAAATGACAAGCATGATCGGCTTCATTTTTGGAATAGATAAGAATGTCATCTATGAAAACTATGACAGACCTATCCAACATTGGGCGACACACGCGGTTCATCAAATCCATGAACGTAGCAGGTGCATTCGTCAACCCAAAGGACATAACTAGAAACTCATAATGACCGTATTGGGTACGAAAGGCTGTTTTGGGAACATCTTCTTCCCTAACCTTAAGTTGATGATAACCCGAACGAAGATCGATTTTTGAAAACCAAGAAGCTCCTTGTAACTGATCAAACAAATCATCTATACGAGGCAAAGGATATTTGTTCTTCACCGTCACCTTATTCAATTCTCGATAATTGATACACATTCGCAGACTCCCATCCTTCTTTTTAACAAAAAGGACTGGTGCACCCCACGGTGAGACGCTAGGGCGTATAAATCCCTTGTCGAGAAGGTCTTGCAGTTGAGTCATCAACTCCTGCAATTAAGACGGTGCCAAACGATATGGAGCTTTAGCTATAGGCTTAGCTCCTTGAATAAGATCAATCTTAAACTCAACATCTCTATCAGAAGGAATTCCCGGTAAATCATCCGGAAACACATCAGGGAATTCTCTAACAATTGGAACATCCTCTAACTTCTGCACCACCTTTTCATTATCAATAACATAAGCTAAGAAGGATTGACCCCCGTGGTTCATATACTTCATAGCTTTCACTAATGAACACAAAACAACACCACCCCTCTTTTCACCCTGAATAGACACCTCATTGCCACTCGGAGCTATTAATTGTATACTTTTACGATCATAAACAATATTGGCTCGATAACTAGATAGCCAATCCATCCCTATAACCACATCAAACTTTCCTAATACCATAGGAATCAAGTCAACACTATAATCCTCACCCTCGATGGTAAGTTTACAATTTCGATAGATATCAAATGCTAAAAAACTTTTAGAATCAGCTACCTCCACTTCTAATGGCACAGGTAGCTTTTCTAAAACGAACGAGGGATGATGCACAAACTTTGTAGATATAAAAGATCTACTAGCTCCAGAATCAAACAATATGTATGCAGATATCGAGTTAAGGAGGAAAGTACATGTCACCACATCCGATGTGACTTTGGCTTCCTCCGCCGATATCTGAAAGGCTCTTCCTTTTGGTTTTGGTATTTCGGGCTTCTTTCCTGAACTTTGTGTCACAAATGATCGACCTCCACCACTACCCTGACTTGTTCCCTTCAATTTAGGACATTCATCTCTCCTATGTCCGGGTTTGTAACAGTTATAACATAAGCTAATAGGACTCGTGCACTGAGTAGCAAAATGCCCTGGTTTGCCACATTTATAGCATATGGTGGTTCTTGCACGACATTCCCCGGTATGTAGCTTTCCACAATTCAAACAAGGTTTAATAAAACTGGTTTTCTTAGGCGGCTTAACAAACTTCGCCTTCTTTGAAGAACCCACCTCAACAACCGCATTTCTTTTCTCCCCACGATCATCTTGTCTTTTCAACTCCAACTCTCTTTCTCTAGCACAATCTATTAGCTCCATCAATGTATCACACCTAGAAGGTGTGAGGAACTCCCGATACTTAGCATTCAGCATGGTATGATATCGGTTGATCCACATCCTTTCCGTCTGAAGCAAATCCGGACAAAACCTTGCTTTATCATAGAAAATAGCAGTGATGGTGTCAATACTCTCCTCCTTTTGCCTCAACTGTAAAAACTCCTCAGTTATACGATCAATAGCAGCCTGAGGACAAAAGCGTTTCAAGAAGAGTTCTTTGAACTGAGTCCAATTCAACCCTTTCATACCTTGTGCACCTCTCTCCTTTCGTAACAACTCCCACCAATCTTTTGCTCTATCTTTGAGTTGATTACCCGCAAACATGACTTGATCAGAAGAGTCACAGTGACTAGTCTCAAATGCACTTTCTATATCAGCAATCCACCTCTGACTCATCAAAGGATCCACCTCTCCCTTGAACTCCGCTGGCTTACAAGCCATAAAATATTTATAAGTAACCTTCTTGGAAGGTTGTTCTACCTCAGCCCCAGCTTTAAAATCTGCTAACTCTTCGTGAAGGAAATCTTTTAAGGTGGATTTAATTTCTTCAATATATGTTGGCAAAGCAGCTTCAAGAGCTCTTGCCACTTCCTCTTTGATCATACGTTGACTCTCTGTAAATCTTTCCTCCACATGACTACTCCCACCGGAGTTATGTTCTTCAGCCATTTGTGGCTGAAATTGTATAGCTAACATGTTAATTTTACACATAACAGTATATTTATATAGTTATCACTATATATAACTCAACTTCTTAGTGATCTTACAATCACATTTCATAAGAACTCTTAACACTTTACCTAATTTCAAGAGCCTAAGTATAAAATGATTCCCATAAGAACTTGCTCATATCATGTTTGCACTAGTAAGTTGGCCAGACGTACTAGTCCATTCATTATATGCCCAATTCCTTACTTCCTTCATTTCATACTCAAGACATTGATTTCGGTTTCACATAATCACATTTCATATGTAATAATTAACATTACATTTAACAATTATAATACAGGAAATATATATGCTAACCTTATACATTCGGCTTCATAATCGGGTCTTTGAATCAAACGTTATGTTCTCATATCAAGAGCACACGAGTTTGAGATCAAGTGTTCGCAACGCACTTGATTCACTCAAACCATTGCTCTGATACCAACTTGTGACACCCAGATCCCACACGGATCATAAACACTTGTTTAGACATAAACACGTTGCGGAATTTGGTCCCAAAAAAAATTTTGCAAGGGTTTGTTTGAAAACTCAATAAATAACCCTTTATAACCTGTCACATTCAAAAACTGACACAAACTTATTTACAACATTTACACGTCAACAAAACATAGTAAGTTTAAGTTACATCCACAAAAAAAAAAACAACCAACATAACGAGTGATTCCGCTTCAAGACGTGCCCGATCTGATCGCCCAATGCATATCTATTTTTGACCTGTAAACATCACATATAAATTCACAATTAGTTCATATGAACTAAGTAAGCAACCCCCAAAGTTCCCAAAACTCATTCTAACACATCCACATACATATCATATGGATGTTTATCATGTTTAGATCATAATATATCATATTCAAACATTTAATTGCACATAACTCACCATTGTGCATTAATTTCCCTTAACGGGTCATTTTCACAAATAGGATTATATGATCTATTTCCCAACTCCATTACTAGCACCTCTAGTTAATCATAAAATTATATTCACTATTTGACTCATTCAATTACCCACACTCTAGTGGGTTTTTATCAATTTAACTCCCGGCTCATCCGGTTATCCACACTCTAGTGGTTTATCACACTATCTACCGACTCATTCGGTTATCCACTCTCTAGTGGTTCAATTGATCAATTTTACCGTCTCATCCGGCTATCCACACTCATGTGGTGTCATGACTCATCTACCGACTCATCCGGCTAATTTTACGCCATTTATATCACACATACAACTCAAGCATAACATTCATATTGAAACTAAAAATGCCTTCTCATAGGTCTTTTAACTCAATTAGTTTCATTAGTTAAGTTATGCACAATTAATAAATAAACACCAACAATAAAGTAGACTCTTTCTACTATTTATATGTAATGTTATAGTAAGTTGGGTAACTTACCTTGTTCAAATAGTTGGTCACCTCCTACAACCTCTTTTCCACTTCTATGACTTATTCCTTGACTTCCACCACCAACACCTAGTTGCAATTCACATATATATACAACTAGTTTTAATACACACAACACATATACATATTGATTCAAACTAATTTGAATCTCAATTATCAATATATAGTGTTTAGAAGTCAAGTTACTACTTATAATCACATGTTTATGTTAAAAAAACATTGACTTTCAAATTTCAATTTTGTGCAGCAACTTTCTGAGTTGCTGCTGTAATGAACACTTTTGACACATTTACGATATGTTTTAGCTCTTCATGTACGATGGTTCGTAGTAGACTCTTATACCTTTCCAGGCATATAAAATACGCCTCAAACGGATACACGGTTGATTTTATACACAATTTACAAAATCAGACCTGCACCTTCATTTTCTCAATTCAGCTTGCTGAATTTTTCAATGTTGCTGCTGTAATTGCCATTTTAACCCATCTTAAGTTTGTTTTCAGATGTTCATGTCAAAATATGGATTGTAGCCCTTTCAAATAGCTTTTCAACCATATAAGGCTCATTTTCTCATGATTTTTCTATGATTTTATACGAATTTTTGAACAACAGTACAGCAACATATTTTCATTCAATTCAGCAACTAATCTCTTTTGGTTCAAGCATTTCACCAAGCATCTTATGTGCATAACTTATAGGCACATTCATTCAGAAGTTTACTTACTAATTAACCCATTCATGTTTCATTAACATCAAAGTTCATAACTTTATGCAATCACACACAATAACTAGTAGTTTGATTGTCTCAAACACTTAATAAGCATCTATTCATGGTTTCTAACCCATTTAAACAACCAATTTCAAGATTTAAGTTAAACCCTTATCTTGCTCATCACAAGAACTCACTATTAACATCAAGATAGGATCTAAAAACACTTACAAGATGTTAGGAAACACTTATGGATGGGTTTAGAATCTTCAATCTTGAACTTTAGCCATGAAATCAACAAACTTGAAAGCTAGGTTTTTGAGGGTTCTCTTCTCCTCTTCTCTGGAACGTAAGAACACACACACAAAAGCTTTTTTTCTGAATTTTGACCAAGTCAATGGTCATATTCTCCTTTTAATTCAACTTTGCCCATATGTCAACTTTGGTCCCTCAAGCTTTAAACTAGTTAACTTATTTAACCAACCTAATCAAGTTAGTTACTAGTTAACTATAATACCCCAAATGTTATTATATTATTATCACAACATAATTTAAAATATAATAAAGTTTATTTATTAACACACGTAACCGTTAAAATCGGTCGTTACATGTCTTGCGGGGCTGAATTACTATTGGAAACTAAGGATGATGGTTTGATGTATTATTTGAATCGGTTGTGGATACCGAACCGGGATGATCTTAGGATGATGATTATGGATGAAGCTCACAAGTCTCGTTACTCAATCCATCCGGGTGCTGATAAGATGTATCAAGACCTTAGAGCCTTATACTGGTGGCCTGGAATGAAGAAGGATATTGCTGAGTATGTGTCTAAGTGCCTTAACTACGCCAAAGTCATGGCAGAACACCAGCGACCTTCGGGATTGTTAATACAACCAGAAATACCCATGTGGAAGTGGGAGAACATATCCATAGATTTTATTACCAAACTCCCACGAACCGCAAGCGGTAAAGATAGCATTTGGGTGATAATTGACAGATTAACCAAGTCGGCTCATTTCTTACCGATACGTGAGACGTACCCTGCGCGGAAGTTAGCGCGTATCTATGTTGAAGAGATCGTTAGTCGACATTGAATTTCCTTGAGCATAATATCGGATTTTGATGCTCGTTTCACGGCACGATTTTGGAAAAAACTTCATGAAGCATTTGGAACAAGAACTGCCTATCATCCTTAAACGGATGGACAGACGAAGCAAACAATTCAGACAATGGAAGATATGTTGAGAGCTTGTGTCATCGATTTCGGTGGCAATTGGGATAGACATCTACCATTAATCGAGTTCTCGTATAACAATAGTTATCACGCGAGTATTGGTATGGCGCCGTTTGAAGCTCTTTATGGTAGAAAATGTCGGTCACCTATTTGTTGGACCGAGGTCGGCAAATCGCAGATCACTGTTCCTGAGATTATTCAAGAAACGACTGACAAGATTCGCCAGATTCGCGACAATCTGTTAGCTGCTCGCAGTCGACATTAGAGTTACGCAGATAAACAACGAAAACCTTTAGAGTTTGAAGTTGGTGATATGGTATTACTTAAAGTGTCGCCTTGTAAGGGCGTTGTACGATTCGGGAAGAAGGGTAAGCTTGCTCCACGTTATTTGGCCCTTTTAAGGTCCTTGAACGGATAGGGAAGGTTGCCTAAAAGTTGGAACTTCCTCCTGAACTTAATCACGTGTCCAATTTAAGGAAATGCTTAGCTAATCAGGATCTTCAGTTACCACTCGATGACATTCGCATCGATGATACCATGCACTTTGTTGAAAAACCAGTTGAGATAATGGATCGTGAGGTTAAAAAGATCAAACACAGTAGAATTCCAATTGTCAAAGTACGATGGGAGTCGAAGCGTGATCCAGAATTCACCTGGGAACGGGAAGATCAGATGAAGCTTAAGTATCCACATTTATTCACTACGGTCACTCCAAGTTAAATTTCGGGACGAAATTCCCTTAACTAGGGGAGACTGTAACATCACTGTATTTCGGATTGTCCGTACATGCTTAATTGCACTGTTATGACCTGATATGATAATTATTAATGATGATGAATTATTGGATGTTATTACTGATATTGGTGTACATATTGAGAACATATTATTGTATGCATAAACCATGGGAAGTTTACTTGAAACACAACTAAACAGAACCAGGGAGTTTATCGCAGTTGAATTCACAGATTATGGATTGTGTTTTGGAATGGAAACGAATTAGGAGCTGTTATTGTTTGGTTGCTAAAACATAGTCAAAGACACATGGTCATGGTTTATCGAAATAGCGGTGGGACGGTGGCTGGGGAGGTTGCGACCTGCCCCTACATATGCCCTATACATATGCATATTTCGTTCTATCACGGATGTGTCAGTGATATGGTTTAGCGGGTTTTGGATTGGGATTTATAATATTAAAGTTAATAAAAATAATGAAAACGATATTGAAAATGTTTATGCGATGGTGAGGTTACGAACATAACTTAAACGTGAATATTAATTCAGAAATATTAACTTAATAATGTATTCGCGTGGGTGACGATTCACACGAATATAATGATTAAGAATAATATTCTGAAACGATATTCCATAAATTGTAAATCGAATCGAAATATGATACGAGCGTTGGATTCGGAAAGGTGACGATCTTTGAGAATACGTACGCGAGTAACGTTTTTCGACGAGATAACGAAGTAACATTTAACGATATTAAATTGATAAATGGAAATTAATAACGTTTATTAGAAATCACAACTTACGACGTATACGAACGAATCATTTTCAATTAATAGATGATTTAATGAGATTAAACGAAATATTTTACGAAACTATTTTATTTAAAATCATTTTATTACACGAAACATGAGTAATTAAATGTTTTACATTTTAAATGTATTTTTATGATCGAAACCGATTATGTAACGAGTTTATCGCGAAATAAACGAGACCGAGTACCCGAGGAACGATACATAATATAAGAAGGATGGATTCTCACTAACTTCTCTCTATAAAATCTTCTTCAATCCTCAACTATTTAACAAGATTTAGCTCACGAAGGTTTTGTGATTTTGATCAAGTTTTTAAGGTAAGAATTGCATTTTTCTTTATGGTTTTGCAAGGATATCAACCGGTTACACTTTTGTACTTAGGAGTCTATTATTAGCGACTTAGAACACTAAATCGTGCATGTATAGATTAGAATTAATGAGTGTAACAGGCTGCCATGCTTGATGTGTGCTGGAGATGATGATAAAAAGCACCCAGATGCAGTCGGCCGAACCTGGGTTATCACAAACCCATGAGGTTCGCCTAGGGTATTGTCTAGCCGAACCATAATAGCAGGATTAGCCGAACCTTGTGACTTCACGAACCGTGGCCGAACCTTCTGCCATCAGTGAGCCGCGAACCTGTCATCGACCGGGGCTTCCTTCACCGAACCATTTGCTTGGCCGAACCTAGGGTTTTCCTTAAAACCTAGCCGAACCCCTTTGATCGGCCGAACCTATGAAGCTTTTTCCGAACCATGCAGGCCACCGAACCCACAAGCCAGCGAACCTATGCAAGAGCCACGAACCTAGAAAGGGACGAACCTTGGTCATGAGGGGCGAACCCTGGTCCACGAACCTGGGTTCTCCTAGCCGAACCCTTTTGGGACGAACCTGCAACAGCCTAACCTCCCTCAACTACAGAACCTATGCGTAATTAGGCCTAAGGTTCGCTGCAACCACGACTGGCAAAACCTAAGTGTCGAATTAAGGCTAAAGGGAGGAACAAGATTTCATATATATATATATATATATATATATTCATGCATGCATGAGAAATCATGGTTGCCACCTTTTCTAATAAGAACAAGGTTTTAACTTAATAACTTATGAAATTTGAAAGGTTGTGAAAAGAACTTAAGATTGATTTTCTCAAACTGAATTATATTTTTACAACTTAAGTTATAATGGTTAACTAGATGGATATCCATGCATGCACTCTATAAGTATAACTTCTAAACTTTCGCTAAACATTATGACGTGATAATTGAATGAATTAACTAGTGGGTAACCCATCTTCCACAAGGAGAGCAAGAGGCCTTAATGATTATCACTATGATTTAGGTAATAAACCTAAACAACTTACAAGCCCAATAAATTTAGGGAAACTGAATACAAAGAACTTATGTATAATCAAACACGTATACTTATGAACACGAAATCACGATAATTACAGGTTGTTGAGTTGCTTTTGATTTCCCTTACGTGAGCTTGCATTTTACAAGAACACCGATTCAGAAGACTCAGGTGAGTTCTCATAACCTCCTTTTAAAACCGTTTTGTTTTTAAACTCGGAGGTGGAACATGTATACCAATTTAAATATTATTTTGATAACACATGGTTGACACCTGGATTATAAATATGATATTTATGTTAATGGATTATTATTGATTATGGATTAAGATGGATTATTACTTATTCGTGAGTCATTGTTGGTTGAGTTGACTTAGGTCCTCCGCAATGATTGAGTTACTGTTGGTGAGTTGACTAACGTCCTTCTCAGTGATTCCACTGTTGGCTGAGTTGACTACGGTCCTCCGTAGTGCGCGAAGACACTTATAGGAATATCGTTGGTTGAGTTGATTGAGTTGACTGAGGTCCTCTGTGGTAACTTATATTGATATGATTATGTTGATTGATGCTGATTGAATTGATGTGATTGGTTGAACATATGTGGATAATTATTTGTGATTATTGTGTATGTGATTACTTGGATTGTTTGGATGTTGTGTTTGTTGAATTTTGGCAGTGTTGGATTATTTCGCAGGTGCACATGTGGATTTTCTCGGGGAAATTATAAACTTTTATAAACCCATTTATAAACTCTCATATACATTATATAAACATTTTTAATACAATAAAACTTATGATTTCTCACCAACTACTTCGTAGTTGACACTTGATTTTCTACATGTTTTAGGGAACGAGGATTCTTGGACTTGGCTAAAATAACTGAAATTCTGGAGGCTAGAGTTTTGTTAGTTTAGCTAAATCTTTTGTGTATTTGTTGTAACTAATTCATGCTGAACATGATTTTTGATGTAATTAATTTGGTTGATTAATTGATATGTGATTATTTAATTAGATGCCCACGAGCTTATGAACAATCTACTCATCCCTCGTGGCATCCCGACGTTTCAGCCATCGATCGGGGTGTTACAAGAAACATGCTAAACCTTTTATATGCTTAAAATTTTTAGTACAATATATCAATTATACTATGATTTAGATAATATTCCTTGACTTATTATCGCCTATCATTGTATGTATCCTTGTCTGATCAATAACATAACTTAGAAAACTAGGATGAAACTTGATAATGTAGCTTCATGAATCATCAACACAACAGAATAATGCTAATTGTAAGATTATATCTTACAACGCTCTATTATTCTTACATGAATGAACAACAAGATAATCACAGGTTAACATGCTGACAACAACTACAACAAACAAGAATGATATGAAGATAACATATCTTCACAACATCATTCACCATCGGAGTTAGCTAAGTGTAACAGGACAAGTTTTTATAACACTATGCTTACAACTCGGTGAAGACTATGAGATAACATGAAACAAGCATCCATGAGAATAGGAGTGATGATCATGTCCACATGACTTCATGACATAATCCACCACTTGAGCCAACTAAGCATAGTAAGACTAGCTCTTACAACACTGTAGTGGCAACAGGGTGACCCTACGGAACAACAAGAATGATAATCATGATAATGTAACTTCATGATAACAATATCATTCACACAATTATTAACATTGTATAATAAGACTAGTTCTTATTCAACTTTGTTAGAGACAACAGAAACATACAACCGTGAGAACAGACAACACTGAGAACAAACAACATTGGTGAACACGACAACAATTGATTACCATTAAAATGTATGTATTATATCACAACAATCATGTGTTCATGTATTCAAGTTTATCATTGTAAGTCCCTCACATGAATCGTTTACCAGTTAGTTTGACGTGTGTAACATCACTGTACTTTCAGTTGTCCGTACGTCCGTACATCCGTACGATTGTACTGTTACGACTGGAGATTTATTTATTATGAATGATTATGAAATTGTTGACTTACATTATTGATATTATCACTATACTGGTATTCATGTTATGACACATATATCATACGCGTAAACCACGGGAAGTTTAGTTAAATATAACTAAACAGACCCGTAGAGTTTATCGCAGTTACTTATGATTGATTAGGATGGATTAATGGTCTGAGAATTGATTTGTGATGGAACTGAGAGTTTGTTGGAGTCTGGTTACTAAACGTAGTCAAGGACCCATGGTCATGGTTTATCGAAATAGCGGTGGGACGGTGGCTAGGGCAGTTGCGACTGACCCTTACATATGCCCTATATATATGCATATTTCGGTCTATCATGGATGTGTCAGTGACTAGGGTTTAGTGGGTTTTGGTTTGGGGAAATGATAATATTAAAGATATTAAATAATGGGAATTAATTACGCGGTGTGAGGTTACGAAAATTAGTTAAACACGAGCATTGATTCAGAAACATTAACTTAATAATGTATTCGCGTGGGTGACGATTCATACGAATATAATTATTAAGAATAATATTCTGAAACAATATTCCACCAACTGTAAATCAAATCGAAATACGATACGAGCGTCGGATTCCTAAAGGTGACGATCTTTACGAATACGAACGCGAGTAACGCGTTTCGACGAGATAATTAAATATTATTTAACGATGTTTAAATCAATAAACGAAAACTTAAAAGGTTTATTAGGAATCACAACCTAAAATGGTGTCAAATAAATTAATCTATTAAATAATTGTTTAACGATAACGAAACAAAAGCGAACTACGAAACAAGTTATGTAAACTTATTTTATTTAAACAAAAACCAATTTATTTAAATGATTTATATAAAATTACTATATTACGACGAAAACATGTTTATTTAAAAAGACCTTAGATATGTTTACGAAAAGATCCGTGCAAATTAATAATGATGAACGCATATTAAACGGGATCAATCATTTTGCGAAATAATGGCTTAAAAATTTATTTAAATTAATGAAATCTTATTATTTAAACATTTGATGTTTAAATATGTTTATGTTTAAAACCGAGTCTTTTATTATTCTAAATCGCGATAAAAACGAGACCGGGAGCGCGGGATTAATACGCGATATAAGGAAGAAGAGGTTTCCTTCTTCCTCATAACACCCAATTACAATCTCTCTCTACAACACACACACACTTTTATCTCTCTACCTTCTCTCTAGCCTAACGCCTTCAATTCAAGTCGGATTCGCGAGATCTTTGGCCCGAAACGACCGTGGGAACGAGAGCTACAAGGAGATACCAAGAAGCTCCGGTTTTAGCCGACGAGTCGAGGTAAATCTGAGCATGATTTTTCGGTTTTGTTACAAATAACAAATTCTTAGCTTCATGATGTTATAATCGAGTTAAGACCTTGTAGAACATTTAAACGAGTTATAGGATAAAGCATGGAAATCACGAATGGCTTGAAATCGTAGGAGATGAGGATGGCTGACTCGTGAGGATACAGGTTCGCTGCCCAGGGTTTCCTGGCCGAACCATAGGGGATTAGCGAACCTATGGGGTGGCAGTGAGTCACGAACCATTAGGGACGAACCCTAAGCAGTTTCAGCCCACGAACCCTCTTTCACTTAGCCGAACCCTGGGTGGACCAGCGAACCCTCGACTAAACCTCAGGAACCAGCGAACCTTGGATCCATCTGACCACGAACCCTTCAGACTGGTCACGAACCATGCCTTAGCCGCGAACCATTGGACTGGATCTCCCTAAAGCCGAACCATTTAGGTTTTCTAGCCGAACCTAGGGATAAAAGGAAATAGGTTCGCTGGACCAAGGGCTGCCACATCTATTTTCGAGTTATCGGATTTTAAATGAAGAAGCAAGGACTTGAGAAACCATGTAACATCATGCATGCATGAATGATAATACTAGCCACCACCTTTTCTTTTATTAACTTAAAATATTGTTAAAGTCATGGAATTATATAAGTATAGGTGGAATTTGTTGATTAACACTTAACTTCTCATGAGAATAAATTAATTGCAACTTCCTTAAACATAGAAATTTAATATAATAATTTCGGTTGTGGTGGTTAATTGAATGAAATCATGCATGCAAGCATAGGTATGTGTATACTTAGGATTACCCCTTTATTTATACATACCTATGAATATGTACATGGTATCTCAAGAATGGTTTATTAATAGGGAATGATGAATGAACCCATGAGTCTCAATTATAAACTATTAGAGACTAATTTTGAGATGATTGGTTGAAACACTTTAGCCTAGGATAAATAAACTAAGTTAAGTTAATACTTAGTGATTAAAAGTTAACACTTATGGGTAATTGATTAGAATAAAATGAATATACTTACGAGCACAAAATACGCGATAATTACAGATTGTTGAGTTGGTCTTGAGTTTATCTACGCGAGAGCGCATTATACGAGAACCCGAAATCTAAGGACTTCAGGTGAGTTCTCATAACCTCCCTTTCTTTAAACTATTTTTGGTTTTAAAAAACTCGGAGGTGAAATATGTATACCGGTTTAAATATTATTTTGATAACACAAGGATAATACCTGTTTATCATTATGATATTCACTATTATGAATTATCATTATTATGGATTATCACTGATTATTATAAATCTGTGTAAACATTGTTATTGACTTCGGTCAATAACAAAGATTACATGTATTGTCACATACTCCGTGAAATCATTACTTTTAACTTCGGTTATTTGTTTTGACTTCGTGTATTGTCACGTGGAGGGTTTCCACATCCGTGAAGTATTGCTCTTGACTTCGGTTGATTGCTTTGACTTCATGTATTGTCACGTGGTTAGCGACCACTCCATGATTCATGTATTTAACTTATGTTAATTACATAATGATCATGTATAGTCACGAACATTGGTTGAGATTATGATTGATTTAGTTTGATTGATTTGTTGTGGATTGATTGTCTATAATTGACTATGATTAATTGTGATTGATTATGAACGACTGGTTATGTGATTATGTGATTGTATATGTGTAAGATTGATGAATTGATGGTTGTGTGTGGATTATTTCATACAGGTATTCATATGGATTTTCTCATGAAGATCATAAGTTTTATAACCGTTTTAAACAAAGCATTTTATAAAACCATTTTAAATCATAAACCTTTAAACTCATTTTACTAAAACATTTTCCAATATAAAAACTTATGATTACTCACCAACTACTTTTGTAGTTGACACTTGATTTTCTACATGTTTCAGGTGATGGAGACAAGTAGGAATGAAGAGAGGATCTCTTCTATTTTGGACATCATCATATAGGATCTTGGACTTAGTTAATTAACTAAATTTCTGGCGATTAGAGTTTAGTCAGTTTAACTAATTCTTTTGTGTAACTGATGTATTTGATTCATGACGAACATGATTTTTGTGTAATTATTTTGATTGCTTTAAATGATATATGATGATTGAATTAGATGCCCATGAGCTTTTGAACAATCTACACATCCCTCGTGGCATCCCGATGATTCCGCCGTCGGTCGGGGTGTTACAGATTGGTATCAGAGCCTGGGTTATAGGGAATTAGGTTACTAGAAATGGTTGACCTAGTCTATAACCATAGGATACCCTAGTATGAATTGATTCATACACTAGTTAGTATATTCAGGATTTCATGCTTATGTGTTTATTACATGTTAATTGAACTCCTGTTATACATCTGATATAAGTATGCTGATTATAAATTTCTTGCTTACGTGTGCCCTAATGATTCGATAAGGACATGCACGTGGTGTATCGTAAAGGTGGTGGGACGTTGGCTAGGGCAGTTGCGACTGACCCTTACATATGCCCTATATATATACCATTTACGGTACATTAGGTGGATGTCAGTATTGAAGAATGTGGGAACTACCCGTTTGGGAAATTATTTGCTTAGGAACTTAATTGTTTATGAATTGCTTGCCTTAGGAATTATTTGTTTGAGCTATAAACTCCAGGCAAGGACACACTCGTGGTATACTACAAAGGTGGTGGGACGGTGGCTGAGGCAGTTGCGACTGACCCCTACATATGCCCTATACATATACCATTTGTAGTATATTGGGGGTCTGTCAGTGTCAGGAACTTAGGATATTGTTAGGACCTTACTAGGAGTGGTTGAGAGGATATGATTGTGGACTGTTGATGATATGTTTGATGGATTGACTCTTGAATGATTATATTTGGTGAATATTATAAATTCACTTATGAAATACACAGATTGGACACGTAGGATGCATAGGATTAACAAATGATATGAGCGATTAGTGATATGATAAGGACTTGGGTGATGATATAGACACTTGAGATAATATAAATGCCTAGTGATGATACTAACACTTAGTGATGGTATGGACACTTGACAAGAATCAACTATAGGGAGGATATGAACACTTAGTGACAATAAGAGCACTTTGTGATGATATGAACCCTTAATGATGATTATTGACATTGGGATTGATATGGATTTTAGTGAACTTAGACAATTGGGGGAAACTTAATGTCAGGTGAACTTAGACATTAGGTGAACTTAGAAATAGGCAAGCCTGCATGACAGGTGAACTTAGACATTAGGCAAACCTAATTGTCCAAGGGAACTAGAGATCACTTCACTCAAAATTATCCTACCAAGGATAAGGTTTGTGAAGTGAGGTTTATGGTGAAATGCATGACACGCTCTACACACTAGCAAGGGCATAATCGTGGTGCAATGGAACGGTGGTGGGACGGTGTAGGGGAGATTGCGATCTACCTCTGCATATGCCCTATATATAAGCTTGTTGCATTGCATTGGGAGGTTGTCAGTGTTAGTATAGAGTGAGGAATGTATAGGACCTAGGGAATAGTTAGTTAACACTAGTTATGACCAACTAGGACACATAGTAGAGTAATAGGGAATTATGCACATTCTGAGTTTAATGACAGATAGGAGATAAATATAGTTCCGATATGTAATCCTAATTGTCTAATGAACTCATTTAAACATTGTTTGTATGACTTACGTTGTAAACGGTAGTAACATGTTTCTACTTCCTTCAGAAACATGCCGCCTCGCCGTCACAACGGAGATGATACGAACGCAGAGGATGCTAACGGTAATGCCAACCCTGGTATGCAAGAGTTAGCTAACCTCATCACTGGGTTGGTGAACCAGTTGACCCAGGCCAACCAAAACATCAACCAGAATCGAGGTGGTGCAAATCAGACAACTTGCACATTCAAACACTTCAATTCCTGCAACCCCCTGAAATTCACGGGTGCTGAGTCGGCCACTGGTCTGCTGTAGTGGTTCGAGAGTATGGAGAACACCTTCATCAACAGCGAATGCCCCGAGAATCTGAAAGTTCGCTATGCCACCAGTGTTTTCCAAAAGAGAGCACTAACTTGGTGGAATGGGGAAAAGCGAACTAGGGGAGTTGATGCTGCCTTAGCACTGACATGGACAGAGGTCAAGAACCTAATGACCACTGAATTCTGTCCTAGAAGCGAAATGAGGAAACTGGAGACTGAGTTCTGGGAACTAAAACAAGATAGTGGTGAGAATGTCCTCTACAATACTCAATTCCATGAGTATAGCTTATTGGTACCTCACATGGTGACACCCTTGGAAAGGGCGATTGAGAAATATATTGGTGGGCTGCCGGTGCAGATTCAGGATACAGTCTATGGGAGCAATCCCAAAACACTTGAGGCTGCAATCCGATTATCTGCAACTCTTACTGACAATCATGTGAGGAATGGAACACTCACTAGGAAAGGATACAAGAAGACTGACACCAAGACTACTGCAAAGGAAGTCAAAGCTGAAGTCAAGTCTGAAGCTGCTAGTTCATCCAAAAGCAGCAACAAGAAGAGAAAGGCCAGAAACTTCATGGTCACTGCCCCTGCTGCTAAGTCTGCGCAGCAATCATCAAACAATTCAACTGCCAGGAATTTCATTGGGAACACTCCTCAGTGTAATACCTGCAGATATCATCACGCACCAAATTTGCCATGTCGCGTCTGCAACAACTGCGGCAAGTTTGGTCATTTTGCTAATGTTTGTCGGAGTGCACCGCACGCGCAAAGGATGCAACAGGCACCGCTTGCACTGCCAGCTCCGCATGCACAACCTATTCCAGCGGTACCCATTCGCCAGGTACCTCGAGCACAGGCAAGAGCCTGTTATGAATGTGGTGAAGTGGGTCACTTCAGAAATCAATGCCCAAAGTTGACTGGAAATAATCAGAGGGTGGCAAGAGGCCGAGCATTTCAACTGAATGCTCCAGCTGCTCAGGCCAACCAGGACGTCGTCAACGGTACATTTCTGATCAACAACTCTTATGCATCTGTTTTGTTTGATTCTGGTGCCGATAGGAGTTTCGTTTCATATGATTTTGAATGCTTACTTGGTAGAACACGTACATATTTAGATAAACCGTTTAACGTGGAGGTGGCTGACGGAAACACTATTGATATTGACACTATTATTGTTGGATGTACGGTGAACTTAAATGATCATGTTTTCCCAATTGATCTTATACCTATGCATCTTGGTAGCTTTGATGTTATCATAGGCATGGATTGGTTAGCCACCCACAAAGCGGAGATTGTATGCCATGAAAAGTATATTCGTATTCCCTTACCTTCGGGTGAAACTTTGAGAATATTTGGAGAAACTGCTAGTAAAGGTCTTAAGCTTATGTCATGCACTAAAGCACACAAGTACCTTAGGAAGAAATGTATAGCATTTTTAGCTCATATTGTGGAGAAAAAGGATAAAGGAAAGAGAGTTGAAGATGTTCCAGTGATCAGAGACTTTCCAGAGGTATTTCCAGATGATTTGCCGGGTCTTCCACCAGAACGTCAAGTTGAGTTCCGGATCGACTTAGTACCTGGTGCGAACCCAGTCGCCAAAGCTCCCTACAGACTTGCGCCTTCGGAGTTGCAAGAGTTGGCGAGCCAACTGCAGGAACTTACTGATAAAGGGTTTATTCGCCCGAGCCATTCACCATGGGGTGCACCGGTCCTATTTGTCAAGAAAAAGGACGGGTCATTCCGAATGTGCATCGATTATCGCGAATTGAATAAACTCACAATTAAGAATCGATATCCACTGCCGCGCATCGATGATCTCTTCGATCAGCTTCAAGGCTCGGCATGGTTTTCAAAGATCGATCTTAGGTCTGGGTATCATCAGCTTCGTGTACATGATGATGATATTCCCAAGACTGCGTTCAGAACCAGATATGGCCACTATGAGTTTTTGGTAATGCCTTTCGGCCTTACCAATGCACCTGCGGTTTTCATGGATCTCATGAACCGTGTTTGCAGGCCATACCTGGATAAATTTGTGATTGTATTCATTGATGATATTCTGATCTATTCGAAGACCAAGGAAGAACACGAGAAACACCTCAAGTTGGTCTTGGAGATCCTAAGAGAAGAGCGACTGTATGCCAAATTCTCTAAATGTGAATTTTGGCTTAAGGAAGTTCAATTCTTGGGGCATATAGTCAACGAATACGGTGTTCACGTGGATCCTGCAAAGATTGATGCTGTGAAGAATTGGAGTACACCGAAGACACCGACGGAGATTCGATCGTTTCTTGGACTTGCCGGTTACTATCGGCGGTTCATATCGAACTTCTCCAGGATTGCTGTCCCTCTCACAGCTTTGACTCAAAAGAATAGGCCATACGAGTGGGGACCAAAGCAAGAAGAGGCATTTCAGACTCTGAAGCAGAAACTCTGTGATGCTCCGGTCTTGACATTGCCTGATGGAAATGATGATTTTGTGGTTTATTGTGATGCATCCAACCTAGGTCTCGGTTGTGTTCTCATGCAACGGGGAAAGGTTGTGGCTTATGCATCAAGACAATTGAAGATTCACGAAAAGAACTACACCACACACGACTTGGAACTTGGTGCAGTCGTGTTTGCTTTGAAGATATGGAGACATTATCTTTATGGCACGAAGTGTGTAGTGTTCACTGATCATAAAAGCTTGCAACATATTCTTAATCAGAAAGAACTCAATATGAGACAACGGAGATGGGTTGAACTGTTGAATGATTATGACTGTGAAATTCGCTACCATCCTGGTAAGGCGAATGTAGTAGCAGACGCGCTTAGTCGCAAGAGTCAAGTTCAAGTCCATAGTGTCCGGGTGCACAATAACCTCCGTAATGATATTCTCACAGCCCAACAACACTCATTGGCTCAAGATGACTTGAAAAATGAGATGTCTTGCGGGGCTGAAATACTGTTGGAAACTAAGGATGATGGGTTAATGTATTACTTGAATAGATTGTGGATACCGAACAGGGGTGATCTCAGGATGGTTATTATGAATGAAGCTCATAAGTCTCGTTACTCAATCCATCCAGGTTCTGACAAGATGTATCAAGACCTTAGGGGCTTGTACTGGTGGCCTGGAATGAAGAAGGATATTGCTGAATATGTGTCTAAATGCCTTAACTGTGCCAAAGTCAAGGCCGAACATCAGCGACCTTCGGGATTGTTATTACAACCAGAGATACCGATGTGGAAGTGGGAGAATATTTCCATGGATTTCATTACTAAACTCCCACGAACCACAAACGGTAAAGATAGCATTTGGGTTATTGTTGATAGATTGACTAAGTTGGCTCATTTCTTACCGATACGCGAAACTTACCCTGTGCGGAAGCTAGCTCGTATCTACATTGATGAAATCTTTAGCCGACATGGTATTCCCTTAAGCATAATATCGGATCGTGATGCTCGCTTCACGGCACGATTTTGGGAATCACTGCATGAAGCCTTTGGAACACGACTGGATCTTAGCACTGCTTATCATCCTCAAACGGATGGTCAAACGGAGCGAACGATTCAGACATTGGAAGACATGTTAAGGGCTTGTGTCATCGATTTCGGTGGCAATTGGGATAGCCATCTACCATTGGTTGAGTTCTCGTATAACAACAGTTATCACGCGAGCATTGGTATGGCACCGTTTGAAGCTCTTTATGGCAGGAAGTGTCGGTCACCTATTTGTTGGACCGAAGTCGGCGATTCGCAGATTACTGGTCCAGAGATTATTCAGGAAACGACTGACAAGATCCGCCAGATCCGTGACAATCTGTGAGCTGCTCGCAGCAGACAGAAGAGTTACGCGGATAAACGAAGAAAACCTCTAGAGTTTGAAGTGGGAGATATGGTATTGCTTAAAGTGTCGCCTTGGAAGGGCGTTGTTCGATTCGGAAAGAAGGGGAAGCTTGCTCCACGATATGTTGGCCCTTTTAAGATCCTTGAACGGATCGGGAAGGTTGCTTACAAATTGGAACTTCCTCCCGAACTTAGTAATGTGCATCCGACGTTTCACGTGTCCAATCTAAGAAAGTGCTTAGCTGATCAGGATCTTCAGGTACCACTCGATGACATTCGCATCGATGATACCATGCACTTTGTTGAAAAACCAGTGGAGATTATGGATCGTGAGGTTAAGCAGCTCAAACGCAGTAGAATTCCAATTGTCAAAGTACGTTGGGAATCGAAGCGGGGTCCAGAATTCACATGGGAGCGGGAAGATCAGATGAAGCTTAAGTACCCACATTTATTTACTACGGTCACTCCAAGTTGAATTTCGGGACGAAATTCCTTTAACTAGGGGAGACTGTAACATCACTGTACTTTCAGTTGTCCGTACGTCCGTACATCCGTACGATTGTACTGTTACGACTGGAGATTTATTTATTATGAATGATTATGAAATTGTTGACTTACATTATTGATATTATCACTATACTGGTATTCATGTTATGACACATATATCATACGCGTAAACCACGGGAAGTTTAGTTAAATATAACTAAACAGACCCGTAGAGTTTATCGCAGTTACTTATGATTGATTAGGATGGATTAATGGTCTGAGAATTGATTTGTGATGGAACTGAGAGTTTGTTGGAGTCTGGTTACTAAACGTAGTCAAGGACCCATGGTCATGGTTTATCGAAATAGCGGTGGGACGGTGGCTAGGGCAGTTGCGACTGACCCTTACATATGCCCTATATATATGCATATTTCGGTCTATCATGGATGTGTCAGTGACTAGGGTTTAGTGGGTTTTGGTTTGGGGAAATGATAATATTAAAGATATTAAATAATGGGAATTAATTACGCGGTGTGAGGTTACGAACATTAGTTAAACACGAGCATTGATTCAGAAACATTAACTTAATAATGTATTCGCGTGGGTGACGATTCATACGAATATAATTATTAAGAATAATATTCTGAAACAATATTCCACCAACTGTAAATCAAATCGAAATACGATACGAGCGTCGGATTCCTAAAGGTGACGATCTTTACGAATACGAACGCGAGTAACGCGTTTCGACGAGATAATTAAATATTATTTAACGATGTTTAAATCAATAAACGAAAACTTAAAAGGTTTATTAGGAATCACAACCTAAAATGGTGTCAAATAAATTAATCTATTAAATAATTGTTTAACGATAACGAAACAAAAGCGAACTACGAAACAAGTTATGTAAACTTATTTTATTTAAACAAAAACCAATTTATTTAAATGATTTATATAAAATTACTATATTACGACGAAAACATGTTTATTTAAAAAGACCTTAGATATGTTTACGAAAAGATCCGTGCAAATTAATAATGATGAACGCATATTAAACGGGATCAATCATTTTGCGAAATAATGGCTTAAAAATTTATTTAAATTAATGAAATCTTATTATTTAAACATTTGATGTTTAAATATGTTTATGTTTAAAAACCGAGTCTTTTATTATTCTAAATCGCGATAAAAACGAGACCGGGAGCGCGGGATTAATACGCGATATAAGGAAGAAGAGGTTTCCTTCTTCCTCATAACACCCAATTACAATCTCTCTCTACAACACACACACACTTTTATCTCTCTACCTTCTCTCTAGCCTAACGCCTTCAATTCAAGTCGGATTCGCGAGATCTTTGGCCCGAAACGACCGTGGGAACGAGAGCTACAAGGAGATACCAAGAAGCTCCGGTTTTAGCCGACGAGTCGAGGTAAATCTGAGCATGATTTTTCGGTTTTGTTACAAATAACAAATTCTTAGCTTCATGATGTTATAATCGAGTTAAGACCTTGTAGAACATTTAAACGAGTTATAGGATAAAGCATGGAAATCACGAATGGCTTGAAATCGTAGGAGATGAGGATGGCTGACTCGTGAGGATACAGGTTCGCTGCCCAGGGTTTCCTGGCCGAACCATAGGGGATTAGCGAACCTATGGGGTGGCAGTGAGTCACGAACCATTAGGGACGAACCCTAAGCAGTTTCAGCCCACGAACCCTCTTTCACTTAGCCGAACCCTGGGTGGACCAGCGAACCCTCGACTAAACCTCAGGAACCAGCGAACCTTGGATCCATCTGACCACGAACCCTTCAGACTGGTCACGAACCATGCCTTAGCCGCGAACCATTGGACTGGATCTCCCTAAAGCCGAACCATTTAGGTTTTCTAGCCGAACCTAGGGAGAAAAGGAAATAGGTTCGCTGGACCAAGGGCTGCCACATCTATTTTCGAGTTATCGGATTTTAAATGAAGAAGCAAGGACTTGAGAAACCATGTAACATCATGCATGCATGAATGATAATACTAGCCACCACCTTTTCTTTTATTAACTTAAAATATTGTTAAAGTCATGGAATTATATAAGTATAGGTGGAATTTGTTGATTAACACTTAACTTCTCATGAGAATAAATTAATTGCAACTTCCTTAAACATAGAAATTTAATATAATAATTTCGGTTGTGGTGGTTAATTGAATGAAATCATGCATGCAAGCATAGGTATGTGTATACTTAGGATTACCCCTTTATTTATACATACCTATGAATATGTACATGGTATCTCAAGAATGGTTTATTAATAGGGAATGATGAATGAACCCATGAGTCTCAATTATAAACTATTAGAGACTAATTTTGAGATGATTGGTTGAAACACTTTAGCCTAGGATAAATAAACTAAGTTAAGTTAATACTTAGTGATTAAAAGTTAACACTTATGGGTAATTGATTAGAATAAAATGAATATACTTACGAGCACAAAATACGCGATAATTACAGATTGTTGAGTTGGTCTTGAGTTTATCTACGCGAGCGCGCATTATACGAGAACCCGAAATCTAAGGACTTCAGGTGAGTTCTCATAACCTCCCTTTCTTTAAACTATTTTTGGTTTTAAAAAAACTCGGAGGTGAAATATGTATACCGGTTTAAATATTATTTTGATAACACAAGGATAATACATGTTTATCATTATGATATTCACTATTATGAATTATCATTATTATGGATTATCACTGATTATTATAAATCCGTGTAAACATTGTTATTGACTTCGGTCAATAACAAAGATTACATGTATTGTCACATACTCCGTGAAATCATTACTTTTAACTTCGGTTATTTGTTTTGACTTCATGTATTGTCACGTGGAAGGTTTCCACATCCGTGAAGTATTGCTCTTGACTTCGGTTGATTGCTTTGACTTCATGTATTGTCACGTGGTTAGCGACCACTCCATGATTCATGTATTTAACTTATGTTAATTACATAATGATCATGTATAGTCACGAACATTGGTTGAGATTATGATTGATTTAGTTTGATTGATTTGTTGTGGATTGATTGTCTATAATTGACTATGATTAATTGTGATTGATTATGAACGACTGGTTATGTGATTATGTGATTGTATATGTGTAAGATTGATGAATTGATGGTTGTGTGTGGATTATTTCATACAGGTATTCATATGGATTTTCTCATGAAGATCATAAGTTTTATAACCGTTTTAAACAAAGCATTTTATAAAACCATTTTAAATCATAAACCTTTAAACTCATTTTACTAAAACATTTTCCAATATAAAAACTTATGATTACTCACCAACTACTTTTGTAGTTGACACTTGATTTTCTACATGTTTCAGGTGATGGAGACAAGTAGGAATGAAGAGAGGATCTCTTGTATTTTGGACATCATCATATAGGATCTTGGACTTAGTTAATTAACTAAATTTCTGGCGATTAGAGTTTAGTTAGTTTAACTAATTCTTTTGTGTAACTGATGTATTTGATTCATGACGAACATGATTTTTGTGTAATTATTTTGATTGCTTTAAATGATATATGATGATTGAATTAGATGCCCATGAGCTTTTGAACAATCTACACATCCCTCGTGGCATCCCGATGATTCCGCCGTCGGTCGGGGTGTTACAACGTGACTAAACCGACGATAGCATAGTGGTACCATAGGTTTGACAAACCTCCGGATGGTAGGACTGGTATGTTGATCATATTTAACATTTGGCCAGTAACGTATGACCGGTGACAGGGCGACAACAGTCAGGGTCTGGTAAGCGACACATGGTGATATTAATCAATAGTTATAATTGTAATTCATCCTTCGATTCTATTGACTAGTAGACTGAGGAATTGATTTTCTCTCATGTCACATTACTGGTACTTGTTTCGTTGAAGTCAATGGGAACATCAAAGTGGTAGAGGTAAATTGGATGCATTGTGATCTGATTACGTGAGGATTACAATGGATTCCTTTTAGTATGCACTACAAGCAGAGAACACATATCAATTGGTTAACTAACACTTCTAATATTAGTAGTGACTCACAGTTAACCCCACAAGCGAGAGAATAATAACAAGGATAAGATTAAATTAATCTATTTTCCTTAAAACATTAAGGGTTGATCAATACTTCAGTTTGATAACTAAACCCCTCTCACTAGATTATTCTACATATAACACACTGGGTGATGAATACAAACAGATGGGTCAATATCAAACATGTTGAACATGTGAGATGAAAATGGGTATCTATAGTTGTATTTCAAGTGGTGTTGAGTTCTATTAGGTATGTGGTGGGATGTCGGCTGGTGCTTGTTCCCCTACGTATGCCCTATATATAAGCATAACTCATAGGATGAGATACTACTTGTGAGTATAACTATGGAGAGGCCATTGTGTGAACAGATGAATCAAACATTAACAAGAATCATGTATAACATTGTGACTATGTATGTGACCAAATCAATGTTTTCAAGTACTAAAATTGTGAAATCACCAACTTAGTGTTGACTTTGTTTAAATGCATGTTTTCTCAGGTGACGAACATGCTTAGTCACCAGACATCAGGAACATAGCTAGTGGACTCTTAGAAGGCCTAGCTACATTTTGTGATGAGCATACTTTTGAATGACAAAATAATGAATCATCTTTTGTAGATCTTGTACAGTTACAAGATAGAAACTCGTTGATTTTTTTGGATAGATTTACTTAGTTGAATTATGAACGTAACATTGTAATTTAACTTTGTAATTATATATCATTGTCATGTTAACATTTCTCAGTTATATATCATGTGCTATGCAAACAATCTGATCATTTTGATTATCAAACAATATCGCGCACCGAGAACCTTACGCCTGATGGGAAAGTCGATCCAGCCTGCCGGCTCGGGGTGTGACAATCACTCAATTACTGTTCCACTTGAGCTCCTTCGTATGGATATGTTCGGTCCTGTTAACCGCAAGAGTATTGCTGGAGATCAATATTGTTTGCTTATTACTGATTAGTACTCCAGATACTCCTGGGTATTTTTTATGAAGGAAAAGTCAGAAACGTTTTAGTGTATTCAAGTTCTGGTTACCAAGCTTGAGTCACTTTACAAGCTTAAAGTTAGGATGCTCAGAACCGATAATGGGACGGAATTCAAGAATCATAACATGGAGACCTTCTGCAATGAACGTGGTATTGTCCAACAATTTAGTGCACCATATCTCCCACAGATGAATGGTGTTGCTGAGCGAAAGATCAGAACATTGATTGAGGCTGCTCGGACCATGCTTGTTGATTCCTCCCTACCGGTTCAATTCTGGAATGAAGCAGTTGCTAATGCTTGTTATACTCCAAACCAGGTGTTGATTGTGAAGAGACGTGGGAAGACTTGCTTAGAATTGCCCCATAACAAAAAGTCAAATCTTAAGTATCTTAAGCCGTTTGGTGCTCCATGCACGATGCTTAAGAAACATGAGCAAGGCAAGTTTAATGAAAAAATGGAAGAAGGCTACTTTCTTTGGTATATCACTCCTAACAAAAGATTATACAACAGATCAACTCTCAATGTGGAGGAGTGGTACCATGTGTATGTTCAGAGATACACTATGCCACCACCTGGAAAAGGTCCATACTGGATGTTTAATTATTCAGACATATTTGACTCATTTAATATGCCTCCCATGTACTCTGATGAATATGTTGTTGTTCAAATGATGTATGATGCATAAAATGCACCTGCTGAACCAGTGCAACCTTCATCTGTTCCAGATCCCATGCAGACAAATGATGATAGTTCAAGCTCAGATGATCGTCACTCACATCCTGATGTTGCAGATCCAGTTGTTGATAATGTGATTCTTGGTCTTGAGGATCTTAATCTAAACAATCTTGATCCATAGGTTGTTGTTCCTGCTCATCCTGTTGGCACAATAAACAACATTCATCCTCAAGACAACATCATTGGAGATTTGAATGATGGAGTAAAGACTAGAAATCAGTTATCGTCAGGTGGTCTTGCTGACATACTTGACTTTTTGCAGATGTGAAATATTGTGCCCATTCTTGTTTTATCTCCCAAGTTGAGCCCAAAACCATTACTGAAGCCTTGAAAGAAGAATCTTGGTTAGATACTATGCAAGAAGAGGTGTTGCAATTTAAGAAGCTTGGAGTTTGGCAGCTTGTCGATAGACCCAAGGGAGCAAAGGTCATTAGTACAAGATAGGTTCTACACTACAAAAGCGATGATCATGGCATTGTGGTTAGAAACAAAGCACGTCTGGTAGTGCAATGTTTTAGACAGATTGAAGGGATTGCCTATAATGAAGTATTTGCACCGGATGCTCGACTTGAAGCAATCCGAATTTTTCTGGCTTATGCATCCTACAAAAAGTTCAAAGTCTATCAGATGGATGTTAGGATGCATTTCTTCATGGTGTGATAAATGAAGTTGTGTATGTCAATCAACCTCCCGGGTTTGAAGATCCATTACATCGCCACCAAGTCTACAAGCTAGACATGGCCTTATATGGATTGCACCAAGCTCCGTGAGCGTGGTATGAGACACTTTCTACTCATCTTCTGAACAACGGGTTCAGAAGAGGTGTCATTGACTACACTTTGTTCATTTGAGAGATGGATGGGGATTTGCCCTTGGTGCAAGTATATGTGGACGATCTCATTTTTGGATCCACAAATGATGTTCTGTGCAAAGATTTTGAGAAAGTTATGAAAGACAAGTTCGAGATGAGTTCTATGGGAGAGATGAAATTTTTTCTGGATTGCATGTGGATCAGTCTGAGGCAGGGATCTTTATTCATTAGACCAAATATGTTGGTGACATTCTGAGCCGGTTCAGTATGTTGGATGCAAAACTTGCTGGTACCCCACTAGCTGTTAATTACGGTATTACTCCAGATGAAAAGGGGGAGTTAATTGATGCCACTCTGTATTAAGGACTAATCGGATCTCTGATCTATCTAACCACATCTCGGCTAGACATCATGTTTGCTACTTGTGTGCACGCCATCAATCAAAGCCAAGAGTCTCTCATTTAATCCTGTAAAGAGGATTTTACATTATCTGAAGGGTACTCCGAATCTGGGCTTATGGAATCCTAATGATGATAACTTTGACCTGACTGCTTACAGTGACTCAGATTATGGTGGATGCAAGAGGGATTTTAAGTCAACATATGTGGGGTGTTAGTTCTTTGGAAAACGCCTGGTTACCTGGCAGTGCAAGAAGCAGACGTCGGTGTCTCCTTCCATATGTGAAGCAGAATACATTGCAGCTGCAAGTTGTTGCTCTCAAATCATTTGGATTCAGCAACTACTCAGGGACTACGGGTTACATTTTTCTAACACTCCTATATTTGTTGATAATACTGTTGCCATTGCGGTCACTAAAAATCCTGTCCAGCACTCAAAAACAAAACACATCGACATTAAATATCACTTCATACGTGATTGTTTTGAAAAGAAATTAATCGATGTTGTTAAGATTCACACCGATCACCAGAAAGCCGATCTTTACACAAAAGATTTTGATAAACCCAGATTTCTATATCTGTTATCGGCTAATGGTGGTTTTTAGAAAGATGAAGTCACTCCTTCATCTGAATCAAACAAATGATCTTTTTTCTTAATTTTACTTTCTTTTGTATATTCGGAATTTCCTTTGCATCTCTTTTGCTTATTTGAAAACCAAAAAGATTTTCAGTTTTAGGTTTTTAGGGGGAGAAAAAGTAGCTTATTGAAAAACAAAAAAACGTTTGAAAAATTGTAAAAATGAGAAAGTCTTGTTTGGGAAAGTGATATGTTAACTAGTCACTTTCTTTAAAGCAAAATTGAATGCATATATCGAAAGCACATGGGTATTATGATTTGATGTATTGATAGGCTGACTTTACAAGTTTATAGACTATTGGTGTTTGCTTAGAATGTCTGATTTGTGGGATCCATTATAGAAAATTGATTTAAGGTATAAACATGTTATAATTCAAATCAAGCATACACCTGGTATCATAGGATCTTATGAGGCTTCCAATGATTCATGAGTTAAAGTCTGTACACTTGCCACATTGCTGGGTCATAGCCTAGCTGAAGCCGTCCATTCAGATAAGAATGAATGAATCACATGAAAATAAAAGTAAGTCCAACTCTGTACACGTGCCACACTGCTAGGTTACAACCTCGCTGAAGCTGTCCATTCAGATAGGATAAGCAAGAAAAATACAAATATAAAATAAGTTCGATTCCATACATGCGCCATACACTGGGTTGCAGCCTAGTTGAAGCCATCCATTTGGATAGAACCAAGCTCTTGATCAACACAGTTCTGACATGTGCCATATTGCATTGCAAAGACCTAGTTGAAGCCGTCCATGTGAATGTGTTGAGATTGAGAAACTGATTATAAGCGAAATGCAAAAATATAATGTCACACCCCAAGCTGACGGGGTGGATCGACTTTCCCGTCGGGCGGAAGGTTCTCGGGGCGCGATATCGTTTGATAATCAAGATGATCAGATTGTTTACATGGCACATGATATATATTGAGAAATGCTAATCACGACAATAATATAGAATTTCAACGTTAAATTACAATGTTAAGTTCATAATTTAACTAAGTAAATCTATCCAAAAGAATCATAGAGTTTTCTATCTTGTATCTACACAATATTTACAAAAGATGATTCGTAGTTTTTTCATTCAAAATATGCACAACACAATCTGAAAGGCTTGTCATCTAGCTACTTGAGCCATTGGTTGAATTTTTGTCACACCCCCTACGCCGCGTGCGGAATCCACGGCGCGGTGACGATCGATGGTTGAATCATGCACAAGTATTGAATAAGAACAACCACAATGCATTACTAGATTTCATAAATATTAGACCATTGTTTAGTTACAGACAATCTATCTATGTTACCAAAAGAATGACAACTACAGACCCAAAATATAGTTTACAAAATAAGACTTCAAACAAGGCAATTAAACAATCAGGATTTTAATGTGTTTCTAATCCATTGTAGCATGTTTCTTCATCTTGTTCTATCTTAAAATGGTCCCCTTAGTTGTCCTTGAGAATGATCTAAACCTGATTACCTAAAACACGTGAAAAGTAACTGTCAGCTACAAAAGTAGTTGGTGAGAACAATAGGTTCAACATTTGTAAATAATGAGTCTGCATTGTAAGGCATATGTATAAAACAATGAATGAAAATACATGGATGGTTGCAACCCAAACTAACATCAAGTCTGTAAACGTGTGCAAACAGTCAAAAGACTGCTTACTAGAAAAGCCAACATATAATCAAGTCCCAAACTACGTTTGGAGTCAGAAAATGTATCAGCAACTTTGATATAACCATAATGTAACCAACTCAGCAGTTAGCTTTTAAAACAAATTTAAAAGCTAACTCCATCTTTGGTCTGTCCAAATGTGTCCGCTTTCCCTTGTTGTGATCACCCAGTACTAACGCTAAATTAATATGTAACTTGATGTATGTATAAGTTTGTTCACAACGATAAACACCATGTTTTTGAATACTATGACTTGAAACCATTGATTGAAATGCCTTATTTGATTATCATGATTTGAAAACCTTTTTTGAATACCATGAATTGAAAACCTTGCTTGAATACCATGAATTGAAAACCTTACTTGAATACCATGAATTGAAATCCTTTGGTTGAATACCGAGAATAGAGTCCTTGTGTAATAACAAGGTTTAAAAATATCATTTTATTGAAAACACATGATTTTAGTAAAAGAGTTTATAAAACTTATTCCTTAAAAGTATTTATCAGTTATTAAAACCATTTATGTAAAATTGGGGTAGAACAGTTAGTGAACCTTTTAAAAAACATTTTAGTAGAACTTGTTTAACGGTTGATAAAACCATTATAAACAGTTGATAATCCCTTTGAAAATAGTTGAGAAATCCCTTAGATTTCTAAAGTGAGCTTTTAACAGTTGAACAGTAGCATAAATCCTATATATGAAATAGGATTTGCATAAGAAGAGTTTGATCACGTGTTCCACCCCAAAATAGTTGAAAACAGTAAAAGAGGGGCTAAAGTTCTCACTTGTCTGCAGTAGACTCTGAACTATAACAAGTAGCAACTAGCAATCAAGACTTCAAACTGGTTCCTATATCATTGTAATCATACATAGAATATAAGATTTAGGATTGTATAGCTTTGATTTATTGATTGACTTTGGTTAACCGTTTGACTTTTGTTACTTGATAATGATTACATCCTGAATAACTTGTTTTCATGTTTAAGAATGTTGTGTGGATTTGAATATCATGATTGAGTCCCTTGATTGATAATTGATTCATGAAAATACTGTGTCATGTTCTATTATGCACAAACTTGTTATGCATACAATAACATGTGTTTGTGAATTTGATAAACCCTTTGGTCAACATGTGGTTTGAAGAGAGGTTATAATGTTTAAAGCATTTGTGTTTATGACTTGATCTCATAATTAGGTTGAATTAAACCTAAACCGAACAAGATCATTTCATAATTTATAGATTAAAAGACCAAGACTGGGCCGAGATATAATCCCATGGGCCAATCCCTTTCTATTGGGACCAAGCATTTGTTGTTTGGGCCCTGGGGCATGCGTATGGACCAAATGGAACAACATGGGAATGTATTCTAATTGGGTCGGTCGTGGATGAGCTTTGGGCCGATTGCAACATGGTGGCTAAATAATCACTGTTTGGTTAATCAATTGGGCTACATATGACCAGTGGGCCGAGAATCCTATTGGGCTTGATCTAATCATGTGGGCCAAACTAAAGGGCATTGGGCCGATACAAGGAATGGTTGTATACCCTCGACCGAACCACAATAGTGGCAGCAACAAAACCCTAAATCCGGCCACCCAGGGCAGCGAAACCTTCTGGGCTCGTGGATGCAGGTTCGTCGCACAGGTGGTCACGAGGTTCGGCTAAAGGCTGATCAATAGGTTCGCCTCTAGTCTTGCATGGGTTCGTGAAATTAAGGAAGGTTCGGCTGAGGGTTATAGGGTTCGGCATCTATTAGTGAATCTTGCATGGTGGCTGGGTTCGGTGATGGTTCGTGAATCATAGGTTCGGCTAGCGGGGCTGCGTGCAGGGTTCGTCTGGGATGGTTCGTCGTCCTAAGGTTCGTAAGCATGGTTCATGAAGCCCCCTTAGGGTTCGGCTGGTGATCAGCGTACCATGCAGGTTTGTCCATGTCCCATATGTTCGGCTGGTGATCAGCGAACCATGCAGAAAGGTTCGCCCGATCTTGTGCGCCCCACGAACCCTGTACTTCGCTATTATCATCGAGCATCCCCCACCTCCAGAGGTTGTGGCATGTTGCTGTTGTGCCAGAACCCATTATCGGAGGTATAGGATCGACATTTTCATGGTTCTAGACCGGTTATAGTGTTGATCAACAAAGCACACCAAAAACCCTATTTTTCGTGTTTTTCAAGCATCAATACATCGATTTTGGTCGGACAAATCTCCAGATCAGTTGTACTTTCAGGTAGAGTAGATCACGAGCTTCGCGTAGGCACCAAGAACATCCAATTCCGTCAAGAAACGAGCGAGATACGGGCGTTTGAAGTGTGGAATTCTAGAGAGAGAGAGGTTTCACGAAAATTGTAGAGAGAGAGGGTTGGGCTGCAATAAATGAGGAGGAACACCCTCATTTGGTGTTTATATACCCTCGGGGTATTCGGGTTCGTTTCGGTTGCTCGGTTCGCGTTTTCGTCGCGTTTCCGGAAATTTTACGCGCTTAAAGTAAAAGAGTTATTATTCTTATCATTTTGATGAGTTTCAAAATTGTAAAAAAATGTAAAATAATTTATTTTACTTATTATTACTTGATCGTTCGAAATCCGACCGTTAGACGATTACAATTACGTGTGTACCCGCAATCGCGTACGTTTTTCAATCGTATTATTTATTTATTGTCGTTTACTCGTAATTATAAGTTCAACATTCGTATTATTATGGATCGTCACCCATAACTATACTCAGTCTCACTTACGCATTACAATTTTGTTTGATTAATTTGTTTGTCATACTATTCGTCATAACACTACGCACTAACACTATCCCATTACACTGAACGCAGTATATGTATAGGGCATACCCCAGAGTCCAGCTACCTGCCTTATCTGACGCCATCCCACCACTGTTTCGATATAATATGATACTGTTCTTGCCTAGTGAAATCGACTGTAAATAAATAATACATACTTGTTCCTATTTAAATAAGATCCTATCACACACAAACACAATCATGAACACTTGAATCACATTCAAAACACTGAATTAAACACATATTGCACTATCACTGTTTATGACTACCATGACTACATGCACAGATGTTACAGTCTCCCCTAGTTAAGGGAATTTCGTCCCGAAATTAACTAGCCGAAGGTACTGTAAAATGATGAGGGTACTTAAGCTTCATTTGGTCTTCACGTTCCCAGGTGAATTCAGCTCCACGTTTGCCCTCCCATCATACCTTTACGATCGGAATACGGCTATGTTTAAGTTTCTTGACTCCATGATCCATGATTTCTACAGGACGTTCTATGAATTGCATGTTGTTTTGAATCTGAATATCTTCCAGTGGAATCTGAACATCATGATCTGCCAAGCATTTCTTAAGATTCCATACATGAAACGTATTTGAGTTTGTAGGCTACGGGACCAATCCTTTCCAGGATCTCAAAAGGTCCAACGTACCTTGGTGCAAGTTTCCCTTTCTTCCCAAATCGGACAACGCCTTTCCAGGGAGAAACCTTGAGTAAGACTAGGTCACCGACTTGAAACTCAAGCAGTTTCCGATGTCGATCGGCATAACTCTTTTTTCGATCTCTTGCGGCCTTAAGCCTTGATTGAATGATTGTGATCTTGTCGGTTGTTTCTTGAATGAGTTCAGGTCCTACGAACTGTGAGTCACCAACCTCGGTCCAACAGACCGGTGATCGGTACTTTCTACCATATAAAGCTTCGAATGGTGCACATTGAATGCTTGTATGGTAGCTGTTGTTGTACGAAAACTCGATGAGTGGAAGATGAGTATCCCAACTCCCACCAAAGTCAATCACACAAGAACGAAGCATGTCCTCGAGTGTTTGGATAGTCCTTTCGCTTTGACCGTCGGTTTGGGGATGGTACGCCGTGCTAAGATTTACACGGGTTCCCAAAGCCTTTTGCAGTGATTGCCAAAAGCGAGAAGTGAAACGACCATCACGATCAGAAATGATTGACGTTGGAGTACCATGACGCGCAACGATTTCGTTGATGTACAAAGTAGCTAACTTCTCCATTTTGTAATCCTCTCGGATTGGGAGAAAATGAGCAGATTTGGTGAGTCGATCAACGATCACCCAAATCGAATCATAACCCCGCGGAGTTCTTGGCAACTTTGTTATGAAGTCCATGGAAATTTGCTCCCATTTCCATTGAGGAATTTCAAGTTGCTGCAGAAGTCCCGAAGGCTTTTCATGTTCTGCTTTGACTTTGGAACATGTTAAACATTTCCCACATACAGAGCTATGTCTTTCTTCATTCCGGGCCACCAGTAAGATGTCTTCAAGTCTTGGCACATCTTATCGGCTCCTGGATGAACTGAGTATCGTGACTTATGAGCCTCATCACAGATGAGTGTGCGCAATTCTTCTGACTTTGGAATCCACATGCGACCGTTGAAGTATAAAACCCCATTAGCTCGAGGTTCTAGTTTACCCTCAACTCCGCAGTCTAAATCTGTCTTCAGTTGATTGTCGATCACTACTTGTTGTTGTGCAATACGAATCAGATCTTTCAAGTTGGTTTGTGTGTTGATCTCCATGGCTCTTACACGAATTGGATTGACTGGTTCCTTACGACTAAGAGCATCCGCCACCACATTGGCTTTACCCGGGTGATAACGAATCTCATAGTCATAATCAGTTAGAAGCTCAACCCAACGCCGTTGTCTCATGTTGAGTTCCTTCTGATTGAGTATGTGTTGCAGGCTCTTATGGTCCGTTAGATGACAAATTTAGTACTATAAAGGTAGTGCCTCCAAATCTTCAATGCAAAGACCACAGCCCCTAACTCAAGGTCTTGAGTAGTATAATTCTTCTCGTGAACCTTAAGTTGTCTTGAAGCATATGCAATCACCTTGTCCCGTTGCATAAGTACATAACCAAGACCAAGGTTTGAAGCATCACAGTAGACAATGAAATCATCACTGCCTTCTGGAAGACTAAGGATAGGGGAGTTGCATAACTTCTGTTTAAGAAGTTGAAAGGCATCTTCTTGTTTCTGTCCCCATATAAAAGTTTACTTTTCTGAGTCAAAGTGGTAAGTGGCAAGGCGATCTTTGAAAAGTTCGCGATGAACCTTCTGTAGTAACCTGCCAGACCCAGAAATGAACGAATCTCTGTTGGATTTGATGGGGTAGTCCAGTTCTTAATTGCCTCAGTCTTTGTTGGATCTACATGAATCCCATCCTTGTTTATGACATGCCCTAAGAAGTGAACCTCTTTTAGCCAAAATTCACACTTTGAGAATTTAGCATAAAGATGTTCAGCTCTTTGTAGCTCTAAGACTTTCTTCAAATGATCCTCATGTTCTTGCTCAGTCTTTGAATAAATCAGTATATCATCAATGAAGACAATAACAAACTGATCTAAGTATGGCCTGCAGACTCGATTCATCAGGTCCATGAACACTGTCGGTGCATTGGTCAGTCCAAATGGCATAACCACAAACTCGTAGTGTCCATATCGAGTCCTAAAAGCAGTCTTTAATATATCCTCATCATTTACTCGCAACCTGATGATACCCGGATAGTAGATCAATTTTAGAAAAGCAAGTCGCTCCCTGTAATTGATCAAACAGATCATCGATCCTAGGCAGAGGATATCTGTTCTTAATTGTCAACTTGTTTAACTCACGATAGTCGATGCACATACGAAACGAACCGTCTTTCTTCTTGACAAAGAGAACCGGAGCTACCCAAGGTGAGAAACTCGGTCTAATGAAACCTTTGTCTAAAAGCTCCTGAAGTTGACTAGACAGTTCTTGCATCTCAGACGGTGCTAATCGATACGGTGACTTCGCCACTGGGTTTGCTCTAGGGACGAGATCGATTCTAAACTCCACTTGCCTGATCGGTGGTTGTCCAGGCAAGTCTTCAGGGAATACGTCCGGATAATCTCTGATGACTGGAACGTCTCCAACTGCTTTCTTCTCAGGTTTCTTCTCTACCACGTGAGCCAGGAACGCAAAGTATTTCTTCTTCAGGTACTTCCTAGCCTTGATGCACGATATAATCTTCAATCCGCGGCAGGGTTTCTCACCGTAAACTTGCATCATTTCGCCGGACGGTAGGGGAAGTCGAATAAGTTTCTCCGAGCATATCATTTCGGCGTGGTTTTTGGATAACCAATGCATTCCTACTACGACTTCGAAACTTCCAAGCGTCATAGGAATAAGATCGATGAGGAAAAGATGATCCTTTAATCTAAATTCACAATCTTCAATTATGGAATTTACTAATATGGTCTTACTATCCGCTACTTCTACGGTGTAAGGAGCATCAAGTATAGATGGTTGTTTATTAAACAGGGGAGCAGTATTAGCAGAGACAAAACTTTTATCAGCACCAGTGTCAAATATGATAGAAACGTAGTGATCATTAATGAGAAATGTACCCGTTATGACTGCCGGGTCCTCGCGTGCTTCGGAAGTTCCGATAACAAAGGCACGAGCAGTAGCAGTTGTAGCGGCTGTGTTGAGTTTTGGGCACTGATTCCTGAAGTGTCCTTCTACTCCACAATTGTAACAAGCCCTTCCACCAGTAGTAGTAGGATTAGCGGTGGTAGTTGTAGCAGCAGCTAGATGATCAGATCGACATGTTGCAGCCAAGTGTCCAAATCATCCACACTTGAGACATTTTCTGCTTGGAATAGTGGGTAGGTGATGGTATTGGCATTTGATGCAAAGTGGGAACGGGCCAGGTAAGGCTTTCTGGCCGTTGCAGGTTGTGGCATAGCAGTAATGGGAGTGGCTTGCACAAGTGTAGCTGCAGTCAAAACTGCATAGTTCTTAATCATCTTCTATTTCTGTTTCTTCTTTTTGGGGTGATTATGTTCAGGCTTCTTGTCTTCATCCGTTTGTGGCCGTTTGTATCCCTTTCGAGTAAGTACGCCAGCCTTGACATATTCTTCAGTGAGGGTAGTGCCAAGATGAATTGCCGCTTCCAGAGTAGTGGGATTACTTCACGTAACAGTTCCCCTGATGACTAGGGGTAAACCTTCAATGTACTTCTCTATCCTACGGGATAAAGGAGTAACTAGATGTGGCACCAAAATGCACAACTCATGGAAACGAGTTGTATATTTAGCGCTTTCGCCATTATCCTGAACCAAATTCCACATTTCCACCTCAAGTTTCTTCAGTTCATGGCATGGACAAAACTGTTCCACCAATACCTTCTTGAAATCTTCCCATGGTAGGGCCAAAGCAACTTCTCGTCCCCTATTGTTCTTCTCAGAATTCCACCATGTGAGTGCGCCTTTATGAAAAGCGCTTGAAACCATTTTGACCTTCAGATTTTCCGGACATCCAATGAAGTCTAGGATATCCTCAATACTTTCCAGCCATTGTAGTAAGCCGGTAGCTCCTTCAGTCCCAGCATACTTGGGAGGCTTAGCATCATTAAACTGCTTGAAAGTGAAAGTAGCAGTTCCGGCATTGTTGGCATTTGAATTGTGTGCTGAATCACTGGTACTTCCCCTAAGATTCTGGGTGATATCAATGACCATGCCCGGAATTACATCCCTCATGTGTATAGCAATGGCCCGGGCAATTTTGTTAATCTCATCATCATTGCCATTTGTTGAACCCCCTCCGTTTGGATCACGTCGACGAGGCATTCTACGAGTAGAAGCCACAAGTGGTTCAGTAATGAGATAGAATACAATTGAATTTACATGATAAATTTAGTAATATATCCATACTACTAATATTATCATTCAATTGTAATATGAGCAAATACACGTATAAGCAATCAACTTATTAGCATACTTCTCATGTGAATATGTACGATGTCTCATGATTTCACTCCACCAAACGTATACACTGACACTTTCCCAATATACCGAAGATAGCTTATATATAGGGCATACAAAAGGGTCAAGCAAACTGCCAGCACAGTCGCCAGCCCACCATCGCTTCGATATACCACGATCATGCCCTTGCTAGCATTTGGCAATATGATTGTACTGACTTCCAAATATGTTCCATTGATTAAGAATCCCACGATCTTTGTTCAGTTGAACTGTGATTGAGTCTATGGTTGAATTATGGTTGAATTTTTGTGTGCACCTACTAACAATTGTTAACATGTAGAACTAAATCATCTGTGTGCTCTACATTTTTCTTGTTAACCTATGTTAGTAAGTACTAGACATGTAATCACTTAAGAATTTCACTTAAGGTTTACATTTAAAGAATGTTCACAACTTGATTGATTCACACACAATGGTTGTCTCATTTATGGTTGATTAGCACATTGATTGTTTCACACTATGGTTGTATCTCAAATGATTTTATCTCATATGTTTGACTAATGTTCAATGATTCCAGTGTCACACCCCGACCAACGGCGTAACACGCCAGGGCGCGAGCTCGACCGTTCATTAGCTCATGGTGCTATTACAATGTTTCATATTTATTGCATCCATTTAATAATAATCAATCCATTCAACCAACATTTAAATATTCATTACAAGAATTCAAGATAAATAAACTATTACATTGAAAAACTATACAATTGTTTCAAAGTTTAAAACTAGGTCACTAAGCCTATCTTATGTCTTCATCTTGCTTCCTTATCCTGTTACACATGTAAAATAGAGTTTGTCAACTATTTGCATAGTTGGTGAGTTCACACATTAAGTTTAAGTAATAAGTATAAAAAGGATGCAAGATATAGCCTAACTAGTTATGTATCATAAGCACATCATGAATACAAGTTTGAATAAATAGGATGAATGAATGAATGAATAACAATAGCTTGTGTCCAAACAAGTATCCTTACAGCCTATTAATTCAAGTATGTCCATACTATAAATTAATAGTTGTAATTCAACAAGTTTGCTAGGTGTACTTTTCACCTTTTTTCACACTAAGGCAAAAGCCTTTGCGAAGATAGTATCTAACCATCTTAGGCTACTAAGTACTAGATTGCTTGACTGGCAACATACATAGAATCAACACATTGTATAAGCTTAGCATCTAACACATAAAGCTAACTAGGTTTAAGGCTTGCATCATAGATTGAATGAATAATAGAATGAATAATGTTTTGAATAAGACATATGTAACATCCCAAAAACAAGAATGTAAAAGGGAGTGTGAAGAAAACTCACTTGTTTAGATGCTTAGCTAGTTCCAAGGTTCTTGAAATGAGGAAGTAAGGCTATCTACTCATCTATGATTTGAGTAAACAAGTCTTAGTAATCCTATAGTTCGAGTCCAAGGATCAAAAACTATGGCATCCTAATGGAAGTCTTAGTTTGAATAAATCTATGTTTTGAATGGATACATAAAATAACTAAACTTATAATATAGATTTAATATAGAATATCGAATGTATTCTTTTTATTTATCAATATTATCTGTATAAATAAACTATATTAATTGTGTAAGAATATTTAACAATATTCTTATAATAAATCAAATAGAATATTAAATATTCCTTTTAATTATTATATTGTAATTGAATTTCCTAGGTATGCTAATTGAATTGATTTCTCATTCATTCAACCATTTATTTGCATTTAAAAGCTCGTATATATATTTGAATTGTAAGTTTTATAAAATTTTACTTCATCTTTTAAAGGTTTATAACCTTGAAAATAATCATTTTGAATTAAATTGATCTCAAAGAAAAAAAACAAATACCTTTAAAACTTAGATTTTATTTTAAATTCTTAAATATACTTTACCTTGACTAATTAAAATGATCATAACATATTTAAGTAAATTTTATAAATGAATTCAAACTAAATTTATTTCAAACGAAATTTGACAGTAACAATTTTCTTTAACATTTTAGTACAACATTTAAATAAATCAATATGTCTTTATAAAAGAAATTTATTCAATTCTATTTAGAATCTTTTTATTTTATATCATACAGAAGAATAAAAATAATTAAAAAAATTCTTTCTTTGGTTTTAAATTTTATTTTCATTTAAAATATTTATTTAAATTAGTTTTTATTAGAAAAACTAATTAAACTTGGGTAAAAATTTAATTGAATCTGACCAGAATATGTGAAAATGATTTTAAAAATTTTTAATATAAATTCTATAAAAACAATAGAATGGGAATGAGTAAGAGTGCACAAAAACCAGTTTTGGGTGTGACCAGACAGGCTAGAATCCGAGTTCCCCTCACCACTGCACCATCAAATTACCATTGAGCTGGGCATATTAGCCTTGCTTGAGATGGATTCAAATGACATTTATACAAACTTAGAAATGGCCCCAATTAAAGAGATGAACCCTAGAATCAAAACCATTCCAATTCATCTGATTTAGCATTCATGAGTCCCGGATTTGATAGGGCTATTGATTCTCACCTAAAACCGAGCAACATGGTATGAATAGTTACCTGGTATGATGTCGGATTGAGAGTTTCGCTTGAGGGTTAGTCCGATCAGAAGCGAAGTTTTGATTGGATGTTATAGAGAATCTCAGATGATGTTATCACGTTCCTTTACTTCAGAATGTTGGCGCACACATTTCTATGTTCCCAATTTGATAGATTTTTTGATTGAATTAATCATTTAGTATATAATTTTCATGAACCTATCGAGCATTAGCTGTAAAGTGTGATTGTTGGCTATTTTTAGAATCTAACCCATGATTAGGATCGTGATTAGATGCCAATTGTGTAACCATTCCATAATTGAATTTAAAACGCGTTTTTGATGGTTTTTGAATGAAAACCGGTTGGGATCACCTTCAAACCCACGATCAGGAAGGAGGAAAAAGAAGAAGCCAAATTTTACAACTTCAGCCCTTGCTCTTTGAAGCTGTTGTCATGTCTATTTTAATGTTATAATTTCATAATTAATTTACATCCTTTTTAATTACACAACCTTTTTATGCTTTAAAATTTATAAAAAATCTTTATATACCTTAAAATCCTAGACTTTATAAATTTAGAATTTTATATAACACATAATTTTATAAAAATCCTTTTATAATGTCTTTATCGTCATTATTATTATTATTATTATTATTATTATTATTATTATTATTATTATTATTATTATTATTATTATTATTATTATTATTATTATTATTTATTATGTATATACCTATTATTTATGTATATGTTTTATAACTTTAAAAATAGGTTATTTACAAAATAAAATGCTTTTATTTTATAACCTATTATGATTTTTAAGTTTTAAAATTATTATTCTTTTATAAAAATGAAATTTTATAAAAGTTTAGATTGTGTTATTATTGGTAGCGTTACATCTAACTAAATATAAATCCATACTTTGAATGTTGAAGAATATCCCAAACTTTTATTTATTACGAATTGATACGATTACGAAGCTTGAATCGAAAATGGTAGGGATTACAGTCTCCCCTACTTTAGGGAATTTCGTCCCGAAATTTATTTAATTGCAAATGTTGTGACGTGTGTTTATTGTTTTCTTAGTTTTACTCTCACTTTCGTTTGGTTTCCTTCTATACCTTGTTTATTGATTTAATGTATTAAAATTTTAATGAGTTCATTGTTGCTATAGAGTAGAGTATCAATTTCCTAGGCCACTAGTTGGATGATTCAAAGATTCTAAAATCAACTCCTATTCTCTAGTTAAAGTGGAATGAACTTTAAGCAGAATATGTGTGAGTAACGTACTCATATTTTAGAATTTGCATGAAACTAGTTTGCTATGAGGCTTTTAGATTTAACGATAGTTGACTCAACTCATGGAGAAATTAACCGCAAGGGTATTTGAATAACTTAGTATAATAATTTATTTGTCGATTATTCTTGATTGAAGAATGGTTCACTCGAATTGTAGATTAAACTGACAAATCTTATTCTTGATCAAGCTTTCGGTGCTACTATCAATGTATTAGTGGTGCTTATATATAGGGTATACCGCAGCCAACCCACCACATCACTAATACCTTGATAGCATTCCAATTACCTACCAAGACTATCCTAAATCTAACTACATTTGAACAGATGCTTCAATACTTGACTATCTTTAGAAATTGTATGAGTTTAGAGATATTAACAATTGCAATCTTGCAATCGAATCTCATAGTTATATGGATTTCTAAATGATTGATTTTGAATATACGAATGATACTGAATACACTAGTATGTAATATTATATAGTCATGATAACTACTTATCATTAACCTTAGTTATGATATCACTGAATCTTTGAATAATTGTTTAAACATAAGAATATAGGATAACTCATTTAAGAATCATTATCATGATTCCTATGGTTATCGATATCCTTAATTTGACCTGGTGTAAGAATACACACCAAGATTAGAAATTGAGTAACAATTGATTTGACTAGAATGGTTTCTCGAAACTGTGGATTGAATTGACTACTCTAGCCCTTGATCAAGCTTTTGATCCTACTACCAATGTACCATTAGTGCTTATATATAGGGTATACCGCAGCCAACCCACCACACTACTAATACTTTGATAGCATACCAAATGCCTACCAAGGGTGACAAGAAATTTATACAAATGTGAATAGGTGTGGGAGACTTTGACTTGCTTTTAAAAAAATTGCATGAGTATAGAGGTTTTCATCAATGAAATTTGTGCAATGGAATTTCTCGGTTGTAACGTATGAATTGATAGATGATCTATTTTTTTGGATAAACGAATGATGTAGAATACATAGATTTTGATATTATATAAGCTTTGATTGTTGTGATAACTAATTATCATTAATCTTAGCTATAATATCTTTGAACCTTTGTCTAAAGGTATGAATATATAATGATTTGTCTAAAAATCAATAATATGGTTCATGTGGACTTGTTTTAAAATTTTATATGGAATCACCCATACTTCAATTCGTAAGTCCACATTATGTCATTCTATTGAAATCTAAACATAATATAATATTAAATAAATGTTTCTTGGTTAAAATAATAAAAGCAAAAATCATTATAACTTGTTTGAAACATAGAGAAGGGTTTTTCAGAATTGAATACCAAATAACATGTTAGAATTATTAGGCATAATATCTTAGTGGGTTTATAAATTATAACATAGACGTCATGGTTAACATAAGGTATGTGATATATAACTTTATAGATGTAGTGACAAGTCACTAATCATAAGAACCATATCATCAAATTTTCTATCACGAGTTTGGATAATTTTTTTTATAGATGTAGTGATGTATCGCCATCCCAAATCATAGGTTTAATGTTGCTTGAATCATAACATGGGTAATATAAAACAAAGAGATGACATAACATCTTGTTAGACATAATGATGAATCACCATCACTAATGTCAAGTATAATATCATGTATTTTTAAGGATTAAAACATATACATTATCAACCTAAGAAATGTAACACCATGACCTTTAGATGTAGTGATGAATCACCATCACAAGTCCTAGGTATAATGTTACTAATTCTTGAACCATAAGAATAGGTAACCTAAATCAAAGAGAATTGACATCATATCTTGTGAAATAGTGATGAATCACCATCACTAACCTCAAGCATGATAATATGGAGGTATTGAATCATAACATATTCATTATAAATCCAAGGACATGTAACATCATAGACTTTAGATGTAGTAATGTATCACCATTACAATCTTAGGTATGATATTAATAACTTTCTTGAATCATAACAAATATATTATTCAACAAAATAAAAATCGAATCTTGAGTATGATATAAAGGAGTTGTTGAATCATAACATATACATTACTAATCCAAGAAAGATAACATCATAACTCTTAGATGTAGTGATGTATCACCATCACAATCTTAGGTATGGCATTATTAGCTTTCTTGAATCATAACACATATATTATTATTCATCAAAGGAAATTACATCATAGCTTGTGAGATGTAGTGATGGATCACCATCACTAATCTCTAGTATGATATCATAAGATTTGGAATTGTAGAAGCAATGTATTGAAATCATTTTGATTCAGATTATAAATTTTAGGGAGTAGCATCCAATTTGGACACTTTTTGACTTATTAGAATTAATGTTGTTTGCAAGATGTCTCATGCTTTGGCCTATAGGTAAAATACTCTCGTTAAGAATCCCCAGGAAAGCTAGACTGGTCCCTCGTCAGGGATTATGAATCGCTTTCCTAGACAGGAGTCTCAACTACCGGTATTCACCCTTCCAGTTACTACATGCCCATCTTAACAAACTTAATTCTAACGAGGTTTTAAATCAAAATTGAACAGATAGAATCATTTTGAACTCGTTTGAAAACATAAGGAATTGTATTCACAATGGAGTACCGGCTGACATATTAGAATCATTTTAGTTTGTAAGATGTTTGGTATAATATGCTTTGTCCTATAAGTGATTGTACTCTCATCATAAGTTCCTAGGAAAGCTAGACAGGTCCCACAGTACATCGAGGATTTATATGAATAGGTTTTCTAGACAGGAATTCCAACTACCGGTACTACACTCTTCCAATTAGTACATATCCACCTCACAAAATTTAATTCTAACGGGATCTTAAAATCAATAACAGAATTCCTATTTTGTCTAAGGAATAATATTAGGCATTAAGCCTAATGATTGTTGAATTCAGATCAACTAAAGGTTGTTTGCATCTATTTGAGTTTGGAATAGATTTCTCCTAAAAGCAAATACCAAGGCAATTGCATAACTAAGTAATCACATGATATAAAGTAACTTAGTCTATGGCATTCCTAACTAGTGCAAGCAAGGCATATTAACAACTATGGCTTTCCTCTATGGTAACAAATATAACATAACACATAATGAATAGGTATAACACATAATGAATAAGTATATAACATATAGCACATAAGCAAGTAATAAACAAACAAGTGTAATATGAAATAACTCATATTTGGGTTAGCTTAATATAGTCTAGGCCACCATTTTCTAATAACCTAGATCCCTATAACCATGGCTCTGATACAAATATGTCACACCCTGACCAACGGCGGAACACGCCGGGGTGCGAGCTCGACTGTTCATTAGCTCATGGTGCTATTACAATGTTTCATATTTATTGCATCCATTTAATAATAATCAATCCATTTAACCAACATTTAAATATTCATTACGAGAATTCAAGATAAATAAACTATTACATTGAAAGACTATACAATTCTTTCAAAGTTTAAAACTAGGTCACTAAGCCTATCTTATGTCTTCATCTTGCTTCCTTATCCTGTTACACATGTAAAATAGAGTTTGTCAACTATTTGCATAGTTGGTGAGTTCACACATTAAGTTTAAGTAATAAGTATAAAGAGGATGCAAACTATAGCCTAACTAGTTATGTATCATAAGCACAGCATGAATACAAGTTTGAATAAATAGGATGAATGAATGAATGAATACCAATAGCTTGTGTCCAAACAAGTATCCTTACAGCCTATTAATTCAAGTATGTCCATACTATAAATTAACAGTTGTAATTCAACAAGTTTGCTAGGTGTACTTTTCACCTTTTTTCACACTAAGGCAAAAGCCTTTGTGAAGATAGTATCTAACCTTCTTAGGCTACTAAGTACTAGATTGCTTGACTGGCAACACACATAGAATCACACATAGAATCAACACATTGTATAAGCTTAGCATCTAACACATAAAGCTAACTAGGTCTAAGGCTTGCACCATAGATTGAATGAATAATAGAATGAATAATGTTTTGAATAAGACATGTGTAACATCCCAAAAACAAGAATGTAAAAGGGAGTGTGAAGAAAACTCACTTGTTTAGATGCTTAGATAGTTCCAAGGTTCTTGAAATGAGGAAGTACGGCTATCTACTCACCTATAATTTGAGTAATCAAGTCTTAGTAATCCTACAGTTCGAGTCCAAGGATCAAAAACTATGGCATCCTAATGGAAGTCTTAGTTTGAATAAATCTATGTTTTGAATGGATACATAAAATAACTAAACTTATAATATAGATTTAATATAGAATATCGAATGTATTCTTTTTATTTATCAATATTATCTGTATAAATAAACTATATTAATTGTGTAAGAATATTTAACAATATTCTTATAATAAATCAAATAGAATATTAAATATTCCTTTTAATTATTATATTGTAATTGAATTTCCTAGGTATGCTAATTGAATTGATTTCTCATTCATTCAACCATTTATTTGCATTTAAAAGCTCGTATATATATTTGAATTGTAAGTTTTATAAAATTTTACTTCATCTTTTAAAGGTTTATAACCTTGAAAATAATCATTTTGAATTAAATTGATCTCAAAGAAAAAAACAAATATCTTTAAAACTTAGATTTTATTTTAAATTCTTAAATATTCTTTACCTTGACTAATTAAAATGATCATAACATATTTAAATAAATTTTATAAATGAATTTAAACTAAATTTATTTCAAACGAAATTTGACAGTAACAATTCTTCAATTTGTAACAATTCTTCAATTTTTTTTTAACATTTTAGTATAACATTTAAATAAATCAATATGTCTTTATAAAAGAAATTTATTAAATTCTATTTAGAATCTTTTTATTTTATATCATACAGAAGAATAAAAATAATTAAAAAAATTCTTTCTGTTGTTTTAAATTTTATTTTCATTTAAAATATTTTTTTAAATTAGTTTTTATTAGAAAAACTAATTAAACTTGGGTAAAAATTTAATTGAATCTGACCAGAATATGTGAAAATGATTTTAAAAATTTTTAATATAAATTCTATAAAAACAATAGAATGGGAATGAGTAAGAGTGCACAAAAACCAGTTTTGGGATGGATTCAAATGAGATTTATACAAACTTAGAAATGGCCCCAATTAAAGAGATGAACCCTAGAATCAAAACCATTCCAATTCATCTGATTTAGCATTCATGAGTCCCGGATTTGATAGGGCTATTGATTCTCACCTAAAACCGAGCAACATGGTATGAATAGTTACCTGGTATGATGTCGGATTGAGAGTTTCGCTTGAGGGTTAGTCCGATCAGAAGCGAAGTTTTGATTGGATGTTATAGAGAATCTCAGATGGTGTTATCACGTTCCTTTACTTCAGAATGTTGGCGCACACATTTCTATGTTCCCAATTTGATAGATTTTTTGATTGAATTAATCATTTAGTATATAATTTTCATGAACCTATCGAGCATTAGCTGTAAAGTGTGATTGTTGGCTATTTTTAGAATCTAACCCATGATTAGGATCGTGATTAGATGCCAATTGTGTAACCATTCCATAATTGAATTTAGAACGCGTTTTTGATGGTTTTTGAATGAAAACCGGTTGGGATCACCTTCAAACCCACGATCAGGAAGGAGGAAAAAGAAGAAGCCAAATTTTACAACTTCAGTCCTTGCTCTTTTAAGTTGTTGTCATGTCTATTTTAATGTTATAATTTCATAATTAATTTACATCCTTTTTAATTACACAACCTTTTTATGCTTTAAAATTTTTAAAAATCTTTATATACCTTAAAATCCTAGACTTTATAAATTTAGAATTTTATATAACACATAATTTTATAAAAATCCTTTTATAATGTCTTTATTGTCATTATTATTATTATTATTATTATTATTATTATTATTATTGTTATTATTATTATTATTATTATTATTATTATTATTTATTATGTATATACCTATTATTTATGTATATGTTTTATAACTTTAAAAATAGGTTATTTTCAAAATAAAATGCTTTTATTTTATAACCTATTATGATTTTTAAGTTTTAAAATTATTATTCTTTTATAAAAATGAAATTTTATAAAAGCTTAGATTGTGTTATTATTGGTAGCGTTACATCTAACTAAATATAAATCCATACTTTAAATGTTAAAGAATATCCCAAACTTTTATTTATTACGAATTGATACGATTACAAAGCTTGAATTGAAAATAGTAGGGATTACATCCAGTTGCTCCCGAATCTTCACTTCAAATACGAATGCCGAATTCCCCCTGTCATACTGAAGATAGCTTATATATAGGGCTTACGTAGGGTCAAGCAAACTGCCTGCCCAGCCGACATCCCACCACCACTTCAGTATGCCAGAGCTTGGCCTCCATTTGTATTTGAAGCTAGGATCCCAACTCTTGATTGATTCTGATTGATTCATGATTGTCTCCTGAACTATGAATTTGATTATGATTGTCAAAACCGAGGTTCTTGATTTACTAAAAATCAGGACCTTAGGTTTTAATATATGTGTCCTAGGTTAATTAACCTAGGTTCTCAATACTTACAGTATTGAGTATAATGATCTCCTTGTGCGAACTTCAACTAAAGAATGTTGTTACACAGATTCTAAGTTATGAAGTCCTAATGATAATGAATACATGATAATGATAACATGATGAAAATTTCAGATCAAAGATACTAAGAATACAGATCTTTGCCTCTGAAACTCTTAATGAACTCTGATTAAGAATTTCAGATCAAGGATACTAAGAATACAGATCCTTGCCTCTGAAATCCTGTGATGAACTCGGATTGAGAATTCCAGATCAAGGATACTAAGAATACAGATCCTTGTCTCTGAAATCCTTTAATGAATATGTGTTAAGGAACTTAATTTGGTTTCTAAGATTATAGAAATTCCAAATTTAATCCCTTGACCTTTAACTAACTCTGAAAAGTGTAGTCCCTAAGATCATGCAAGCTTAATGTAGACTTAATGCTTAACTTAAGTTTACTTAGATCCTAAGTATCCTCAAGCCTATAGCACTTAATCCTATTGGGTAGTTTAGGTTATAGTCTAGGTCATTAAGTATTGGGTTTTTCCTAGTTCTCTACAACCTTGGCTCTGATACCAACCTGTCACACCCCCTGTGCCGCGTGCGGAATCCACGGCGCGGTGACGATCGATGGTTGAATCATGCACAAGTATTGAATAAGAACAACCACAATGCATTACTATATTTCATAAATATTATACCATTGTTTAGTTACAGACAATCTATCTATGTTACCAAAAGAATGACAACTACAGACCCAAAATATAGATTACAAAATAAGACTTCAAACAAGACACTTAAACAATCAGGATTTTAATGTGTTTCTAATCCATCCTAGCATGTTTCTTCATCTTGTTCTATCTTAAAATGGTCCCCTTAGTTGTCCTTGAGAATGATCTAAACCTGATTACCTGAAACACGTGAAAAGTAACTGTCAACTACAAAAGTAGTTGGTGAGAACAATAGGTTTAACATTTGTAAATAATGAATCTGCATTGTAAGGCATATGTATAAAACAATGAATGAAAATACATGGATGGTTGCAACCCAAACTAAAATCAAGTCTGTAAACGTGTGCAAACAGTCAAAAGAATGTTTACTAGAAAAGCCAACATATAATCAAGTCCCAAACTACGTTTGGAGTCAGAAAATGTATCAGCAACTTTGATATAACCATAATGTAACCAACTCTGTAGTTAGCTTTTAAAACAAATTTAAAAGCTAACTCCATCTTTGGTCTGTCCAAATGTGTCCGCTTTCCTTTGTTGTGATCACCCAGTACTAACGCTAAATGAATATGTAACTTGATGTATGTATAAGTTTGTTCACAACAATGAACACCATGTTTTTGAATGCTATGACTTGAAACCATTGATTGAAATGCCTTATTTGATTATCATGATTTGAAAACCTTGCTTGAATACCATGAATTGAAAACCTTGCTTGAATACCATGAATTGAAAACCTTACTTGAATACCATGAATTGAAATCCTTTGGGTGAATACCGAGAATAGAGTCCTTGTGTAATAACAAGGTTTAAAAATATCATTTTATTGAAAACACAAGATTTTAGTAAAAGAGTTTATAAAACTTATTCCTTAAAAGTATTTATCAGTTATTAAAACCATTTATGTAAAATTGGTGTAGAACAGTTAGTGAACCTTTTAAAAAACATTTTAGTAGAACTTGTTTAACGGTTGATAAAACCATTATAAACAGTTGATAATCCCTTTGAAAATAGTTGAGAAATCCCTTGGATTTCTAAAGTGAGCTTGTAACAGTTGAACAGTAGCATAAATCCTGTATATGAAATAGGATTTGCATAAGAAGAGTTTGATCACGTGTTCCACCCCAAAACAGTTGAAAACAGTAAAAGAGGGGCTAAAGTTCTCACTTGTCTGCAGTAGACTCTGAACTATAACAAGTAGCAACTAGCAAGCAAGACTTCTAACTGGTTCCTATATCATTGTAATCATACATAGAATATAAGATTTAGGATTGTATAGCTTTGATTTATTGATTGACTTTGGTTAACCGTTTGACTTTTGTTACTTGATAATGATTACGTCTTGAATAACTTGTTTTCATGTTTAAGAATGTTGTGTGGATTTGAATATCATGATTGAGTCCCTTGATTGATAATTGATTCATGAAAAGACTTTGTCATGTTCTTTTATGCACAAACTTGTTATGCATACAATAACATGTATTTGTAAATTTGATAAACCCTTTGGTCAACATGTGGTTTGAAGAGAGGTTACAATGTTTACAGCATTTGTGTTTATGACTTGATCTCATAATTAGGTTGAATTAAACCTAAACCGAACAAGATCATTTCATAATTTATAGATTAAAAGACCAAGATTGGGCCGAGATATAATCCCATGGGCCAATCCCTTTCCATTGGGCCTAAGCATTTGTTGTTTGGGCCCTGGGGCATGCGTATGGACCAAATGGAACAACATGGGAATGTATTCTAATTGGGCCGGTCATGGATGAGCTTTGGGCCGATTGCAACATGGTGGCTAAATAATCACTGTTTGGTTAATCAATTGGGCTACATATGACCAGTGGGCCGAGAATCCTATTGGGCTTGATCTAATCATGTGGGCCGAACTAAAGGGCATTGGGCCGATACAAGGAATGGATGTATACCCTCGACCGGACCACAAGAGTGGCAGCAACAAAACCTTAAATCCGGCCACCCAGGGCAGCGAACCCTTCTGGGCTCGTGGATGCAGGTTCGCTGCACAGGTGGTCACGAGGTTCGGCTAAAGGCTGATCAATAGCTTCGCCTCTAGTCTTGCATGGGTTCGTGAAATTTAGGAAGGTTCGGCTGAGGGTTATAGGGTTCGGCATCTATCAGTCAATCTTGCATGGTGGCTGGGTTCGGTGATGGTTCGTGAATCATAGGTTCGGCTAGCGAGGCTACATGCAGGGTTCGTCTGGGATGGTTCGTCGTCCTAAGGTTCGTGAGCATGGTTCATGAAGCCCCCTTAGGGTTCGGCTGGTGATCAGCGTACCATGCAGGTTCGTCCATGTCCCATGTGTTCGGCTGGTGATCAGCGAACCATGCAGAAAGGTTCGCCCGATCTAGTGCGCCCCACGAACCCTGTACTTCGCCATCATCATCGAGCATCCCCCCACCTCCAGAGGTTATGGCATGTTGCTGTTGTGCCAGAACCCATTATCGGAGGTATAGGATTGACATTTTCATGGTTCTAGACCGGTTATAGTGTTGATCAACAAAACACACCAAAAACCCTATTTTTCATGTTTTTCAAGCATCAATACCTCGATTTTGGTCGGACAAATCTCCAGATCAGTTGTACTTTCAGGTAGAGTAGATCACGAGCTTTGCGTGGGCACCAAGAACATCCAATTCCGTCAAGAAACGAGCGAGATACGGGCGTTTGAAGTGTTGAATACTAGAGAGAGAGGTTTCACGAAAATTGTAGAGAGAGAGAGGGTTGGGCTGAAATAAATGAGGAGGAACACCCTCATTCGGTGTTTATATACCCTCGGGTATTCGGGTTCGTTTCGGTTGCTCGGTTCGCGTTTTCGTCGCGTTTCCGGAAATTTTACGCGCTTAAAGTAAAAGAGTTATTATTTTCATCATTTTGATGAGTTTCAAAATTGTAAAAAAATGTAAAATAATTTATTTTACTTATTATTACTTGATCGTTCGAAATCCGACCGTTAAACGATTACAACTACGTGTATACCCGCAATCGCGTACGTTTTTCGATCGTATTATTTATTTATTGCCGTTTACTCGTAATTATAATTTCAACATTCGTATCATTATGGATCGTCACCCATAACTATACTCAGTCTCACTTACGCATTACGATTTTGTTTGATTAATTTATTTGTCATACTATTCGTCATAACACTACGCACTAAAACTATCCCATTACACCGAACGTAGTATATGTATAGGGCATACCCCAGAGTCCAGCTACCTGCCTTATCTGACGCCATCCAACCACTGTTTCGATATAATACGATACTGTTCTTGCCTAGTGAAATCGACTGTAAATAAATAATACATACTTGTTCCTATTTAAATAAGATCCTATCACACACAAACACAATCATGAACACTTGAATCACATTGAAAATACTGAATTAAACACATATTGCACTATCACTGTTTATGACTACCATGAGTACATGCACAGATGTTACAATTCTCTTGGGACAATCCCGCGAGAAGTGTCCAGGTTCGCCACATGTGTAGCGTGACCAGTTATCAGTAGCAGCATTTGTAACCGCTACATTGTTGTTCCTGTTCTGAGCTCCTGTGCTCCTGCATTGAGCGGCCCAATGACCAATCTTTCCACAGTTGTTGCATTGTCTGCACTGGGCAGTTAGTTGATGATGATACTGGCAGCTGTTGCACAAGGGTGCTGTGCCAGTGTAAGGTTGCTTGATCTGTAGTGGTTGTGGTGTGTGGCATGTGGTATTTGAGTGGTCGCAACATAATTCATGACCACCTTTTGTTTCTTCGCCGGGCGTTTATCCGGCTTTCTTGAGGTTCCAACCTTTGTTGCTTCGGTTTCTTTCTTCAATGCCCCAGAGGCAACCATCACATCTGTAAATGTTGATGAAAAAGTGACAGCCATCTCTAGGGTAGTTGGATGAGAAGCAATTACATGCCCTATAACACAGGCCGGCAGTCCCCTGACATACCGCTCGATGCGTTTCTCTAGTGTTGGCACTATATCTGGTGCCAATGTAGCCAATTCATGAAATCTTGTGGTGTAGGCTAGATGCCCAACACCAATCATGACAAGGTTGAGTAGCTCAGTCTCGACCTTCTTCAGTTCATTCCTGGGGCAAAACAAAGCCCTCAATAGTGTCTTGATTTCCTCCCAAGGCATAGACAGTGCCTCATCTCTTCCTCTGATTTGTACTTGGGCGTTCCACCAAGTCCGTGCTCGTTTGTTGAACGAGACAGCAGCATACTTCACTTTATACTGGTTGGGGCAGCCACTGATATCGAGAGTTGTTTCCATCTTTTCGATCCATTGGATCAAACTGACGGCTCCCTCATTGCCACTGAATGTGGGTGGCTTGCATCCTACAAAGTTCTTGTAGGAATAGTCTTGTTGGTTTCTAGTGTTGCCACTGCCTTAACTAGATGAGTTGCCAGTATGATTGTTGCTAGATTTGATTCTGTTCATCATGTCAGGAACTACCTCCCTCAATTGACTGGTCAACAGAGTGGCCAGTGCGATGGTAGCAGGATCCAACTCATGGTTGGGTGGTGGCAGAGGAGGAGGTGGAGGTGGTAGAGGAGATGTAGGTGGCGTCGGTGTTGAGGAGTGAGGTGAATGCGGTGGTGGTGGCAACAGGTCTTCTTGGCGGCATTCTAATCAAAACTGAAAGAAAATCGGTTAGTGCAGTGATCGAACGCAGAAGATGCATGCACATAGAATCCTATGTCTTATAATCTCTACATGAGGTTCCCTAGGTTATAGTCTAGGCCAAACCGTTTAAGTAATATGACATATATTTCTCTATAACCATGGCTTTGATACCAATCTGTATCACCCCGAACCGGCGGGCTGAATCGACTTTCCTGTCTGGCGGAAGGTTCTTGGGGTGCGATATCGCTTGATAATCAGATTGTTTACATGGCACATGATATATAATGAGAAATGATAATCACGAAAATGATATGGAATTTCAAAGTTAAATTACAATGTTAAGTTCATAATTTAACTAAGTAAATCTATCCAAAAGAATCATGGAGTTTTCTATCTTGTATCTGCACAAGATTTACAAAAGATGATTCGTAGTTTTTGCATTCAAAATATGCTCAACACAAAATCAAGCTAGGTCTTCTAAATGTCCACTAGCTTAAGCCCTGAATGCTGGTGACTGAACATGTTCGTCACCTGAGAAAACATGCATTTAAACAAAGTCAACACTAGGTTGGTGAGTTCATAAGTTTAGTAATCAAAAACATTGATTTGTTAACTTTCACAGTCACAGTGTCATACACAAGTCCCGTTAATGTTTGATTCATTTCTCTCACACAATGGCCTCTCCATAGTTATATTTACAAGTAGTATTTCATCCCATCAATTATGCTTATATATAGGGCATACGTAAGGGAACAAGCCCCAGCCGACATCCCACCACATACTTAACAGAATTCAACTCCACTTGCAATACAACTATGGATACCCATTTCTATCTCACATCTGTTCAACCCATTTGATATTCACCCATAATATTTGTGTTCATCACCTAATGCGCTATATGTAGAATAATAGAATATGAGGGATTTAAGTCACCAAAACCGAAGTATTAGTAAACCCTCAGTGTTTTAAGGAAAATATATTAATCAAATCTTATCCTTGATATTATTCTCTCGTTCGTGGGGTTAACTGTAATTCACCACTAAATATAGGAGTGATAGTTAACCTATTGATATTGTTCTCATCTTGGAAGGCATAGAGCCTAAATGGGATCCATTGCGATCCTCACGTAATCAGATCACAATGCATCGAATTTACCTCTATCACATTTGTGTTCTCATAGCCTTCAACGAAACTATTACCAGTAATGTGACATGAGAGAAAATCAATTCCTCAGTCTACCCGTTAATATAATCGAAGGATTAATTACAATTAGTTACTGTAGATTAATATCACCATGCGTCTTTTACCAAACCTGACTTGAGTCGCCCTGTTACCGGTCATGCGTTACCGACCAATGATAAAATACGATCAACGTACCGACCTCACTCACCGGCGGTTTGTCAAACCTATGGTACCACTACGTTATCGTCGGTTTAGTCGCACTAAATTAACTGGTAAACAATTCTCTAGTAGGGACTTACAATGGAATATGATCTCATGAACACATGATTGTTGTGATATAATACAGACAGTTTAATAGTAATCAATTGTTGTGTGTTCTCATAGTCTTTAACAAAGTGTTATAAGAACTTGTCTTATTACACAATGTTAGAAATGTGTGAATGATGTTATTATCATGAAATTAGGTTATCATGATCATCATTCTTGTTCTCATTAGTAATTGTGTCATGTTATCCCATAGTCTTCACCTAATTGTAACCTTAGTGTTGTAAGAGCTAGTCTCACTACACTTAGTTAACTCAGGTGTTGAATGATATCATGAAATTATATTATCATCATATCATTCTTGTTAATTATTGTCAGTGCCAGAGCGTTATCTCCTGGTTATCACATTGTTCATTCGTGTAAGAATAATAAAGTGTTATAAGATATAATCTTACAACGGGTATTATTCTAGTGTGTTGATGTAATCATGAAGCTATATTATCCTGTTTAATTCATCCTGGATATCTCAGTTCAGTTATGGTCACACAAGCATACATACAATGATAAGTGATAATAAAGAATAAACAATATTATCCAAATCATAGTATAATTGAAATGTTGTACAAAACTTTTAAATAACTAAAAGGATTAGCATATTTCTCATCCCCGAGATTAGAAATTAGTAAGATTAGAAAAGGGGCGTATGAACTCACCTTGTAATTGAAGTGGTTGACTATGTAATAACAAGAATGCACGTGCTCGTTGTTGTTCTTGAGATTGTTTTCACGATCCCGTGTTGATTTCACGTTGTTTGTAACTTATAAGTATAAGTTATAGATAGGTGTGTGTGTGTGTGTGTGTGTTGGCCCTAAAGTTGGCTAACACTTGTGATTCTTTGTTATCAATTGGTCCCGATTCACTTGTGATGGATTATACTGACACTTAACCGATTAGAGGCTTGGTCTTCATTACCTTTATTAGTCTTAAGCCCATCCTTGAAAATCCATAGTATTCTCAAAGTATAATACTTAGTTTTATTGATATTAAAGTTTGTAAATCAAAGTAGTTTCTAAGTATAAACTTAGAATTTTAAGTTGATTTAAACTCAAATTGTTTTCCACCTAGAAGAGTTATCATTCTTTTGGTCGTGTTAAGGTAGGTAACAAATTACAACTTAACTCTTTTGACACTTTATGAAATAAATTTAGTTGTTGTTTAGTTAATAAAATAACAAGGTCACAATCTTTGTAGTAAACTTGAGTTTTTAGGTTTTTATGAGATTTGTTTAATCAAGAATCCCTACCACCTTTGAAGTAATTTATCATCACCTTACTTAGTGAATAATATGAAAAAAAAGGGTTTGTTTTAAGGTGATGTGTCCCTGATGTGCGAAAGAGACTCCATCTTCAACCGAATGATGGCATGGTGCAAATGAGGCTCAAGCCAGCAACCGAATGAATGTATCTTCCTGTTCGGGCGAATGAGCAAACCTCCGACTGTATATCCTACGAACAAACCCCTCGAATGACTCCCTTCGCCTGGAAACTCATTCGGACATGGGGCTCATGCGGCCCAAAACTCATTCGTCCTATCACCCTTCGGTCAGCCACTGCTTCGACCTTGGCTAATTCGCCCGAATACCATTCGGTCGAGCTGCAGGTGAGCATCATTATGAGGTTCTCCTCAAGTTTCAGTCGGGTTTCACAACGATTCATAGTGGGTATCAGTTCAAGCACTTGTAGTGACAAGAAGGAAGTGTTTGAAATCAACTTTCACCTAGTTGTGATTAAATGGGTTAGAAACCCTAAAATGCGTAAAGCTCAAAATAACTCCGATTAAGTGGTTTCCTCCCCCGATCTGTTGTACTTTCTTGTAGAGGATGATGAGAGCTTCGATTTGGCACCAAGTTTGAGTGATTTGGTCAAGAAATGGGTGAGATATGAGAGTTTTAGTGTGAGAAAACCCTAGTGAGAGAGAGAGAACCGGGAATGGAGTTTTAGAGACAGAGGGGTATATTAAATGAGGAAAATGGCCTCATCTAGGGTTAATATACCCCGCGTGTGTTCAGGTTCGTTTCAGTTGCTCGGTTCTCGTTTTTGTTACGGTTCCGGATCGTAAACGGGTATTTTTACGATTTTGATTAAATGGGTTTTATTTTTAGGTTTTTAAGGTGGTTATTCTTAGTAAATCTTTTTAATTCTTTTATTTTATTATTATTAGTTTCTTTTGTCGTTTCATTTCGTCAGATCGTTCCGCCATGGCCATCGCGCATATTCGTTTGAATCGTCACTCTAACGAATCCAACGATGGTTTCACCTTCTTATTCTTGTTTTCTACTTTTCAGTCATCATTTCAGACAATAAACTCATAGATATGTTTGTGTGAATTGTCACCCACACAAACACACTGCCAGTTCGTTATTCTAAAACAATACTGAATTTATGCTTTGGATTATATTTCCTCACTGATGGACTCTACTAAACTTGCCTCTTTTTCTCATTGTTATCATGGAATTCACATTGTTTTCTCATTAAATTGTCGGCCAGCTAATTCCTGTTATTTGTGGATATCAGATTGCAACCGATATGTTTTTGTCATTTGTTTTCACACTGTTGTTTCTCATGAGTTGTTGTATTTACTGTATTGAAGTTCTCACTTAAACACATACAACTGTTGTTTGGTTTTTGAGTCCTGTTGTCACACAACTGTTTACACATTGTATTTACACATAGTAATTAATTGAAAGTACATGTACCGTATGGACTCGCCGGACGATCAGGTACTGGTTGTCACAGTCTCCCCTTGTTAAAGAAATTTCGTCCCGAAATTTAAGCATCATTGTCGGGCACTACTTCTTCAAAAAGATGAGGATACTTTGTCTTCATGTGATCCTCATGCTCCCAGGTAAACTCTGGTCCGCGCTTGGAGTTCCGACGTACCTTCACGATAGGAATATGGCTTCGTTTCATTCTCTTGACTTCATGATCCATAATCTCTACAGGTTCTTCAATGAAATGTAATTGTTCATCCACTTGTGTTTCTTCCAGAGGTATGACTAACGATTCGTCAGCGAGACATCTCATAAGATTTGATACATGAAATACATCGTGTACCCCGCTGAGTTCATTAGGATGTCTGAGCCTGTATGCCACAGGACCAATCCGTTGAATTATCTCGAACGGTCCGACATACCTTGGTGCTAATTTGCCTATAGCCCCAAAACGAACCACACCTTTCCACAGGGACACTTTCAACATGACTCGGTCACCCACTTGGAATTCCAAAGTCTTTCGCCATTTGTCCACGTAACTCTTTTGGCGGCTACGTGTTGCTTGTAATCTCTATTGAATCTAAGCTATCTTATCAGTAGTCTCCTGAATAAGTTCAGGCCCAGTGATTCTGTTGTCTCCCACCTCGGTCCAACAAATTGGAGACCAACATTTTCTACCATATAATGCTCCGAATGGAGCACATCTTTCACACCCAAAATCCATACACGCATACACGTGTCAAAAATAGGTCCCAATTTACTTTTAACTCAAAACTTTATCAAATATTTATGCGGAGGCATCAAAAACCTTTTTTATATGTAATATGTAATTAATTAGTTACTAATTACATTCAAAAATCATCATACAATAGTTTGTATGAAAACCCAACAACCAAAATTTACCAAAACGTTTGAACATTCAACTTACGAGCCGATCATGAGCTTTAACGCATCATCTATTTTCGTCCAGTAAACACCACATATAATTTCACCATTAGTTTATGAGAACTAAGTAAGATTATCCAAATATAAGTTATGGTTCGAAACGGAAGGTTTCTAGGCCTTGAAACACGTTTAAAACGTCAAAAACGGACAAATCTAGATTACCCGCGCCGTAGGCTACCGCCTTGCCGTAGCCTACAGCCCAGTGGGACAGAACCTTGCTGCCGTAGCCTCCGGCCGGCTCGTAGCCTACAGCCCTGGGTGCAGGTTTTCTTCCATTTCGCGCGTTTTGACCCTTTTTAACCACTTTCAATCGTTCCAAACCACCCGAAACTAAATCCCAAGTTCCCAATACATATTATATGGAGTATCAACTCCTCAATTGCAAATCACTACATATCCAAACATAATTGGATACCAATTAATTCAATTTGTGAATCAATTCTCTCAAACGGGTCAAAATTCCAAAATCAAGCAATTAACGTTATGACCCTTCCTAAACTACATTAAATGGTCCACATACATATTATATGTATTATTATCATGTTTGAATCATGTTATAATGAATTCAAACAAGCAAATGCACACCAAACATAGTTCATGCATTATTTTTCCCAAACGGGTCAAAATCATCAAAACTGATTTAACTCATAAATTTTCCGTTCATATCAACTCGTTTGGTTATTCAATCGATAACCAAACATATTTCATCAATAATTACTATAATGTTCACCCCTAAGGTACTTCCATTATAGATTCGAAATCAACTCTACCAATTAATCAAATTTAAACCAATTCAAATCAATTAAACCACACTCAAGTGGCAAATTGATATTCAACATAGTTATGATGTTCTCACCCAAGTACTTCCATCATAACTTATCAAGTTTACTTCCACATTCAAGTGGTGAAGTAATCAACAATATCTACTCATACTATGATGTTCACACTATAGTCCTTCCATCATAGATTTTATATCAACCAACAATTCATAGGTTTATAAACACTTATAAACCATGATTCTATGATGTCCATCCTCCGATACTTCTATCATTGATTTACCAACCAATTGACATTCAATTCAATTGCACAAGTCATAATTCAAACATTATGATCTTTATGCAGTTTGACTAAATGAAGTCAAACCTAACACTCAAACCAATTTCAATTATGAACTAAACAATTCATAATTAATTTAATTCAAATGTGAATTCAACAATTCATAACCAATTCCATTCAAATATGAATTCAAAAATTCATAGTCCATTCAACTCAATTAGTGGACTACACATAATCACAATCACATATTTTGATATATATACATAGTTTGACGAAATAAGCCAAACCACACAATCAACTCAATTCCTTTATGAATTTAATAATTTATAACCAATTTAGTTCAATTGTGAGACTAGCTCATCAATTAACACTCAATGTCATTGCAATTAATTACAACTCAAACATAAAATTCGATATGCACAGTTTGACTAAATAAGTCATACAGCACCATCAACAAACAACACCTATGAACCAAACCATTCATAAACAAACCAATTCAATTGGTAGACTATTACTACATCACAAATATGGTGTAGCAAGTTAGATAACTTACCTTAGCACTAGGATTAGAGATTAACAAATTGTGTTTTGCCTTCTTTTTGTCTTTCCGTAGCACTTCCAATACGGCCACCTATTTCACAACAAATTTCAATTTTCTTAACTAACATTCTAGCTAAGATTGACATAGGCTTATCAACGCAAACAATTTGCTATCAAATACTCTAGGTTACAATTATAACCTCCCAAAACCCATTTCATGATTCAATTCACCAAATTTGACCAAAAGTCAACTATTGGCATTTCACCAAACAACTTTTGTGCAAGATTTCTCCTACACACTTTCTTGAACGTTTCTAATTATCCAAATCCCATTTTATACTCAATCTCTAAAAGACTATAACTTTAATAGATTTTGTTGAGTTTTGACAACACCTTGCATCAAAATATCAACCTAACATCATTTTTCAACTCAATTCATCAAGCTCATATGTGAACTCAAACACACATCATTTAACCAACTCCCATATCATCATCTATTGATTTTATATGCAAGAATCTATATTTGGGTGTTTAAAACATGTTTAAACAATCAAAACTAACAATCTTTTGCTAGTGATAAACACCCAATTCATGCTTTGATGAAACCCACAAAATTTCATATTTCTAGAGATTGTAAGAACTAGAAGAATAACATCAAATTCACTTACCTAATAGTTGGAAATCACCAAAGGAAGTGATTTAGTTGCTCAAACTTTGATTAAATCCTAAGATCGTCACCAATTTGGAAGCTAGGTTAGTTTTCTTCTTCTTCCCGCTTTTTCTTCTCACGTTCAACACACACATACACAAGATATAAATGTCTTGAAATGTTGACTCAAGTCAACATTTATTCAATCTAAATACAAGTTTGAGGTTTTGATAACTATAGTCCCTCAATCTTTTAAACTAGTTAACTCACTTAACCAACCTAATCAAGTTAGTTACTAGTTAACCTTAATACCCAAATGTTATTATATTATTATCATAATATAATACACATGATAGCATTTGTTTATTAAAACACAAGTGACCGTTAAAACCGGTCGTTACAACATCCGATACTGTTGTGGTAGCTATTGTTGTAGAAGAACTCGATGAGTGGTAGGTGTTTGTCCCAACTTTCACCGAAGTCTAGGATGCATGTCCTCAATATATCCTCTAGGGTTTGAATCGTTCTGTCGCTTTGACCATTCATTTGTGGATGATAAGCGGTGCTCAAGTTTACACTTGTCCGTAAGGATTGTTGCAATGATTGCCAGAACCGCGATGTAAATCGACTATCCCGGTCAGAAATAATAGATAGTGGCACGCTTTGCCGTACTACTATTTCATTGACATAAAGTCTTTCTAGCTTTTCCATCTAGTAGTTTTCTCTGATTGGTAAGAAGTGAGTGGACTTGGTCAATAGATCAATAATGACCATATAGATTTGCTCTTGATCGATCAACGGAATCCTATTAATAATCAAATCTATGCGTAATCTAAATTTGATCTATATGAATCAAAGACAATCAATCATTTATATAAACATCATTTCATTGAATGTAATAATCTGATTACATTGAAATGAACAAGAACACACAACTCTTACAATCTCACACAGAGAAACTCTCTCTATCAGATCTGTCTAACATATACAAAAATCTCAAGAAGTGACAAACCTCTAGACAAACCTACTACATATATAAAATGTTCAGACGAACCTAGCCGAATCTGCTTAGGTTCGTGGGCCAGACGAACCTTACCTAAACCTCTACTAAATTATACATTTTGAATAGCAAACTATTACATAATGTCCTAATAAACTCCCCCTTAATAGTTGTTTCAAAATCTTCAAAATCTTCAAAATCTTTGTCTTCAATCTGCACTTTGAGCTCCACTTGTTGTCTGATCTTCACAAACATTATCTGTAGCACGAATAACAACAGACTTTGGAATCTTTGACAGTCTTTTAGCTTCCAACTTTGCATCTCTATCATCTATCTCTTTCTGCAACTTCATCAGCTCAACATACAAATAATTGACATCCTCCCATTTGCATCTAGAGTGTATTCCCAAAGTATAACACATCTGAGCTATCGTTTGAAATTGAACAGCCATATCTTTGTAGCTAATACCAACATCATGAAACCCATCATTTGCAAAAATTTCAACTTCATTTAGTAAATCAATGTCTTGCTTTGAACAGTTCACCAACCAAACCGGATCCAACAGTCTAATCATCCTCCACTTATCATCTTCTCTCAATAGAACGACTGCTTCAAATGTTCTTTCATCATAAAACCAGAACTTTAAATAAGGATTCCAATTCTGTTCTATTATTCTTAACCTTGGTTTTAATAAACTTTAGGCTTTGGATACACATAAGAATTCTTCTTCAAAACAGAAAATTGAGGCACAATTTCAGCCAGTCTTAACTTCTTTCTTCAACATCTTCTCAAGCCTTTCATTATGCTCTGTCTGAATAGGCTTTATCATCCTCAACCTTGATAAGTGCATACATTCAAAAGAAGGTAATGACATAATGTCAAATGCCTTTCCAAAATATTGACAACCATCAGTCCTCTTGACAACATAGCATCCTCTGTTCTTCAAGCTTCCAGGAATATTGTGAAAGTAACCATAACTTACAATTCTTCCTTTCATCTTTGACTTAGATCCAATATTGAATCTTGAGAATTGTCTAGCTTGGTCTTCTTGAAATTTTTCTTCAATTACTTCAACCATTTGCTTGAAAATCATTAAGTGATCAATAATGTACTTGTGTTCATCTTGACTTTCTCTCCACATCTCTATATGAGTCTTTTCTTTCTTAGGATCAACTGTTGTCTTTGGAGCTCTTCTCTGGACTTCAATATCAAAAATCTTCCTCAAAGTTTGCAAGTTATACAAATTCTCATCAACATGATCATCTTGTTCAAAATCAATTGAATGATCTGATTCTCGAATCACCATCTTTCCAGAGTCATTAGCATTCTTTAAATCATTCAATCCAACTCCAAACAAATCAGCTAACTCTTTCTTAGAATAACCACCATCAATCTCTCCTTCTTCCAATTCTCTATCTTTATTCTCGATCATTCTTTGTAACTTCATATCAGCATTCTGTCTGAATAACTCTACTAAAGTAGGCAATGAACTATCAAACACTTGCTTTGGATATTCCAAATATGTCAAGTCTTTTTAAAATATACATCTTCAATGTCCTTAGCCTTATCAGAAGGAACAGATGAAATAGGGTCAACACCAAAAGAAATCCCAGAGGGCTTGTAAATCACTATAGCACCAGTTATGGAATTCAAACCACTTGAACTTCCAACACCCGTCAAATCACCATCATCATCTTCATCATCATCATGATAAGCATCAAAGCTTGGATGTTCATCAACATCTGAATCTTCATAGTCAACCTTCTCTTCTTCTTCTTCTTCACCATCAATGTTAACAAACACTGGATCAGCACTAGGACCAATAGCTTCAGTTTGAGTGTCTTTGACTTGAATATCATTAATCTTTTGCTTCAAATCTTGAGTTTCTTTCTTCAAATCAGCAATTTCGGTACTCTGCTTCTCAGTCAATAACTCCAATAAAGAAATTATATCATTCATCACTTTCTGTTCCAGTAAGTCCTCTTCTCTCCACTTCATAAATTGAGCCATATTACTTTTCATGACATCCATGTCACTTTGATTTGAGGAATATGGTTGTTCAGCTTCATCTTTCTCCTTTTGCTTTCTATACTTGTCAAACTCTTGTGAAAATATAGAAATCCTTCTTCTCAGCTCAGTATCATCATAGTCTTAAGAAAAGTTTAAATCCATGTCTTCTAAACTCTCAAACAAAGAATCACCGCTAGAGGTAGAAGCTTCTTGAAATGAAGTTGTAACTGTTGTAGCATTCACAAAAGAAGGCATGGATGTTGCAACATTTAGAAAATCAGAACTCTGAATGAAAGGATCTGAATGCATATGAACAAGATAAATAGAATCATCATCTTAACAGAAGAAGCAACTAAAATAGGTACAGAAACAGAAATAGAAGCAGCTGTAGAAGAAACAATAATCCTGGGAGTCCTTGTCTTCTTTTTCTTAGGCACCTTGGCCATTCTCTTCTTCTTCTTTGGCCTTAAAGAAAAAGGCTCATCAACAGTAAAGTTAGGATCATTTTCCTCTTCTCTTGATTCTTCACTTTGTTGTTATGCTAGTATTTTCTTCAATATCCTTACCATTTTATTTCCAACTTGAACTGTTTCCATTTCAGACTCAGTAGATTCCTCATCAGCCTCAGCACCAACATCTTCAATATCAACATGTGGAGAAGTAACAGTAACATCTTCTTGTCTTTGAGCTTCTTGTTGATCTGGATAAATCACTTGAAGAGGAACCAAAGTAGTAGGAGTTACACTTGGCCCTTGAACTGGTTCTTGAGTTTGTTAATGAGATTGAGAAGACTGAGCTTGTGATTGCCTAGCTTGTGAATTAGGAGGAGGAGGTGGTGGTTGTTGATCTTCATCATTATCACTCAACTATTCATTATCTGAGTTTGAATCTTCATGCCTCCAAGCATCATTCAAAGGAGCAACGTAGTTAGCTCTAGCACAATGACCTACCACATCCTTAATAAGAATATCATCATTAATCTTCTGATAGATCTTCACTTGTCCAAGGCTTGAATCAGTCATGTGCATCAGCTTGAGAATATCAGAAGCAACCCTAGGCAAGGTTTGTTCAGGAAACCTTTCATCAATCAGCATCTGAATAAACCTTGGATACATATAAAATCTGTCTTTGGCCTTGGTTATGTTGTCTGACATATACCTGAAGTTCATTGCGGAAAAGTTAAACAATTTGTTCAAAATCAATGCAACCATTGCAGACCTCATCAGATCTCGCAATTCATCTAATGTACCCTTCCTCATGTTAAGACAATGCAAAAGAACATGAGCTAATAGCTTGTACTGCAAAGGTAGCTTGCCCTTCTTGATAGAGTATTCACTGTAGACACCAAAGTATCTGATCCTCATAAAACACTCCTTAATGCACTTCTCAGGAATAAGAGTCATTCCTGCAGGTTCACCTCCAAACTGTAAAACCCTCCTGATGTCAGCTTTAGTAACTCTAATGGCTTGTCCAAGCACATTAGCCATAATAACATAATCCTCATCAACTGTGATCAGCCTAGCTAAATCCCAGAAACTCTAAATGTGTGATCTGTATATGTGACAAGAGTTGGAGATCGCATAATAAATCCTTGACCGTCTTAAGAACTCAATCATCGGCCGAAATTCCTTGCCGTTCTTTTTGTATAGTCCAAATAAGCACAAAGATTGTGTTTATCTCCAAATGTGAGAGTTGCCATTTCTACAATCATAACAAACAACAATTAAAAAAATCAAAAATCTAAAAAATATCAAAAGTAAAAAATATCAAAAAAATTCCTAAGTATAGAAACCAGCGAACCCTCCCTGTGCCGAACCTAGACTAGACGAACCTGTTTAAAAGACAAACTTGTTTAAACTAACGAACCTATCAATGAACGAACCTTGAACGTACCACGAACCTTATGGTCAAACGAACCCTTAACCATACAAGGTTAGGTTCAATAGTATGAAGAGGTCTGGCCCGATCCTTTAAATTTCCAACGAACCTTTTAAATTTCAGCGAACCTGTGTTCATATCTACGAACCTAATCCAGTTTCAAATCAAAATTTCAAAACAATGAATTAGATTAAACAATTTGTATCCAAATTTTCACCATTCACAGATGATCAATATTAATGAAGACAATTTTCCCAAAATTTAGATTTAAACAGGTTTTAATCTAAATCAACAGGTTCGACTAATTAGATCTCAAATTCAATATATCTACAAATTTAGCCTGTCAAATTCAAATCTGTTTATCTATTTAAAATCAGAAAAACAATTCCGAAACTAGTGATGTATGGCAAATACACTGAATGATCCAAAATTAAAAAATTCAAAAACTCAATCTTGAAGGTTCAGGAAGGTGTTCTAATGAAAGTGACGAAGGTCACACACGAACCTCTATTTATACGAACCTGTGAACAAACCTTATTGACAAACCTGCAACAAAACCTGTTGAGTGAACTTGTCCAAAACCTCTCAAACGAACCTTCAACAAAACCTGTTAGACGAACCTGTCCAAAAACCTATTGGACCAACCTCCAAGCAAACCTTTTTAAAAACCAATTTTATTTAAAATTTCATACAAACCAATGTTTTAATGTTTCAAAATCAAAACAAATAATCAAAAATATTAATTTAACATCAGATAAAAACAAAAAAAAATCTTTTTGTATTTTTCAAATTTCAGAACAAACACACTACAAATGTTATGAACCTAACTATGAAATATAAAACTAACTAAAACAATCACATATTTTTGTTTGAGAAAAATCTAGATATCAAATGAAAACAAAAACAATAACTAAATCCTCTTTAAATTTGATCATTTAATTAAGATATCAAATGAAAACAAAAACATCAAATACTTTATGTTCTCCATTTACTTGAACACATCCCTGTTTTGTGAATAATTAAACAAACAATAATGTCCTTGAAACAATTTACTTCAATTTTAACTAGCTTGATCATGCAAAAACAAAACAGGATATCTTTTTGAAAACAAAAAAATGTAAAACAAATTGAATTTGTTCAAAATCTTGGAATCAAGGTTCATACTTTCGTATACTCAGAGGATCCAGAAAATGAACGAAACAATAATTTAAGATTAAGCTTTTAACAATCAGATCGATATTCTTATATCCGCAGAGATTTTCCAAATCTTAATCAAAACCAAGAAAACAAATTTGAATTGTTTAAAGCTATAACAATCAGGTCGATACGTAGGTATACGCAGAGAAATTTTCAGCTTTAAACTAAAATAAAATAAAAACCAAATTTAGAATTTCTTTTGAAAATTAAACACATGATCAAGACTAGTAATTTAATAATTTTTGTTCAAGAAACATTTTGTAAGATTAACCATCACTCATTCAGGACAAAGCTAAGCACTATGTTCTAAGCATTTATTTCTCACAAAGCATAATCAAAATTTTGTCAAATGTTATCTCAACTAAGCTATAAACCTACCAACATATCATACTAAGTAATTGTAAATGCTCTTTATGTTTAAGTTCTAATATGACACAAATGCGCTTCCGATTGCTACAATGTACTATCATTTCTCATTTGGTCGAACCACTTTCTTAGAATTTTAATTTTTTAATGTTTTTGTGTTTTTGATTTTTCAAATGTTTTTGAATTTTTCAAAATTTTCTCCCCCTAAAATCTAAAACACAAAACAAACAAAAACAATTAAAATATCTGATGTTAATTCAATAAAAGTTGATTATGAAGGAAGTTGATTTTAAATGACCTCACCCATGACTTGAATGCCATTTAATTTGAGTATATACTCAAAACTATTTTTATCAAAAGCCTTGGTGAGAAGGTCTGCTCGTTGCTCATTTGTATGTATCTTCACCACTTCAATAAGTTTCTATTCATAGCAATCGCGTATGAAATGAAACCTAATGTCAATGTGTTTAGAAAGTGAATGATACACTCCTGGCCCCACTGAAAATTCATCTTCTTCCGATGTTGGCTCAACAAACAACTGCTTGGATATCATTCCCTTCAACATAAATCATCCTCTAGAGCATATCTTAGGTGATTTAAATAAAGGTGTTCAAACTAGGAGCCAGATTTCAAACTTCTGCCTTCATGCAGCCTTTTTGTCCCAAATTAAGCCCTCCGAATATCAGGAATCTCTTAAAGATAATATTTGGGTAGAGGCTATGCAAGATGAACTATTGCAGTTCAAAAGGTAAAATGTTTGGACTCTCTGCCCCTTGCCAGCAGGGAAATACCCTATCAAAACTAGATGGGTATTCAGAAATAAAACAGATGACAGAGGCATCGTGATCAAAAATAAAGCTAAATTGGTAGTACAAGGGTATTGGCAAGAGGAAGGCATCGATTATGATGAAACCTTTGCTCTCGTGGCCATACTAGAAGCCACCAGACTCTTCCTAGCATTTGCTATATCCCATAACATAAAGGTGTTTCAAATGGATATAAAAAGTGCATTCATGTATGGAACTATAAGGGAGGAAGTCTATATTTTTCAACCTCCAAGGTAGATGATGTTCATCATCTTGATTAGGTGTATAGACTAGATAAAGCACTTTATGGTTTGAAACAGGCACCTAGAGCATGGTATGACACTCTTTCTCCATTTCTTTCTAATAAAATTTCTCGAGGAACCATTGATAAGACCTTGTTCATCAAGAGGGTAGACAAGGAACTTCTGCTGGTCCAAATCTATGTCGATGACATCATTTTTGGATCAACAAAACCGTCCTTATGTGAATGATGTGTGCAAAGTAGTTCAATTAAAAGTAACAAAAATTACAACTGACCTAAACACTAAGTAATACTCTAGACTCTCTAAACTAAACTACTAACAGGCAAGTGAACCTATCGAAAATAGTAAAGAAAAATTAAGTCTGGATATCAAACCCACAGACTTCTACAAAAAATGCTAACTAAACTGTATGACTTATCTATACAAGTTTATTTAATTAAAAGAATGCTTTTGAGGGGGGGGGGGTTTGCTACTTAACTAAAATAATTGAATGACTTAAAAACCAGTTTAAGACTAAGTAACATAAATGAGGCAACAAGTAACAAATGATGAAGTGACTACCTAGGGATTAACTCTATACATGTTCAACGCTTTTTAGATTGAGTATGGAACTATTGCGAAACCGGGATCTTGGATTATTAACTAACAAACAACCTAGAGTGTCTTCAACCTTTCTCAAAGATATCAACTAAGATGTCAATTAGTTGCTAAATTACCGGTTTTAGTGAGTTACTTTCACTAGTTACCCAAACCATGAAAGACATATCCTAAAGACTATCCACCTCACGAAAACGATAGTCTCAATACAAGAAAACATGCATGGGATAATAAAGAAAATCAACTTGGACTTAGTAGGCAAAGAAATGTCCAATTAACAAGTATTTGTCTTTTCACAAAGACTTTACTAGCAACTAAACACCCAAGACAAACTAACAAACTCTCACCTCACGGCTTTTGAATTTGGTTAAACGTTTAGATTATTTATGTAACATCATTGTACTTCCGGTCGTCCGTACATTCGTACATCCGTACGATTGTACTATTACGATATGAGATTTTATTATTAATGATGAATTATTATTTGATGATTATCACTGTTATTGGTATACATTCTTAGAACATATTATTATACGCGTAAACCATTGGAAGTTTAGTTGTAACTCAACTAAACAGAACCAGAGAGTTTATCACAGATGATTACAATGATTATGGATTTGGGTTGGAATGGAAAGGAACTGGGAGTTTGTTATGTTTTGGTTGCTAAACATAGTCAAGGACACATGGTCATGGTTTATCGAAATAGCGGTGGGACGGTGTAGGGGAGGTTGCGATCTACCTCTGCATATGCCCTATACATATGCATATTTCGGTCTATCATGGATGTGTCAGTGACTTGGTTTAGCGGGTTTTGGATTGGGTTTTATAATATTAAGGTTAATAAAATAATGGGAGTTGTAATAAAAACAATTACGCGATAGTGAGGTTACGAACATAGCTTAAACGCGAATATTAATTCAGAAATACTAACTTAATAAATGTAATCGCGTGGGTGACGATTCACACGAATATAAATATTAAGAATAATATTCTGAAATGATATTCCATAAATCGTAGATCGAATCGAAAAGCGATATGAGCGTCGGATTCGCAAAGGTGACGATCGTTACGAATGCGTACGTAAGTAACGCGTTTCGACGAGATAATAAAATAATATCAAACGATATTAAATTAATCAATGAAAACTAAGAATATTTATTAGGAATCACGATCTTAAACGAAAACGCACAAATTAATTTATTTAAATAATTAATTTAATGAGATTAAACGGAGTTATTCTATTTAAACGATTTCATTTAAATTCATTTTATTTAAAACAAAATATGATTATCTAAACACTTCAATGTTTTAATGGTATTCACGAGAAAACCGAACACTTTGCTATATTTTAACGCGATAAAAACGAGACCGAGCACGGGGGGGAGTGATACGCGATATAAGGAAGAACATTTCCTTCCTTTCCTCAATTCTACACACTCTATCTCTCTCTCTAAAAACACACACACACACACTTCTCTCTCTCTCTCTACCTTCTCTCTAACTTATCTCGCTCGTTACCCGACGGATTCACGAGATATCAGCGCCTGCACGACCGCGTGATCGAGAGGAACAATTTGTTTTCAACTGACAGATCGAGGTAAATCTGATGTTTATTTTCGGTTTCGTAGTAAATCATAGAACCTTAAGATCTAATATGGGGGGAAGTAGTGAGTTTGACCTGCAACAGTTGTGACTCGCGAAGAGGATGACGAACGACAGGTTTGCTAGGGTTGAACTGTGTTCCTCGCAGCAGAGCCACGAACCTTTTGTCACCAAACCTCACATATGGGAGCCGAACCTTTCTTTCTCCCAGCCTGCAACGAACTTGCTCCCTCCTGCAGCGAACCTGGACCATTGATGGCCGAACCCTGCGATGGCCAGACATGCAGGTTAGCCGAACCCTTACAATATTGGCGAACCTTTGTGCTAGGCGAACCCTAGTCGGGCTATAAGTAGCCGAACCTTATGGCCTAAACTAACAGCGAACCTTATGGAGCCAAACCTATTTGATGGGGGCGAACCTTGAGGGATACGAACCTGAAGTCATAACCGACGAACCTAATGGCCGAACCCCTTTCGACGAACCTTAACTTTCAGGTGAACTATAGGTTGCCGAACCTAGGATATCACGAACCATAAGGTTCGCCTAGAGTGGTTGATGGCCGAACCTTGGTCTAAAAACCAGATAGGTTCGATGGTACCCATAGCAAATAAACTTAACTTGTGGAACTAGAGTCGAGGGAGGGTTGTGAATAAGGGGAATTATATATAACATGCATTCATAAGGAATGATAAGGAATACCACCTTTTCCCTGTCTAAAATTGTAAGTTTTAGAAACTATGGGTGATAAGGATCGAAAAACGCTTTTAAATAATTGAATTGGGTATGATTCTCAAACTTAAAAATGAGACTTTCACTAACTAGAACGATGGGGTTAATATAACGGATTATGCATGCATATAAATATTGGATAGTGTGCATAAATGTATAAGGTGATCAACTTTACAAATTATGTACCTTTGATGTACTAAGAAAATTATCTATAAACGGATAAGTTAAAACTAACAAGTTTAAGTTAGTTTGTATGATGAATTGGATAAAATTCTAAGACTCGATAGGGTAATTTTGAATAAATAATCTAAGTTAATCAAACCTGTGAGGATTTAAAATGGACATCACATAAAAATGAATCGCTTATGTTTATAAACATGAACATTATTAAAATTACAGATTGTTGAATTGTTGTTGATTTCTCTTTCGTGAGCGCGCATCATACAAAAACACTGATCCTAAGGATTCAGGTGAGTTCTCATAACCTCCCTTTCTTTTAAACTATTTTGTTTTAAAAGTCGGAGGTGAAACATGTATACCAATTTTAAATATTATTTGAATAACACAAGGATGATACATGTTTATCAATATGATATTCGCATTATAGAATCATCATTATTTATGGATTATCACTTTTTATTATACATCCGTGTAAACATTTTCATTAACTTTGGTCAATAACAAAGATTACATGTATTGTCACATGGATAGCCTCCACTCCATGGATCATGTTTTTAACTTATGTTAATTACATAATGGCCATGTATAGTCATGGATATTATTTAAGAATATTGATGTTAAGATTGGTTGAATGGTTATGTGTTTGATTATCTATTATTGACTATGAATATCTCTGATTGTTTATGACTGAATTGACATGCGATTATGTGTTTGTTTATGTGTTTGATTGATTGTGTTGGGATATGTATTGGATTGTCACACAGGTACTCTTGTGGATTTCCTCAGAAAGACCATAAGTTCTTATTTTCATTTTATCTAAACTTTTTATAAAATCTTTTCAAAATACAAACTTTTATACTCATTTTATAAAACATTTTTAAACTATAAAAACTTATGATTACTCACCAACTACTTAGTAGTTGACACTTGATTTCTTTACATGTTTCAGGTGATGAAGCTAAGTAGGTTGAAGAAGATGAATTCTCACTTTTGGACATCATCACATAGGATCTTGGACTTAGCTAATTAACTAAAATTCTGGCGATTAGAGTTTAGTTAGTTTAGCTAATTCTTTTGTGTAATTGATGTATTTAATTCATGATAAACATGATTTTTGTGTAAACATTTATTTGGTTTGATTGATATGTGATGGTTTATATTTAGATGCCCAAGAGCTTTTGAACAATCTACACATCCCTCGTGGCATCCCGACGTTTCCGCCATCGGTCGGGGTGTTACAGATTTGTATCAGAGCATGGGTTATAGGGAATTAGATTACTAGAAATGGTTGACCTAGTCTATAACCGTAGGATACCCTAGTATGAATTAATTCATACACTAGTTAGTATATTCAGGATTTCATGCTTATGTGTTTATTACATGTTAACTGAACTCCAGTTATACATCTGAACTATATATACTGCTTACTTGTTTACTTGTGCCCTAATGATTTGATAAGGACATGCACGTGGTGTATCGTAAAGGTGGTGGGACGTTGGCTAGGGCAGTTGCGACCCTTACATATGCCCTATATATACCATTTACGATACATTAGGTGGATGTCAGTATTGAAGAATATGGGAACTACCCGTTTGGGAAATTATTTGCTTAGGAAATTGACTGCTTAGGAAATTATCTGCTTTAGGGATTATTTATTTGTTCTATAAAAGCCAGACAAGGACACACTCGTGGTATACTACAAAGGTGGTGGGACGGTGGCTAGGGCAGTTGCGACTGACCCTTACATACGCCCTATACATATACCATTTGTAGTATATTGGGGGTCTATCAGTGTCAGGAACTTAGGATATTATTAGGAATTGCTTTAAGGTTATGGTTGATGGATGTTGATGGTATGTTTGTTGGAGTGGTTTGGATTGACTCATGGATGATCACACTTGATGAACACTTATAAATTCACTTATGAAACACACTTATTGGACACGTAGGGTGCATAGGATCAACGAATGATATGAACGATTAGTCATGGAATGTAGACTCGGGTGATGATATAGACACTTGGAGATAATATAAACACATAGTGATGATACTAACACTTAGTGGTATGGACACTTGACGAGAATAAGTTATAGGGAAGATATGAACACTTATGACAATAAGAGCACTCAGTGATGATATGAACCCTTATTGATGATTATGGACATTGGGATTTGGTATGACACTTAGTGAACTTAGACATTAGGAGAACTATAATGTCAGGTGAACTTAGACATTAGGTGAACTTAGAAATAGGTAAACCTACATGTCAGGTGAACTTAGACATTAGGCGAACCTAATTGTCCAAGGGAACTGGAGACCACTTCACTCAAAATTATCCTATCTAGGATAAGGTTTGTGAAGTGAGACTATGGTAAGATACATGATACACCCTAAATGCTAACAAGGGCATAATCGTGGTGCAATGAAACGGTGGTGGGACGGTGTAGGGGAGATTGCGATCTACCTCTGCATATGCCCTATATATAAGCTTGTTGCATTGCATCGGGAGGTTTTCAGTGTTGGTATAGGGTGGGGAATGTATGGAACTTAGGAATAGTTAGCTAATATTAGTTATGACCAACTAGGACACTTAGTATAATATTAGGGAATTTATAAATGTTATGAGTTTAATGACAGATAGGAGAAAAATATAGTTCCTATATGTAATCCTAACTGTTTAAATGAACTCATTTGACCATTGTTTGTATGACTTGCGTTGTAAACGGTAGTAACTGTTTCTAATTCTTCAGAAACATGCCGCCGCGCCGTCACAACGAAGATGACTCGAACAATAGGGATGCTAACAACAGTAATGCCAACTCCGGCATACAAGAGTTAGCAACACTTATTTATGGATTGGTGAATCAACTGACACAAGCCAATCAGTCTCTCACTCATAACAGAGGTGGTGCAAACCCTCCAACTTGCACATTCAAGCACTTCAACTCCTGTAACCCACTGAAATTTACGGGTTCTGAGTCAGCCACTGGTATGCTACAGTGGTTCGAGAGTATGGAGAACACTTTCATCAACAGCGATTGTCCCGAGAACCTGAAAGTTCGTTATGCCACTAGTGTTTTCCAAAAGAGAGCACTAACATGGTGGAATGGGGAGATCCGAACTAGGGGAGTTGATGCTGCCTTAGCGCTAACATGGAAAGAGGTTAAGGACCTGATGACCACTGAATTTTGTCCTCGCAGTGAGATGAGGAAGCTTGAGACCGAGTTCTGGGAACTCAAGTAGGACAGCGGGGAGAATGTAATCTACAATACTCAGTTCCATGAGTATAGCCTGCTGGTGCCTCATCTTGTGACACCTTTGGAGAGAGCCATAGAGAAGTATATCGGCGGGTTGCCGATGAAGATCCAAGACACGGTTTATGGGAGCAACCCCAAAACACTTGAGGTTGCGATTCGTTTATCTGCTACACTCACCGATAATCATGTCAAAGCTGGAACACTCACAAGGAAAAGGGCGAAGAAAACTGAGGGGAAATCTACTGCAAAAGAAGCAAAGACTGAGGTCAAGACTGAGGCTGCTAGTTCATCGAAGAGCAGCAACAAAAAGAGGAAGACCATAAATTTCATGGTCACTACTCCTGCTGCAAAGTCTACGCAGCAATCATCCAACAACACCACTGCCAGAAATTACACTGGGAATACTCCCCAATGTAATACCTGCCGATACCATCACGCACCTAACTTTCCTTGTCGCGTCTGCAACAACTGTGGCAAGTATGGTCACTATGCCAATGTCTGTCGGAATGCTCCGCAGGCGCAAAGGATGCAACATGCATCGCTTTCATTGCCAGCTCCGCACGCACAACCTATTCCAGTAGTACCCGTTCGCCAGGTACCACCTGCACAGGCAAGAGCCTGTTACGAGTGTGGTGAAGTGGGTCATTTCAGGAATCAATGCCCAAAGTTGACCGGGAATAATCAAAGGGTGGCAAGAGGCCGAGCATTTCAGCTAAATGCTCCAGCTGCTCAAGCCAACCAGGATGTGGTCAACGGTACATTTCTGATCAACAACTCTTATGCATCTGTCTTATTTGATTCTGGTGCTGATAGGAGTTAAGTTTCATATGATTTTGAATGCTTGCTTGGTAGAACACGTACATATTTAGATAAACCGTTTAACGTGGAGGTGGCTGATGGAAACACTATTGATATTGACACTGTTATTATCGGATGTACTGTGAACTTAAATGATCATGTTTTCCCGATTGATCTTATACCTATGCATCTTGGTAGCTTTGATGTTATCATAGGCATGGATTGGTTAGCCACCCACAAAGCGGAGATAGTTTGTCATGAAAAATATATTCGTATTCCCTTACCTTCGGGTAAAACTTTAAGAGTTTTTGGGGAAACTTCTAACAAAGGTCTTAAGCCGATGTCATGCACTAAAGCACACAAGTACCTTAGGAAGAAGTGTATAGCATTTTTATCTCATATTGTGGAGAAAAAGGAGAAAGGAAAGAGCATTGAAGAAATAGCATTGAAGATGTTCCAGTGATAAGAGATTTTCCTGAAGTATTTCCAGATGACTTACCAGGTCTTCCACCAGAACGTCAAGTAGAGTTTCGAATTGACTTAATACCTGGTGCGAACCCTGTTGCCAAAGCTCCTAACAGACTTGCACCTTCGGAGTTGCAAGAATTGGCGAGCCAACACCAAGAACTGACTGATAAAGGATTTATTCGCCCGAGCCATTCACCATGGGGTGCACCGGTCTTATTTGTAAAGAAGAAGAACGGGTCATTCCGGATGTGCATCGACTACCGCGAATTAAACAAACTCACAATTAAGAATCAATATCCACTGCCGCGCATCGATGATCTCTTCGATCAGCTTCAAGGCTCGGCATGGTTTTCAAAGATCGATCTTAGGTCTGGGTATCATCAGCTTCGCGTACATGATGATGCTATTCCAAAGACAGCTTTCAGAACAAGATATGGCCATTATGAATTTCTGGTAATGCCCTTCGGCCTTACCAATGCACCGGCGGTTTTCATGGACCTTATGAACCGTGTATGCAGGCCATACTTGGATAAATTTGTGATTGTATTCATTGATGACATTCTGATATATTCTGAGAGCAAGGCGGAACACGAGCAACACCTTAAGTTGATTTTGGAGGTCTTGAGAAAAGAACAATTGTATGCCAAATTCTCTAAATGTGAATTTTGGCTTAAGGAGGTTCAGTTCTTGGGACACATAGTCAATGAGAATGGTGTTCACGTGGATCCTGCAAAGATTGATGCGGTGAAGAATTGGAGTACACCGAAGACACCGACGGAGATTCGATCGTTCCTTGGACTTGCCGGTTACTATCGGCGGTTTATTTCGAATTTCTCCAGGATTGCTGTCCCTCTCACTTCTTTGACTCAAAAGAATAGACCTTGTGAGTGGGGACCAAAGCAAGAAGAGGCATTCCAGACTTTGAAGCAGAAACTCTGTGATGCTCCTGTCTTGACACTGCCTGATGGAAATGATGATTTTGTGGTTTACTGTGATGCATCTAACCTAGGTCTCGGTTGTGTTCTCATGAAACGGGGAAAGGTTGTGGCGTATGCATCAAGACAACTTAAAATTCACGAGAAGAACTACACTACACACGACCTGGAACTTGGTGCAGTCGTGTTTGCTTTGAAGATATGGAGACATTATCTTTATGGCACAAAGTGTGTAGTATTTACAGATCATAAAAGTTGGCAACATATTCCCAACCAAAAGGAACTTAACATGAGACAACGAAGATGGGTCGAACTGATGCGCTTAGTCGCAAAAGTCAAGTTTAGATACATAGTGTCCGAGTGCACACTAGTCTCCGAAATGATGTTCTCACAGCCCAACAACACTCATTAGCTCAATATAACTTGAAAAATGAGATGTCTTGTGGGGCTGAAATTTTATTGGAAACCAAAGATGATGGATTAATGTATTATTTGAATCGGTTGTGGATACCGAACAGGGGTGATCTAAGGTTGGTGATTATGGACGAAGCTCATAAGTCTCGTTACTCAATCCATCCAGGTTCTGATAAGATGTATCAAGACCTTAGGGACTTGTACTGGTGGCCTGGAATGAAGAAGGATATTGCTGAGTATGTGTCTAAGTGCCTTAACTATGCCAAAGTCAAGGCAGAACATCAGCGACTTTCGGGATTGTTATTACAACCAAAGATACCGATGTGGAAGTGGGAGAATATATCCATGCATTTTATTACCAAACTTCCACGAACCACAAACGGTAAAGATAGTATTTGGGTGATAGTTGATAGATTGACAAAGTTGGCTCATTTCTTACCGATACGTGAAACATACCCAGTGCGGAAGTTAGCTCGTATCTACATTGATGAGATCATTAGCCGACATGGTATTCCCTTAAGTATAATATCGGACCGTGATGCTCGTTTCACGGCACGATTTTGGGAATCCCTTCATGAAGCCTTTGGAACAAGACTGGATCTTAGCACTGCCTATCATCCTCAAACAGATGGACAGACGGAGCAAACGATTCAGACATTGGAAGACATGTTGAGAGCTTGTGTCATCGACTTTGGTGGCAATTGGGATAGCCATTTACCATTGGTTTAGTTCTCGTATAACAACAATTATCACGCGAGCATTGGTATGGCACCGTTCGAAGCTCTTTATGGCAGGAAATGTCGGTCACCTATTTGTTGGACTGAAGTCGGCGATTCGCAGATTACTGGTCCCGAGATTATTCAGGAAACGACTGATAAGATCCGCCAGATCCACGACAATCTGTTAGCTGCACGCAGTCGACAGAAGAGTTACGCGGATAAACGACGAAAACCTTTAGAGTTTGAAGTGGGAGTGTCACACCCCCAATTTTCAACTAACGGAATCATACCGTTTGGGACGTGACAAACCAGGATCTCAGATCATTAGACATAACGAAGACCTCTATATGCATTTCAAACATACTTTGGTCTAAAACTGTAATTTCAAAGTTCTACGTTGCGGAAGCGTTTTTAAAATAAAAACAAACATAATAGTTTGTAAACTGAAAATTACAAAACAAACTTTCAGATGTTCAAATCCAAATAACTGAAATATAAAATATGCATGCGACTCGATCTCCTAGTCCATGCTTGCTTGATTGTGCAACCTTAGCGTCCTGACAAAATATGTAAATCAAGTCAACACAAAGGTTGGTGCATACACAGGTTTAAGTATTCACAAATGTTTGAAACAACTGTTTGAACAAAATGTTGCAGATAACATAATCACACATGCATAGTCATGACAGCTAGTCATTTATACCATTTACATAAGTGGTCGACACCGAAGCTGACTGTTGCATGCTAACGCATGTTTTGCCTTGCCACTATTGTCTAGCACAAACAATAGTAATGTGTGTTTGGTCAGTCAAACACTTGCGTAGATCCCATCTACCAAGTGAGGTTTGTCAAACCTAATAGATCTATTTCCAACTACCACGCTTTGCACTACGGCAAACTAAACGGTTCGAAATGTAAGGACTTGTAATGCTATGTTTGCACTCAATGTAAACAGCTAACTCATGCAAGTGATATGTATCTAAAAGTGTTTGTTGCACATGTTTTCTCCACCAAAACAGTTAAAATAAGAAAGGGGCCGTGTACGCACCTTTGATAGTGAGCAGAATGATCAAACACGTGAAATCGCGTAGAAAGTCCTCTACGAAGAACCTGTGTTTTAACAATAACTTAGTGTTATTCGGGATGTCGTTTTGTGCATGAAATCACATACGTGTCAACACACGTATGTTAGAGTGTTAGGAATATGCATACGTATCTACGCGTGCCTTTGAAATCGTTTAAACAAAACCATATATCCATCTATGATTTTATTTAAATAACGTAATTATACGCGATCACATTCTCATATTAAAATATGAATTTTATTATTATTTCAGATTGTTTGTATTCTCATTTCGGTTCCAACGCAACTCGAACCGATCGAATCGGAGTTCAAACGAAGAAGTTATGGCCTAAAACCCAAAAATGATTTTAAATCCAAAAACAGGTGGGATCCCAGGTTCGAACCCGTGACCTCCACCTCAAACACACACACGCGCTACCACTTGGTCTGTTTCCACTTTTGCAATAGAATCCCATATAAATTCTTTTAACCAGAAGGTGACTGATTCCCCCTTGTCTCCTAAACCGAACCAACTAGCATCCAAATTGGACCCCCATTCGAACCCGATCGAACCCAACACCATAGGGCTTTGATTCAGAGAACCCAAACGAATTCAAGGATAGTCTAATTCGATTATCACTTAATCAAAAACTCCCAATTTATGCCCTATATGTCTTCGAACGTGGATACCAAGTCTCACACCCAATTTCATCGAAATCGTTTAAATTATACTGTAAAGCCATATGGTTTTCATTTAGTAGGAAGTTTCGAAACTATCAATAATGAATAATCTGATTTTTAATCTAATTTAGAGTAAAATCCCCAATTCGTTTTTATCAAGAAACCCTAGAAATCAAAACCTCATGATTCGATGTTGTTTTATGAAATTAATATAGGATTATCATTCAACTATGAATTTCGAAACTCTCTGTAATACTTAATTCGCCTATCAAGTTCTTTCAATTCGAAGTCCCCTATTCGTTTAAACTCAAGAACCCTAGAACTTGCAATCTGACAATTCATTATTGTTTCACGAAATTAACATATGGGTCTTGTTAATCGATGAGTTCTCAAACTACTAGTACCATTTGATTTAACTTTTAAACTCATTTCAACCCTTTCCCCCAAAACCATTTTTAAGACGAACCCTAGAATTCGAGATGATCCAATTCGATATAATTAGATAAAATTGTCATAGTGTTTTCTTTAAAAGGGTGATTTCGAAACTCACTGTGAAGCTTAATTCGGTTTTTAAACTCAATTGACTAGCAAACCCCAAATCGTTCTTGGTGTGAGCCCTAATCGTTCGAACTCCTATAATTCGATAATAGAACTCGAAATTAGCATAGGGCTATGCTTTTTCGGAACCTTTAGATGGAGTAGAGATCGAATGTTACCTGGTTTGATGTTCAATTCAAGTATCTTGACTAAAAGGTTAAGGTTCGGCCACTTCACAATTGAGATCTTCTTTCTGTGGCTTCTCGAATCAAATTGTTGGATGTATTCCACTCTAAATGTGCCGACTATGGGTTCTGTGAACTCAATTTTGGTATATTATACTCGATTATACAGATTGTGTGATGATTAGAAACGGTTTTGGCTTCCAAATCGTTTATTCGAATTTAATTCGATGATAATGAACTAGTAACGTCTGATAATCATTATTAATCATCAATGGGATGATTTAGGATAATTTAATTTCGGTTACAAGCCTTATTATTGTGCAATACGAATTTTTACCTCAATTTTCATGCGAATTTTGACTCTAAAAGTCAAAGCTTTGCATTTTAACCTAATTACCAACCTTATCCTTGTAATTGAGGTGTTTATGACTTGTTTTGTTAAATTTTAATCCTTGTAGTTAGGTTTTGTTCGATTTCGCATCATTTCGTGTCAATTATGTTAATTTTTGTTAACGGGGTTAACCCAAAAATGCCGGATTGTCACATCATCCCCTTGTTGAAGGAATTTTCGTCCCGAAAATTGTAAAATGTTAGAAGTAGTTAGGACACTACTTTTGAGTTCAAATTGTAAGTGTTAGTGTGACGTCTGATCATTCTGTGTGCTTGTGTGTACTCACACACAAATTTAATGTTTGCAACATCACAACTAAGTGTGATCGTTCCATGTAACTGTTTGCGTGTACACTAGTTAGTTCACCTAACTGTGACTGTTTGTGTTTGATCATACTGTGCTGTGTAACCTTGCACATAGTGAGTGTTTGCAACTGTTTGTACTATGTAACCTCGCACATAGCAAAATGTGTGTAACTAATCATGCATGTACTACCATAACATGTAACATATGAAATGTAGCACATAAAATGTATAAAATATAATGTAGCACAAATGTTTGTAACAAAACCAATTGCATAAAATGTTTGTGCTTACCGTTTAAAATTTGAAGTGCTGATGCGTGAAGCATCACGTCATCCCCTTGTTGAAGGAAATTTCGTCCCGAAATTTAACGTGCACTCTTAGTGTTTGTTACTTGTTGTTTTGAACAGATGAGGATATTTCTTCGTCATTTGGTCTACCCGTTCCCATGTGAATTCAGGACCACGTCTTGAATTCCACCGAACTTTGACTATCGGAATCTTGCTTTGTTTGAGTTGTTTGACCTCTCGGTCCATGATTTCAGCTGATTCTTCAATGAATCGTAATTGTTCGTCTACTTGTATTTCTTCCAGTGGTACAATCAATGTCTCATCAGAAAGACATTTCTGTAAGTTCGATACGTGAAAGACATCATGAACTCCACTGAGTTCATCCGGTAAATTGAGTTGATACGCAACCGGACCAATCCTTTTCAGGATCTCAAAAGGTCCTACGTAGTGAGGGCTAAGCTTCCCGCGCTTGCCGAATCGTATTACACCTTTCCAAGGTGATACCTTTAGAAGAACTCGGTCTCCTACTTGAAATTCCAACGGCTTACGACGTTTGTCAGCATAACTCTTTTGTCGATCCCGGGCCGCTGCCATACGGTTCCGGATTTGAACTATCTTCTCTGTCGTTTCGTGTACTAATTCAGGACCTGTTATTTGACTGTCACCAATTTCAGCCCAACAAACTGGTGAGCGACATTTGCGACCATACAAAGCTTCAAACGGTGCTGTCTGAATACTTGTATGATAACTATTGTTGTAAGAGAATTCCACTAACAGTAAGTGGTTTTCCCAGCTATCACCAAAGTCAATTACACAAGCTCGTGACATATCCTCGAGCGTTTGAATCGTACGTTCACTTTGACCGTCAGTCTGTGGATGATATGCGGTACTCATGTCCAAAAGAGTTCCCAATGACTTATGGAGTGATTTCCAAAAGTTGGAAGTAAATCGGGCATCCCGATCTGATATGATAGAGATTGGCACGCCATGCCGTGCTACCACTTCTTTGATGTAAATGCGAGTCAGTTTATCCATCTTGTCGGTTTCCTTGATTGCTAAGAAATGTGCAGATTTCGTTAATCGATCGACAATTACCCATATCGTATCACAACCACTCGGTGTACGGGGTAACTTAGTAATGAAGTCCATCGAAATCTGTTCCCATTTCCACATTGGTATTTCTGGCTGTTGCAGCAAACCAGATGGTTTCTGATATTCCACTTTGACTTTCGAACAAGTCAAACACTTGCTAACGTATCTAGCAATGTCAGCTTTCATGTGAGGCCACCAATACAGTGCCTTCAAGTCATGATACATCTTGTCTGATCCCGGATGGACTGAATATCTAGACTTGTGCGCTTGATCCATCACGAGTTCCCTTAATCCACCATGAAATGGTATCCAAAGCCGATTAATGAATTAACGAATTCCATTAGGCTTAACATCCAATTGTTCCTCCATTCCTCGTAAGGATTCCTGTACCAAATTTTCCTTTTCCAAAGCTTCAACCTAAGCACTGCGTACCTTGTCAGGTAAGTCAGTATGTATCGTCATCATAAGTGCGCGAACCCGTCTTGTTGATGTTGTGTCTTTTCTGCTTAAAGCGTCAGCTACCACATTAGCTTTTCCCGGATGATACTTGATTGCGCATTCATAATCATTCAACAACTCGACCGACCGTCGCTGTCTCATATTAAGCTCCTTCTGATCAAAGATATGTTGCAAACTCTTATGATCAGTGTAAATGGTACACTTAGTTCCATATAGGTAATGCCTCCAAATCTTCAAAGCAAAATCCACCGCTCCTAACTCCAAGTCATGAGTAGTGTAGTTCTTTTCGTGTGGTCGTAGTTGTCTTGAAGCATAAGAAATTACTTTATCACGTTGCATCAATACACATCCCAAACCCTATGCAGATGCATCACAATACACCACAAAGTCTTCTGTCCCTTCCGGTAAGGACAGAATCAGTGCGCTGCAGAGTTTCTGTTTCAATAACTGGAATGCGTAAGAGCTGTAAGTGGTTGAGCGATCTTTGAGAAACCCTCAATGAATCGTCGATAATAACCCGCCAAACCAAGGAATTGTCGTACCTCGGTAGGGGTCTTTGGCGCTTCCCAATTCCTAATCGCCTCAATTTTTGCTGGATCAACGTGTATACCCTTTTCATTAACTATATGCCCCAGAAATTGAACTTCTCGCATCCAAAAGTCACACTTCGAGAACTTAGCGTACAGTTGTTCTTGTTTCAATAATTTCAACAGCAATCGAAGATGTTCAGCGTGCTCCTCCTCAGTCTGAGAATAGATGAGAATGTCATCAATGAACACAATGACAAACTTATCAAGATAAGGTTTACAAACACGATTCATGAGATCCATGAATACTGCTGGAGCGTTTGTCAATCCAAATGGCATGACCAAGAACTCATAATGTCCATAGCGTGTCCTGAATGCTGTCTTCGGAATATCTTCTTCTTGAACTCTGAGTTGATGATAACCCGATCTGAGATCAATCTTCGAGTAGTAACTCGAACCTTGCAACTGATCGAACAGATCGTCAATTCTAGGTAACGGATACCGGTTTTTGATAGTAACCTTGTTAAGTTCCCGCTAATCGATACACATACGGAAAGTCCCGTCCTTTTTCTTGACAAATAAGACTGGAGCTCCCCATGGCGAAAAACTAGGTCGTATAAAACCCTTATCCAACAACTCTTGCATCTCAGATGGTGCAAGTCGATAAGGCGCCCTAGCTATCGGTGTTGCATCTGGTGTAAGGTCGATTCGGAATTCCACTTGTCTGATAGGTGGTAATCCTGGTAAGTCTTCTGGAAATACTTCTGGAAATTCACAAACTACTAGGATGTCTTCAATCTTCTTCTCAGCTACCGGCTTCTTAGTTATAAGTGCTATAACTGCTGTATGACCTTTCTGCAGACATTTGTGTGCTTTCATACAAGATATGAGACGCAGTGGCGTACTGGTCTTCTCGCCTTGTACATACAATGTATCTCCATGCGAAAGAGGTATACGAACGATCTTTTCATGGCATACTATTTCAGCCTGGTGTTTGGACAACCAGTCCATGCCAACGACTACATCAAAACTGCCCAAAGTGATAGGCATAAGATCAGTTTCTAATGTTTGACCCATCAAATCAAGGATACATCCCTTAAGGATATGTTCTACTACAATTAACTTGCCATCAGCTAATTCTACAGTGTATGGATTTTCTAAGGCAGTGGAACTAACATTTAGCAACTTAGAAAATGAACTAGATACAAAACTCCGGTCTGCACCAGTGTCAAATAGCATAGAGGCATAGTGATTATTTAAGAGGAACGTACCCATGACAATGTTGGGATCCCCCGTGCCTGACGTCCTCCAATCACAAACGCCCTGCCCCGAGCACCATTGTTATTGTTATTGTTCTTGTTATTGGTGCCATTGTCGTTGCCGTTGCCATTTGCATCGTTAGCCCCGCCTGTCTTGAGTTGTGGACAATCCTTTTTGAAGTGTCCCAGCTTACCACACTCAAAGCAGCCCTTCTGTGCAATGTTCTGGTTGTTATTCTGATTGTTGGAACTGTTCTGCAACTCTCCACGGCAATCTTTAGCTGCATGCCCAACTTTTCCACACCTTTGACACTTAAACTTATCACACTGATTCCCAGCATGATGAAATCCACACCTGTTGCACTTTGGGCGTTTACCAATATACCCTCCTGATGATGATGACTGCCGGCCACTGTTCGAATTGTGGTAAGACTTGTTTGAATCTTGCTTTCGGTTCTGCTGAAACGGCTGTTGGTTGTTCTTGGTGTTGCTGCTTTCCCACTTCCTCTTGTGGTCTCCCACCTTAGTAGCTGATGTCCTTTTAGGCAGAGTCCCCTGTAACACTGCCTGATCAGTCAGTTGGTGCGCTAAACGAACAGCTTGTTGAATTGTTGTGGGATTTGCAGAAGTGACCAATCCCTGGATTTGAGGCACCAATCCTCCGATGTACCTCTCTATCCACTTGCTTGCTGGAGTAGCCATGTGAGGTAGAAGTCTGGCCAGTTCATGAGATCGAGTCGTGTACTCCTCGATGTTAGACCCCTCCATCTTAAGATGCCAGTACTCCTCCTCCAGTTTCTGCATTTCACTACGAGGACAGTACTCCTCCTACAATAAGGTTTTGAAACCATTCCAAGTTAAGGCATTAGCCTCACCCAATCCCAAAGTCTGAACATTCGAGTTCCACCAAGTCAATGTCGGACCTTCCAAGGTTCCAGTGGCTTACTTAACCTTATTCTCCTCAGGACAGTTACACATCTCAAAAACTGATTCGGCTTTTTCAATCCATCGTAGGAGTCCAATGGCTCCCTCCGATCCTTTGAAGTTATGTGGCTTATAATCCAAGAACATCTTGAACGTGCACGCCTGTGGATTCACTAATCCCCCTGCTGGTCCTTGTGGCTCTGTAGTGTGTGTCTGAACGTAGTTCGCGATTGCCTCCGCGACCCTGTTATTGATCAGCTCATTGAGCTCAGCAACTGTCATCTGTACGTTCTCACCGGCCATTATCTTCCTAGTTAAAAGAAATGTTAAAGTGTTATCAAAGTCCAATGTGAAACGTGTAAACAATACAACAAACAACAAACAACAAACAACAAACATGTAATGTAGAATCAACACAACTGTTGGCAATAAATAATAGTTTTCAATAGATAATAATCTGATTTGAGTACAATACTTTCAAAATCAAAACATAGTTTTCCAAACATCTAGTGTAGGGACACAACCCGCCCCTAATAAGTGCAACTAGATCAGTCCTCTGGGTCATCAATAGTGGATTCAGGATCAGAATCAACAGTTGGTGCTGGTTCCTCCCCTTCCTCCTCTTCATCCTCTTCTTCATTCTCCGAGACCACCAAATCTTCCAAGGCTACAAGTCTGCCTTCCAGAATCTCAGCTCGGTTCTCAGAAGCTTGGAGACGACCAGTCAACTGGATGATCTCATTTCGCATTCCATTAACCAAGTTGTAAAGGTTATCGTGTCTTTCATTCGCGTCCCAGAGTTCCCGAACATTGTACTCAATCCTATCATTTGCCCAGTACATGTGACACCCGGCAATTTTAGATAAATTGCAACACTCATTTCACATCCATACTTGTTGCATTTCATTTAATTGAGTTTAATTAGATGAGCTAAACACAAACACAAAACAATAATTTGGATTATTATTGAATTGTGCATCACACGTTGATTTGGATTAATCAAGCGTGCAAACACTTCGTTAGACACAAACACAAACTATCGAAGATAATTCGATGAATTATCAAACACACACACGAGTCTCACGAACGTTGGTGATCAATCAAACTTATGTGCTACTTTGTATTTATATGCTTAAACATGCATTAGATGTTTAGGATAAACGTAGGAATCAAGTACGAGCGGAATCGTATCAACGAAATCGAAAAACAAGAAATGCGACCCGTCGCGGTAGGCGACAACCCCATCGCGAAGGGCTCCGCGATACGCGACGAAAACCGGGAGTCGAGACTCCCGAATCTCATCGCGGTACGCGATGAAATCTTTTGATCGGCCTTCGCAGTACGCGAAGGCCATGCAGATCGAAATTTCTTTATATTCAACCCCAAACCCATTTCACTCGGTTCCTTCACCATTTCTCCGAATTCCTTCGATCATTCTCGACCAAAACCACTGGAATCAAGCTTTCTAACCTACTGGAATCATCCTTAAAGACATTCTTAGTGATTGAAGGCCATAGAAGCGTCAAGGAAGCTTGGGAAACTCTCAAACGATAAGAAGGACGAAATCCAGCCACTTGAAGGAACTCCAGGAGCTGTTCAACCTCGAATCTTGTCATCTAAGGTAGTCTAAATGTTTTCCTAGTGTTAGATCGTACATGCAATGGGTTATAACCCACATGCAACTCCATTTAGTTATGGTGCTTGGATTTGTTGGTGATTTGTTGTGTAGATGATCTAGATTTACTGATTTAGTGTTTAGATGTGTTAGATTTGAGTTTGATTTAGTTATTGGTCGATTTAGTAATGATTTGGTGCACTTGCCATAAAAGGAAACTTTTATGTTGCAAGTCTTGGATTTGTGATGATCTAGACATGTTAGGCATGTCTAGATGTTGTTAAATGTATATTGGAGTGTTTAGAAACACATTTGAATACTTGATTTTGTCAAAAACATGGTTTTATAGAAACTTACTAAATATGGAAACTTTTGTAAATCAAAAGAGGGATTTTGATGTTTTTGAATGATTTGATGAATTGTGATATTTGAAATATTTTTAAAAATGATTTCTAAGCATATTGGAAACCTGGATTTGTGAAAACAATCTTTTAAACAAATACTTACTATTTTAGGAAACTTTGTTTGGGTAAAATGGCACAAATGGTATTTTATGCACAAACGACTTATTTTAAGTGATTACATACGTTTTTACAAACATACTAGAGTGATTTGTTTTATAAAATGGGATTTCATAACCACACTTTCCTAAATTGGAAACTTTCTAAAAATGGTAACTTATGTGATTGAAGTCATAGGAATGCATTTTGGTGTCTTATGTGCATTGAGGCACGTAAACACAACAATCGTGTCACCAACGATTCGTAGAGTCAGCACAAGTCAACACACACACACTCGGTTGAGCACACCGACACTTGGAGTTGTATGAATTACAACACACCACAAAACACATACTCACACCTATATGATTATAGGAACTTACTAGCAGGACTGCTAGCTTTCACAGTCGCAAACACCACATAAACCGGAACTGCTTTACCAGGTGAGTTCACGGCCCCTTTTTATCTTTCTACCTTTGGGGGAGAAAACATTGCATACAACTGATTTTGATCAACATACATACTTTTGGGAACATTGGTACATACTTATATCGTATATACATATGTGTGGCATTCATCCAAAAAACTGATAAGTCCTCATTAAACACATCTCGAACCGTTAATAGCGCGTAGCGCTTAGCGTGGTAATTCTGAATAGTACTATTTGGGCCTGACAAGCCCCACTGTTGTGCGCCGTATGGCCACCCCGACTGGAGGTTGGAACAGTGCATAATTGACCAATAAACATTGTCATTGTCTTGTTGGATGGACATGGCGGGAGGCAGCATGTTAGCTTCGGTTTGGAACCCGCATATGATATATAAAACTGCAGAACATTTATATTAAACATTTTGATGTTTACTGCTGATACAAACCTGTGGTCTCACCAACCTTTGTGTTGACCCTTTTACTCGCATGTTTTCTCAGGTAACTAAGGCACGCACACAAGGATAGGATGCTAAGATGGAGTCCCATGCATCAGCTTTAGTGTCTTAGGCAATTTGACAACGATTGACAATTTTTTTGTTATGTAATGTTAAATGCTTAAACCGCTTCCGCATTACTACTCTTTAAGTTTTCAAAACTGATTAAACTTATACTTCCGCAACCTATAATTACACTGTTGTTTTGACATCTTAAACTTTTACTTCCTCAACTCTGATTCTACTAAATTGTTTTATCCAAATTATTGGATGTACGTATGAAACCAGACATGTAGGTCTCGCAACGTTGTGTGACCGGAGACTGCGATCCTGATTGGTATTGCTCGCGCCCCGTTCGGGACGGGACTTCTCGGGGTGCGACAGATTGATATCAGAGACTCCGGTTATTGCGAATTAGGTTTGCATCTAGTGAACTTAGTCTATAACCACTAGTCTCCACACAACGCGTAGTGCTTAGTAATAGTTCCACTTGCATACATTATCATACATATACACAATTCACACATCTATATGTGGTGACACTGTCATCACCGTCAATGCTCGCATACGACGAGAAGGAACAGATTGTTCCTACACCTTCAATATCAATACTACCGGTAGCAGTTGAGTCATCGGACCAAGCACCAACTATCACCCGAAGACAGCACGTCTGAGCCATCGTAGGAGGAGCAGCCGGTACACATACGCTATATCACCGGTGCCCGAATCGAAGAGGCGACGACAAAAGCTGATCGGGGATGAAACTAAAACAAGTCCAGGGATGAAATAGGCCCTATGGCTCAACAACATTCTTGTAATCCTTTGGTACTGCTACACATACTGCTTACAAGGACCATACGAGGAGATTCCAAACTCAACTCCTTGTCACTCATAGAATATCACTGAACGAGCATGGTCGCTCGAGTTAAGAAAAACTAGAGTGACCATGCGGAGAGATTTCATTAAGGGTGCTAGGTGGTCATCCAGAAGCATCAATACTAACACTCGCACAATCAGTGACTCAACACCAAATGACCTGAGGAAAACACACTCAAGCCACGTAGCTATCCTTATGGGATCTACACAAGATCCTATGATACCATACGACTCGCGTGACTAGCCCAAGTATTAGTTCGATAGACTAATTAACCATACCTCATATGACTCATGTTTGAATCTCGATGATATGAATAAACTCTGAATCCAGTAAAACCTAATAGCTCTAAGTAGGAGGAACTAGAATTCTTATGTAAGGTAAATTGACGATCATGGTGCGCAACATAATCGTGAATTTACAGGTACGCATGAATTCTGGCAAATTCTATTATGAGCCTATTTTTGAGAACACGTATATTGATATTCGCTTATCCCTCATCCTGATGGTTGCAACGGAATTCAAGCAACGAATCAAGACTTCAACATAACGTTCATCAAATTTCCAGCTATAGTCCAGATTACCATGTATCCATGAAAACCTCATGTTGCGACTTTACACTTCACATGAGCAACGTATCAAATTTCCTGATGAGGACCTTGACAAGGATCCTAAGGAGGACCCCATGGAAGAATCACCCGACAATACATAACCAATATTAGACTCACATGAGCCTGAGAGGCAGTGTCTTGAGTCGGATTGGCTCAGGACCTGACCTGGGCGGACGACCGAATCAAGTGTCTTGAAGAGGAGCTCAGACATACAAATATACGACATATAGAACTGGGTAGCATTGTCAACAAGATGGACCGAGATATAACATAGTTGGTTTCACTATTCCAGGCAGCCGAAAGTTGGGCTGCCATCGCTAAAACTGGAATCTAAGGACTGGAAAACAAGATTGTCGATCCAATTCCAGAAGAACTTGACTCTAAGGGAAAAGAACCAGCGGCGAGTGCTGATTCGAATTCCACTATTGATAATACCTTCGATTTACTTAGCATAGATTTGGTAGAGACAAGTTGTGCCTCTGTACTTGAAATTTTGGAATCTTAGTGTCTTGAGTATTAAATGAATTGTAACCAGTACAACTTATTATATATCAAGACTAATACTTGTTATTGAAAATTTATCTATGCCAATCAATACATGTTTTCTTTCCATATCAATGACGCGCAACCTTAGTCATTATACCTACACTAACACTTATTCTCGCTATGAAGATCATGGATGGAGGATGCAGAGGATGCAAGAACGCGGGAGGGCATGGAAATATTAACCTCACCGCAACGAAACTGAACGCACTAATCAACAAATGAATTGAGGAGGAAATCGCTGCACGTGAAGCTGCACGTAGCCAGAATCAACTAACCCAAGGAACAAACCCTAATCCACCCTACTGCACATTCAAAACATTCTTAGATTGCAAACCGCCTTCTTTCGATGGTACGGAGGGTGCTGCCGGCCTCCTCCGATGGATTGAGAAAATGGAAACAACTTTCATCATGAGCAATTGTAGGGTTAATGACCACGTGAAGTATGCAACAGGAACCTTAGAGGGGGCATCGCTCACTTGGTGGGACACAAATGTTCAAATCATAGGACGAGAAACATCTGAGGCTATACCTTGGGAGGAATACAAAAGAATGATGAACCACAAATATTTCCCTCACGACAAAGTTTAGAAATCAGAATTGGAATTCCGGAACCATAGGATGATTGGTTCTGAGATCGAGGCATACACTACTCGATCTTATGAGTTGGCACACATGTGCCCAGAAATGGTGACCCCAGCCTACAAACACCTCGAAAGATACATTGAGGGATTGACACCGCAGGTTCGGGATATGGTACTATCCGCTGACCCCACCACCTTACGACAAGCCGTATACTTAGCTCATGAACTGACCGATACCGTGGTTATTCAAGGATTATTACCTCCACGTGGCTCAATAATCAAAACCACCGACAACAAATGCAAATGGGATAACACTCAAAATGAAACCCCCACTCTACAACCACCAAGAAAACGTAAGGGTACCTATGCTGGCAAAAACCCAAGGTGCTACAACTGTGATTATCATCATAAACAAGGACCGTGTGAAAGATACCGATGCCAATGGTGCGGAAAGCGAGGCCACACAACTAAAAACTGCAGCGGTTAACTGGTGACCAAAATTCCACCGCCTCACCTGCAGCAATACAAAGCACCAAAAGGTTGCTTCGGATGTGGAAAGTCAGGGCACTTTAAAAGGGACTGCCTCCATACGGAAGACAATGGGGATGAAGCACCGAAGAGTTGCTTCGAATGTGGGAAGCCGGGGCACTTCAGGAAGGACTGCCCATATCTAGAGAACAAAAACAATAACAGGAACAATAACGGTCCGAAGGAGCGACCCCTCGTAATTGGGGCTAAGGAAGCCATAAATGATCATAATCTTGCAACAGGTATGTATCTCTTAAACGATCATTACGCTTCTGTATTGTTTGGTACTGGAAATTGAGAAAAGTCTTATAATTAAGCACTTTAGTAAATACTTGTTATAACCCCAATGTATTTAGAGGTTGAATACACCGTAGAGTTAGATAATGGTGAACCGATTGTAACTAAGCACATTCTAAGAGAATGCACTATAGAGCTAGTTAAATACACCGTAGAGTTAGATAATGTTAAATACTTAAACCGCTTCTGCATTACTACTCTTTTAGTTTTCAAAACTGATTAAACTTATGCTTCCGCAACCTATAATTACACTGTTGTTTTGACATCTTAAACTTTTTACTTCCTCAACTCTGATTCTACTAAACTGTTTTATCCAAATTATTGGATGTACGTATGAAACCAGACATGTAGGTCTCGCAACGTTGTGTGACCGGAGACTGCGATCCTGATTGGTATTGCTCGCGCCCCGTTCGGGACGGGACTTCTCGGGGTGCGACAGTACAAGTCCTGACGTAGTTGGGAAATCTCCTCTGAATCAGTCCGTTGCCTCTTAGGCTCAGGAACATCCAATGCAGGTGGTGGATGAGTAGAAGGTCCCTCAGCAGGAATCTCCTGAGTATCCTCAACTGGTTCCTCCTTAGGCTCCTCCTCCGGATCCTCATCCGGATCCTCCTCAGGGTCTGAATCATCTCTCTCAGATGGTGGAGGAGATGGAATAGATGGTGCTGGTGATGATGGTGGTACTGGAGCTATCGGCTCCTCATCCTCCGAATCAACAATGTGTATGTATGGTGCTGATGATGAAGATGCCATATCTGTTACATAATACCATATGTAAGTGCAGTGTCATGGAATGTGTAAGCAAGTCCATTACATAATGCCATATGTAATTTCTAAGTGATATTTGTAAGTATGCGTGTCTAATGTCTAACAGTTATAGTCTAAGTCTACAAATGCAAACCTAGTTCGCTATAACCAATGTCTCTGATACCAATCTGTCACACCCCCAATTTTCAACTAACGGAATCATACCGTTTGGGACGTGTCAAACCAGGATCTCAGATCATTAGACATAACGAAGACCTCTATATGCATTTCAAACATACTTTGGTCTAAAACTGTAATTTCAAAGTTCTACGTTGCGGAAGCGTTTTTAAAATAAAAACAAACATAATAGTTTGTAAACTGAAAATTACAAAACAAACTTTCAAATGTTCAAATCCATATAACTGAAATATAAAATATGCATGCGACTCGATCTTCTAGTCCATGCTTGCTTGATTGTGCAACCTTAGCGTCCTGAGAAAACATGTAAATCAAGTCAACACAAAGGTTGGTGCATACACAGGTTTAAGTATTCACAAATGTTTGAAACAACTGTTTGAACAAAATGTTGCAGATAACATAATCACACATGCATAGTCATGACAGCTAGTCATTTATACTATTTACATAAGTGGCCGACACCGAAGCTGACTGTTGCATGCTAACACATGTTTTGCCTTGCCACTATTGTCTAGCACAAACAATAGTAATGCGTGTTTGGTCAGTCGAACACTTGCGTAGATCCCATCTACCAAGTGAGGTTTGTCAAACCTAATAAATCTATTTCCAACTACCACGCTTTGCACTACGGCAAACTAAACGGTTCGAAATGTAAGGACTTGTAATGCTATGTTTGCACTCAATGTAAACAGCTAACTCATGCAAGTGATATGTATCTAAAAGTGTTTGTTGCACATGTTTTCTCCCCCAAAACAGTTAAAATAAGAAAGGGGTCGTGTACGCACCTTTGATAGTGAGCAGAATGATCAAACACGTGAAATCGCGTAGAAAGTCCTCTACGAAGAACCTGTGTTTTAACAATAACTTAGTGTTATTCGAGGTGTCGTTTTGTGCATGAAATCACATACGTGTCAACACACGTATGTTAGAGTGTTAGGAATATGCATACGTATGTACGCGTGCCTTTGAAATCGTTTAAACAAAACCATATATCCATCTATGATTTTATTTAAATAACGTAATTATACGCGATCACATTCTCATATTAAAATATGAATTTTATTATTATTTCAGATTGTTTGTATTCTCATTTCCGTTCCAACGCAACTCGAACCGATCGAATCGGAGTTCAAACGAAGAAGTTATGGCCTAAAACCCAAAAATGATTTTAAATCCAAAAACAGGTGGGATCCCAGGTTCGAACCCGTGACCTCCACCTCAAACACACACACACACGCTACCACTTGGTCTGTTTCCACTTTTGCAATAGAAACCCATATAAATTCTTTTAACCAGAAGGTGACTGATTCCCCCTTGTCTCCTAAACCGAACCAACTAGCATCCAAATTGGACCCCCATTCGAACCCGATCGAACCCAACAGCATAGGGCTTTGATTCAGAGAACCCAAACGAATTCAAGGATAGTCTAATTCGATTATCACTTAATCAAAAACTCCCAATTTATGCCCTATATGTCTTCGAACGTGGATACCAAGTCTCACACCCAATTTCATCGAAATCGTTTAAATTATACTGTAAAGCCATATGGTTTTCATTTAGTAGGAAGTTTCGAAACTATCAATAATGAATAATCTGATTTTTAATCTAATTTAGAGTAAAATCCCCAATTCGTTTTTATCAAGAAACCCTAGAAATCAAAACCTCATGATTCGTTGTTGTTTTATGAAATTGATATAGGATTATCATTCAACTATGAATTTCGAAACTCTCTGTAATACTTAATTCGCCTATCAAGTTCTTTCAATTCGAAGTCCCCTATTCGTCTAAACTTAAGAACGCAAGAACTTGCAATCTGACAATTCGTTATTGTTTCAGGAAATTAACATATGGGTCTTGTTAATCGATGAGTTCTGAAACTACTAGTACCATTTGATTTAACTTTTAAACTCATTTCAACCGTTTCCCCCAAAACCATTTTTAAGACGAACCCTAGAATTCGAGATGATCCAATTCGATATAATTAGATAAAATTGTCATAGTGTTTTCTTTAAAAGGGTGATTTCGAAACTCACTGTGAAGCTTAATTCGGTTTTTAAACTCAATTGACTAGCAAACCCCAAATCGTTCTTGGTGTGAGCCCTAATCGTTCGAACTCCTATAATTCGATAATAGAACTCGAAATTAGCATAGGGCTATGCTTTTTCGGAACCTTTAGATGGAGTAGAGATCGAATGTTACCTGGTTTGATGTTCAATTCAAGGATCTCGACTAAAAGGTTAAGGTTCGGCCACTTCACAATTGAGATCTTCTTTCTGTGGCTTCTCGAATCAAATTGTTGGATGTATTCCATTCTAAATGTGCCGACTATGGGTTGTGTGAACTCAATTTTGGTATATTATACTCGATTATACAGATTGTGTGATGATTAGAAACGGTTCTGGCTTCCAAATCGTTTATTCGAATTTAATTCGATGATAATGAACTAGTAAAGTCTGATAATCATTATTAATCATCAATGGCATGATTTAGGATAATTTAATTTCGGTTACAAGCCTTATTATTGTGCAATACAAATTTTTACCTCAATTTTCATGCGAATTTTGACTCTAAAAGTCAAAGCTTTGCATTTTAACCTAATTACCAACCTTATCCTTGTAATTGAGGTGTTTATGACTTGTTTTGTTAAATTTTAATCCTTGTAGTTAGGTTTTGTTCGATTTCACATCATTTCGTGTCAATTATGTTAATTTTTGTTAACAGGGTTAACCCAAAAATGCCGGATTGTCACAGGGAGATATGGTATTACTTAAGGTGTCGCCTTGGAAGGGCTTTGTGCGATTTGGGAAGAAAGGTAAACTTGCTCCACGTTATGTTGGCCCTTTTAAGATCCTCGAACGGATCGAGAAGGTTGCCTACAAGTTGGAACTCCCTCCCGAACTTAGTAACGTGCACCCAACGTTTCACGTGTGCAATTTAAGAAATTGCTTAGCTGATCAGGATCTTCAGGTACCACTCGATGACATTCGAGTTGATGATACCATGCATTTTGTTGAAAAACCAGTTGAGATAATGGATCGTGAAGTTAAGAAACTAAAACGCAGTAGAATTCCAATTGTCAAAGTACGTTGGGAGTCGAGGCGTGGTCCAGAATTCACCTGGGAACGAGAAGATCGGATGAAGCATAAGTACCCACATTTATACACTACGGTCACTCCAAGTTAAATTTCGGGACAAAATTCCTTTAACTAGGGGAGACTGTAACATCACTGCACTTCCGGTCGTCCGTACATCCGTACGATTGTACTGTTACGATATGAGATTTTATTATTAATGATGAATTATTATTTTATGATTATCACTGTTATTGGTATACATGCTTAGAACATATTATTATACGCGTAAACCATGCGAAGTTTAGTTGTAACTCAACTAAACAGAATCAGATAGTTTATCGAAGATGATTACAATGATTATGTTTTGGTTGCTAAACATAGTCAAGGACACATGGTATCAAACGATATTAAATTAATCAATGAAAACTAAGAATATTTATTAGGAATCACGATCTTAAACGAAAACGCACAAATTAATTTATTTAAATAATTAATTTAATGAGATTAAACGGAGTTATTCTATTTAAACGATTTCATTTAAATTCATTTTATTTAAAACAGAATATGATTATCTAAACACTTCAATGTTTTAATGGTATTCACGAGAAAACCAAACACTTTGTTATATTTTAACGCGATAAAAACGAGACCGAGCACGGGGGGGAGTGATACGCGATATAAGGAAGAACATTTCCTTCCTTTCCTCAATTCTACACACTCTATCTCTCTCTAAAAACACACACACACTTCTCTCTCTACCTTCTCTCTAACTTATCTCGCTCGTTACCCGACGAATTCACGAGATCTCGGCGCCTGCACGACCGCGTGATCGAGAGGAACAATAGGATACGAAGAAACCTTGTTTTCAACCGACAAATCGAGGTAAATCTGATGTTTATTTTCGGTTTCGTAGTAAATCATAGAACCTTAAGATCTAATGATGTCATAATCGATTAAACCACTTAGAAAACCCTAAAATAAGTTGTTCTAAATGGGGGGAAGTAGTGAGTTTGACCTGCGACGGTTGTGACTCGTGAAGAGGATGACGAACAACAGGTTAGCTAGGGTTGAACTGTGTTCATCGCAGCAGAGCCACGAACCTTTTGTCACCAAACCTCACATATGGGAGCCGAACCTTTCTTTCTCCCAGCCTGCAACGAACCTGCTCCCGCCTGCAGCGAACCTGGACCATTGATGGCCGAACCCTGCGATGGCCAGACATGCAGGTTAGCCGAACCCTTATAATATTGGCGAACCTTTGTGCTAGGCGAACCCTAGTCGGGCTATAAGTAGCCGAACCTTATGGCCTAAACTAACAGCGAACCTTATGGAGCCAAACCTATTTGATGGGGGCGAACCTTGAGGGATACGAACCTGAAGTCATAACCGACGAACCTAAGGGCCGAACCCCTTTCGACGAACCTTAACTTTCAGGCGAACTACAGGCTGCCGAACCTAGGATATCACGAACCATAAGGTTCGCCTAGAGTAGTTGATGGCCGAACCTTGGTCTAAAAACCAGATAGGTTCGCTGGTACCCATAGCAAATAAACCTAACTTGTGGAACTAGAGTCGAGGGAGGGTTGAGAATAAGGGGAATTATATATAACATGAATTCATAAGGAATGATAAAGAATACCACCTTTTCCCTCTCTAAAATTGTAAGTTTTAGAAACTATGGGTGATAAGGATTGAAAAACGCTTTTAAATAATTGAATTGGGTATGATTCTCAAACTTAAAAATGAGACTTTCACTAACTAGAAAGATGGGGTTAATATAACGGATTATGCATGCATATAAATATTGGATAGTGTGCATAAATGTAAAAGGTGATCAACTTTACAAATTATGTACCTTTGATGTACTAAGAAAATTATCTATAAACGGATAAGTTAAAACTAACAAGTTTAAGTTAGAGTGTATGATGAATTGGATAAAATTCTAAGACTCGACAAGGTAATTTGAATAAATAATCTAAGTTAATCAAACCTGTGAGGATTTAAAATGGACATCACATCAAAATGAATCGCTTATGTTTATAAACATGAACATTATTAAAATTACAGATTGTTGAATTGTTGTTGATTTCTCTTACGTGAGCACGCATCATACAAAAACACTGATCCTAAGGATTCAGGTGAGTTCTCATAACCTCCCTTTCTTTTAAACTATTTTGTTTTAAAACTCGGAGGTGAAACATGTATACCAATTTTAAATATTATTTTGATAACACAAGGATGATACTCGTTTATAAATATGATATTCGCATTATAGAATCATCATTATTTATGGATTATCACAACTCCGTGAAACATTGCAATTGACCATGGTTAATTGCATTGGTTTCATGTATTGTCACGTGGATAGCTTCCACTCCATGGATCATGTTTTTAACTTAGGTTAATTACATAATGTCCATGTATAGTCACGGATATTATTTGAGAATATTGATGTTGAGATTGGTTGAATGGTTATGTGTTTGATTGTCTATTATTGACTATGATTATCACTGATTGTTTATGACTGAATTGATATGTGATTATGTGTTTGTTTATGTGTTTGATTGATTGTGTTGGGATATGTATTGGATTGTCACACAGGTACTCTTGTGGATTTCCTCAGAAAGACCATAAGTTCTTATACTCATTTTATCTAAACTTTTTATAAAATCTTTTCAAAATACAAACTTTTATACTCATTTTATAAAACATTTTTAAAGTATAAAAACTTATGATTACTCACCAACTACTTAGTAGTTGACACTTGATTTCTTTACATGTTTCAGGTGATGAAGCTAAGTAGGTTGAAGAAGATGAATTCTCACTTTTGGACATCATCACATAGGATCTTGGACTTAGCTAATTAACTAAAATTCTGGCGATTAGAGTTTAGTTAGTTTAGCTAATTCTTTTGTTAATTGATGTATTTAATTCATGATAAACATGATTTTTGTGTAAACATTTATTTGGTTTGATTGATATGTGATGGTTTATATTTAGATGCCCACGAGCTTTTGAACAATCTACACATCCCTCGTGGCATCCCGACGTTTCCGCCATCGGTCGGGGTGTTACAATTTATAACCTAATCAACATTCCTATGAACCACTACATCTAGCAATTCATTTACATATCAAAAACACAAAGTAATTGATCTAACATGCACCTATTTTATGAAAGACATTCATCAAAGCACATGAGGAATAGATTAATCAAATCAATTAACAATTCCAAATACTCATACACATCCAAGAATCAAGACCAAATCATTATGTCATTTCATAATCACAAACGCTGTTCCACAATTAATCAAATCAAACGTTAAATATGCATAATCGTTAAAACCCTAGGTAGCTCTAATGGTTTAGCCAACAACCATACTGAACAAACAGAAAGATTTAGTGCAAAAATAAGTAACAAACATTATTTGAATGGATAAAACAAGAAAAGAATGGAAACCGATCGTAGTACACCCTTCGAATCTCAATCCTAGGGCTTCCCGATGATGGATCTTGCCTTACTTGCTTTTCCCAGCCTCTTGGTCGCCTCCAATGTCGTCCAAAAACCGTCTGTAACCCTAAAGAATAAGTCTCCAACCGTTTTAGTTTGTCAAACTCGTTTTTCTAAGTTTTCTACCCTGTCGCGTACCGCGACGACTTGCTCACAACCCCTTGCGTTACGTGAGGGGGCCAAATACCGACAAATTAGTCGGGTCAAACCCGCAATGATTAGTTAGGGGCATTTCGGTCTTTCCCCCTGTCGTGTAGCATGACAGGGTTTCCTGTAGGCGTCGCGTACCGCGACGAGTACCAGAATCCAGTTTTGGCTTCCTTTGTTTCCAGGTCCGTCCTCGTCCTACCGGGAGCTCGTATCTTTTTACTTTTGTGCCAAATACACATGTTTATGACCTGCAAGCATTCAATTATAAAATTGTGAAGCACCAGCTAAAATCAATTCCAAAACTACCCAAAACTGTACAGAAACTAACAAAAACTACTGGATAAACAGATGTTTTTTACAACACATCAGTGAACAATTTTCTAAATTAATGTCTTCTAAGTTTGAAATGAGTGTTATAAGTGAACTAAAAACATTTTTAGAACTTCAAGTCAAACAAACCCCCAATGGGACTTTCATTCATCAATCTAAATATGTAAAGGATCTTTTAAATAAATTTGATATGAATGATTGCAAAATAATTGCTACCCCCATGGCAACAAGTCCAAGAATAAGTCCAGATGAAAATAGTGAACCTGTAGATCAAACTCTCTACAGGTGCATGATTGGATCTTTGATGTATCCTACTGCATCAAGGCCAGAAATCATGTATGCAACATGTGTCTGTCCAAGATACCAGTCTGCCTCCAAACAATCCCATTTATCATTTGTGAAGAGGATACTCAGATATCTTAAAGGCACTTCTGTGCTAGGTATTTGGTATCCTGCTAATCAAACTTGTGAGCTTGTTGGTTTTTCAGACGGTGATTATGCTAGATGCTCGCTCACTAGAAAGTCTACGTCGGGAGGATGTCAGTTCTTTGCTAATTGCTTAGTGTCATGGCAAAGAAAAAAGCAAACATCGGTGTCAAATTCAACTGCTGAAGCTGAGTACATTGTAGCAGCTCATTGCACTGCCCAAATCTTTTGGTTACAATACCAACTGTTGGATTTTGGAATAACTGAACTAAAAACACCTCTCCTAATAGATAGCAAAGCTGCCAAAAACATAATAAAGAATCATGTAACACCCCAACCTGATTAGGGCAGACGTGTCACTTATACGGAGATCAGAATTAATGCAACAATCCAAAATTGATTAACATGTAATAAAAGTCTTACATAGGTCAACCAAATACATAATAAAATCTTATGATAAAGTTCATTACAATATTTATATAATAAATTCAAGATAATCTCTCGTGTCTCGTTCCTCAATTCCCAGCCTGATTTCCTGGATTACCTATACAATACATATAAACACCACAAAAACAAATACGGCTGAGCCAATGAATGCTCAGTAACGGATAAACAACAGTAATTAACATAATTTCAGAAAGTGATGAAGGTAATGATAATAATATTCAGAAACAGATACCAGAAACAAGGCAGAAACATAACTGTAAACAGTGGTCTGACTTAAATCTAATATAACCTTTCAGAAACAATAATATTGGTTATAATGTAAGTCAGAAATGGTGGGAAATCCCAGAATATACCACGAGCCGACTGTACATATAAAAGTGTAAGGTTCACGGGTAGCTACTCCCGCTTACCAGACACATGAAATAGTTAGTGTTGGCATACACGTCACTATCCCCCAGAAATCAGAAAGTACAGTTAAAAATTATCCTAGGACCAGTCCATACGCCTCTCCAGAATTCAGTAGGTGCACAAGTGTACTATCAGAGTACTAAATAGAGACGCCGTGAACTCAACTAACCGCCACGGGTGGTTCCACGTCATGGTTGCCGCCATGAAGGGCATGTAGTCATCCTTACAGGTAGGGGCATGCTCGAGTAACAGATCAGAAGTTCAGTAGGTTCAATAGGGTAGTTAAACTACCAAGTAACGTCATAATCGGATCTTGCAATAATGAGTACAAAATAATGTAGATCTATTGCATGATAAACAAAACAGGGAAACACGATTTCATATCGTGGGAATAACAAATCATAATATAATACAGAAACGGAAATAAACGATTACAGAAACAGAAATACTATGATTTAATTAAACAGAATCCGTACAAAACGGTATGCACAACATGAATATACTATAAATGATGAAAAGAAAATCCGTACCTTAGTATTAGTAAGTAATCAGGGCATAATTCAGATAATAAGCGAGTAATCCAAATCCTCGATGATTTAGAAATCTTAAGCAGACGTACACATCGAGTAGGGAAGGTTTGTAAATGTGATAGAAAGTCAATCCTGAGACAAAGACACCCGACGAGTCAGAGAAGAGATTTAAACAGTGATAGAAGCTTGAACGATCATGACTTGAATCGGAAATCATGCGTTGTTTGGTTCTTGTGCCGTCTCATTTACAATTGCAACATTTCTAATATGATGGATGTATGGCAGTGCATCGGGTGTCATTCGGTGCTCGGTGTTGGTATACGTGGTGTTGCAACCATCTTTTGAAACCACGGTAAAGGCGGTGTTGATAATGGTACGATGTGCGATGGCATCACGGTCGCTTATGGTCTTTGTTGCCGGTGACTCATTGTAGTAACCGTCCACACCGTTTCTCAAAATCAAAGGTTTGTCAACGTACCTAGTTCGTGATGCAACGATGGTTCCGGCTATAACTGATTGAGATAAAAGGTTTTCTTGTATGTAAGCGATGGATTTTTTTTTTGGTGCCAATATAATCGATCTAGATTATGGGACTCATTTGATCAGTTTATTTCTTTTCAATGGCACCTAATTATTGCATTGATTGGGTTTCAAAACTTGTCGGTTACATGAGTTTATCCACATACCTTCCCTTGTAAGTTACGATTGTTCTATATATATATATAATTACGTGGATTAAGAGCCTAACTAAAGTATAAATGAAATTCAGTAAATTGTAACTAATCAATATTTTCGGTCGTTTACGGTTCGCTTTATGAATAAATTTCTGATTTAATCGGGTGCGGTTTTGGATATTAATGCTGTAATTGGAATACTTGCTCAGATAATTCTTTTCAGTTTGTTTTAAATCAATCGAGTCTAACTTATGAAATTAAATATTTTGGTTATTCAAATAAATCAAGTATTCGATAATTAACCTATTATTAATTCGTCGGGACATGTAATTAAATCTGTTAGAACATTCTTAATTAATTCAAGTTTATCATTCGATTTCGTCTATTGTTTTTTTTAGTTTTTAATTATAAATTAATATTTCATATTTTATTTATTTATTTAATTGTTGCGTTTTGGTGGGTATCATAAATCTACTCCCCTTAAAAAATTTCGTCCGCGGAATTTCAGAGTTTATTGACCGTTTACCTCCGGTGTTAAAGAATGATTCGTTTAATTTAATTGTTTGTTAGAATTTCACTTATTGTACTACAGACTTTTAATTAAATTTTCAGAACATATAATTATCATGGATAGTACAGATAGAAAACATAAGCATAGAAACAAATCAAATTAGTATATAATTACGACTCAAACAAAATTAGGATGTTGGGAGTGAATCATATCTTCCAATTACCAAGTTGCTTTGTGTTCGGAATTCTTCTTACACAAAATTTTAACAGATCGTATCATCTTCCTATACCTAACATGTTCTTGACGGTCAAGAATCGTTTCCAGTAATGTTTCGTATGATCGATTTTTGTGAACATCCGGAAGTGGATAGTTCACTACGTGAATCAGATGATTAATATAACTTCGACGTAACAGTACATGAAAGACATTATGTACATGAGACTATTATGGTGGTAAAGCTAAATGATAGGAAAGTCTCCTACTCGCTCCAAAATTAAAAATGACCAATAAATCTCGAACTAAGTTTTCCTTTAAGACTAAAATGATAGATAGCTCTATAAGGCGGAACTTTGAGAAATATTTTATCATCAATGTTAAACTCTATAACATGATGATGTTTAACTGCATAACTCATTTGTTGATTCTGGGCTTCTTTTAAATGTTCAATGTCAATAAGAACTTCCTCATTTGTATTATGAAATGGTTCAGGTCCCTCAATCGTTTTCCTTCTATTCGAATATCAACAAGTAAACATTGAAGCAGTAACATTATGGAGTGAACCCTCTTAAATTAAGCCCATATTTATAGCCACATTGCTAAATTTAAACTTTCTGTCCTAGTTTCCTTAACATAATAAAACATCAAGGCCAAACCATATTTCATTTTAGTTGAGTTTAGTGATTATATCTGACTTCGATCTCCTGAAATTTTATGGACAATGGAACCTCAGCTTTTGATATCAGAAATGATTCATTATATTATTTTAGTGACAATCAAGCTCTTTAGTGATTGTTAGTTTTTATTTAAACTACCTTGTTTCATTTATTTCACGTGTCGATCTTCCTTCTCATATGCAAATTCATCAATGGTGTTTTCCCATTAATCCTTGGCATTCTAGCTTTTCATCATTATGCATTGATAATATGTGATTGTCATGTGATCCTATAAGGTGATTAATTTTCAAAACCTTATTTGAGATTCATGTGATGGGTTTATCTAGTGTTCCAAGTGAGGATGTTTGCAAGTTTATATTAGTAGAAGTTTTTTTTTTATCTTCACTATAAATCTGGTAATTACACGTGCCTGAAGGTAAAGTGAGAATCAGACAAACTCCAATCTTTTCTTTGATTCTTGAGGACTCTTCTCAAGTTCATCTTTCCACGGTTACTTAACTCTTTTTCTTAAATCTTATATAAGGATAAAGTGCTCGCAAAGAAACCTTCAACAAATGTAAGATACTAACCTGTGAGACCTAAAACTTCTAACTTTTGTAGCTGAAAAAGAAATCGACCATTTTGTGATTTACTTTGATCTTTGTTGGGTCCATCATGACCATCAATAGTGATTACACAATCAAGAATTTAAAACTTTGTCAATTCAAAAAGTCACACCTTGAGTTTAATATAGAGCTTTTTTTTGACATAAAATCTCGAGTACGATACAAAGATGATCTTCATTGTCCTCCTTGCCTTAAAAAAAATCCTAGTTCTTATAACTATTGTAGTTACTCCTTAAGCTCCAAAAATGTCATATGATAAAGTGTCTTTGAGATTTGTCAGCACCCATAATGATATCAATTGTAATTTCCACTTCAAGATAGGTGGTACACTAGGTAAATTTTTTTTTTTTCCAAAGATAATATCCAGAAATTCTCAAATGATTGAATGATGAGAATTGTTAACTTCACTTGAAGAGACAACTTTAGCTACAGAAAGAAACCTTTCATAACCATGTGGTAAGCATTTCTGAAGTTTGAGTGCTGAGATAACTATCAAAGTCTCTCGAGGTTGAGTTTTCTATTAACTAGTAAGGGACTTGTTGAATTATAAAAAAAACTTATGACGCGTTTAAAACTCAATAGTGATTCGGTGTCAAGATAATCGGTCCATGGCCATGTAGAAAATAAAAATATAATTGTATGAACACATCCCATCTTGTCAGGGTATCGGATTCGAGTTTTTAGAAGAAGTTTCAAAAATGTTGATAATACAGAGTGTTACAGATCATTATAGAGCAAGTTCAGAGACGAGAGTCTTGTCACATTCAAAGGATCACTCGTCAACATGATAAAATTTCATTAGCACCCTAATGTAATTGTAAATTCACGAGTACGTTCGCGACCATAATCGTCAATTTACTTTACACGAGTATCCTACTTTACACAAGCTCATTGAGCCTTAGCTCCATGACACTGCACTTACATATGGTATTATGTAACAGATATGGCATCTTCGTCATCAGCACCATACATATACATTGATGATTCGGAGGATGAGGAGCCGGTAGTTCCAGTACCACCATCATCACCAGCACCATCTATCCCATCTCCTCCACCATCTGAGAGAGATGATTCTGACCCAAAGGAGGATCCGGATGAGGATCCGGAGGAGGAGCAGCTGAGGATTCAGATGAGGATCCGGATGAGGATCCGGAGGAGGAGCCAGCGGAGGGTACTCAGGAGATTCCTGATGAGGGACCTTCTACTCATCCACCACCTGCATTGGATGTTCCTGAGCCTAAGAGGCAACGGACTGACTCTGAGGAGATTGCCAAACTACGTGAGGACTTGTACTGGGCAAATGATAGGATTGAGTACAATGTTCGGGAACTCTGGGATGCGAATGAAAGACAAGATAACCTTGCCAACCTGGTTAATGAGATGCGAGATGATATCATCCAGTTGACTGGTCTTCTTCAAGCTTCTGAGAACCGAGCTGAGATTCTGGAAGGCAGACTTGTAGCCTTGGAAGATTTGGTGGTCTCGGAGAATGAAGAAGAGGATGAAGAGGATGAAGAGGAGGAAGGGGAGGAACCGGCACCAGCTGTAGATTCTGATCCTGAATCCACTATCGATGACCCAGAGGACTGATTTAGTTAGACTTATTAGGGGCGGGTTGTGTCCCTACATTAGAAGTTTGGAAAATTTATGTTTTGTTTTTAAAGTATTGTACTCAAATCAGATTATTATCTATTGAAAGCTATTATTTATTGCCAACAGTTGTGTTGATTTCTACATTACATGGTTGTTGTTTGTTGTATTGTTTACACATGTCACATTGGATTTTGATAACACTCTAACATTTTTTTTTAACTAGGAAGACAATGGCCGGTGAGAACGTACAGATGACAGTTGCTGAGCTCAATGAGCTGATCAATAACAGGGTCGCGGAGGCAATCGCGAACTACGTTCAGACACACACTACAGGGCCACAGGGTCCAGCAGGGGGATTGGTGAATCCACCGGTGTGTACGTTCAAGATGTTCTTGGACTGTAAGCCACATAACTTCAAAGGATCGGAGGGAGCCATTGGACTCCTACGATGGATTGAAAAAGCCGAATCAGTTTTTGAAATGTGTAACTGTCCTGAGGAGAATAAGGTTAAGTATGCCACTGGAACCTTGGAAGGTCCGGCATTGACTTGGTGGAACTCGAATGTTCAGACTTTGGGATTGGGAGAGGCCAACACCTTAACCTGGAATGGATTCAAGACTTTACTGCAGGAGGAGTACTGTCCTCGCAGTGAGATGCAGAAATTGGAGGAGGAGTATTGGCACCTCAAGATGGAGGGCTCAAACATCGAGGAGTACACGACTCGATCACATGAACTGGCCAAACTTCTACCTCACATGGCTACTCCCTCAAGCAAGTGGATAGAGAGGTACATCGGGGGATTGGTGCCTCAGATCCAGGGTTTGGTTACTTCTGCAAATCCCACGACGATTCAACAAGCTATGCGACTGTCGCACCAATTGACTGATCAGGCAGTGTTGCAAGGAACTCTGCCTAAATGAACAGCAACTACTAAGGTGGGAGACCACAAGAGGAAGTGGGAAAGCAGCAACACCAAGAACTTCAACCAACATCCGTTTCAGCAGAACCAGAAGCAAGATTCAAACAAGTCTTACCACAATTCGAACAGTGGTCAGCAGTCATCATCATCATCAGGGGGGGCATATTGGTAAACACCCAAAATGCAACAGGTGTGGATTTCATCATGCTGGTAATCAGTGTGATAAGTTCAAGTGTCAACGGTGTGGTAAAGTTGGCATGCAGCTAATGATTGCCGCGGAGAGCTGCAAAACAATTCCAACAACCAAAATAATAACCAGAACAACGCACAAAAGGGTTGTTTTGAGTGTGGTAAGATGGGGCACTTCAAAAAGGATTGCCCACAACTAAAGAAAGGCGGGACTAATGATGCAAATGGCAACGACAATGGAAATGGCAATGGCACCAATAATAACAACAACAATAATAACAACAATGGTGCTAGGGGCAGGGCGTTTGTGATTGGCGGACGTCAAGCACGGGAGGATCCCAACATTGTTATGGGTACGTTCCTCTTAAATAATCACTATGCCTCTATGTTATTTGACACTGGTGCTGACCGAAGTTTTGTATCTAGTTCACATCTAAGTTGCTAAATGTTAGTCCCACTGCCTTAGATAGTCCATACACTGTAGAATTAGCTGATGGCAAGTTAATTATAGTGGAACATATTCTTAAGGGATGTATCCTTGATTTGATGGGTCAAACATTAGAAATTGATCTTATGCCTATTGCTTTAGGCAGTTTTGATGTAGTCATTGGCATGGACTGGTTGTCCAAACACCAGGCTGAAATAATATGCTATGAAAAGATTGTTCGTATACCTCTTTCGCATGGAGAGACATTGTATGTACAAGGCGAGAAGAGCAGTACGCCACTGCGTCTCATATCTTGTATGAAAGCACACAAATGTCTGCGGAAAGGTCATACAGCAGTTATAGCACTTATAACCGAGAAGCCGGTAGCTGAGAAGAAGATTGAAGACATCCCAGTAGTTTGTGAATTTCCCGAAGTATTTCCAAAAGACTTGCCGGGATTACCGCCTATCAGACAAGTGGAATTCCGAATCAACCTTACACCAGATGCAGCACCGATAGCTAGGGCGCCTTATCGACTTGCACCATCAGAGATGCAAGAGTTATCTACACAACTGCAAGAGTTGTTAGATAAGGATTTTATACGACCTAGTTTTTCACCGTGGGGAGCTCCAGTTTTATTTGTCAAGAAAAAGGACGGGACTTTCCGTATGTGTATCGATTACCGGGAACTTAACAAGGTTACTATCAAAAACCGGTATCCGTTACCCAGAATTGACGATCTGTTCGATCAGTTGCAAGGTTCGAGTTACTACTCGAAGATTGATCTCAGATCGGGTTATCATCAACTAAGAGTTCAGGAGGAGGATATTCCAAAGACAACATTCAGGACGCGCTATGGCCATTATGAGTTCTTGGTCATGCCATTTGGGTTAACAAACGCTCCAACTGTATTCATGGATCTCATGAATCATGTTTGTAAACCTTATCTTGATAAGTTTTCATTGTTTTCATTGATGACATTCTCATCTATTCTCAGACTGAGGAGGAGCATGCTGAACATCTCCGATTGCTGTTAGAACTATTGAAACAAGAACAACTGTACGCGAAGTTCCCAAAATGCGACTTCTGGATGCGAGAAGTTCAATTCCTGGGTCATATAGTTAATGAAAAGGGTATACATGTTGATCCAGCAAAGATTGAAGCGATTAAGAATTGGGAAGCACCAAAGACACCTACCGAGGTACGGCAATTCCTAGGTTTGGCGGGTTACTACCGAAGATTCATTGAGGGATTCTCAAAGATCGCTCAACCACTTACAGCTCTTACGCACAAGGGAACGAAGTATAACTGGACGGATAAACAGGAAGCTACATTCCAATTATTGAAACAGAAACTCTGCAGTGCAACGATTCTGTCCTTACCGGAAGGGACGGAAGACTTTGTGGTGTATTGTGATGCATCTGCACAGGGTTTGGGATGTGTGTTGATGCAACGTGATAAAGTGATTGCTTATGCTTCAAGGCAACTACGACCACACGAAAACAATTACACTACTCACGACTTGGAATTAGGAGCAGTGGTTTTTGCTTTGAAGATTTGGAGGCATTACCTATATGGAACTAAGTGTACCATTTACACTGATCATAAGAGTTTGCAACATATCTTTGATCAGAAGGAGCTTAACATGAGACAGCGACGGTGGGTTGAGTTGTTGAACGACTACGAATGCGCGATTAAGTATCAACCGGGAAAAGCTAATGTGGTAGCTGATGCTTTAAGCAGAAAAGACACTTCAACAAGACGGGTTCGCGCACTTATGATGACGATACATACCGACTTACCTGAAAAGGTACACAGTGCTCAGCTGGGAGCTTTAGAAAAGGATAATTTGATACATGAATCCTTACGGGGGATGGAAACACAATTGGAAGTCAATTCTGATGGAATTCGTTTATTTCATTAATCGACTTTGAATACCATTGCATGGTGGATTAAGGGAACTCGTGATGGATGAAGCACACAAGTCCAGATATTCAGTCCATCCGGGATCAGACAAGATGTATCATGACTTGAAGGCACTGTATTGGTGGCCTCACATGAAAGCTGACATTGCTAGATACGTTAGCAAGTGTTTGACTTGTTCGAAAGTCAAAGTGGAATATCAGAAACCATCTGGTTTGCTGCAACAACTAGAAATACCGATGTGGAAATGGGAACAAATTTCGATGGACTTCATTACTAAGTTACCCCGTACACCGAGTGGTTGTGATACGATATGGGTAATTGTCGATCGATTAACGAAATCTGCACACTTCTTAGCAATCAAAGAAACCGACAAGATGGAGAAACTGACTCGTATTTACAACAAGGAAGTGGTAGCACGACATGGCGTGCCAATTTCTATCATATCAAATCGAGATGCTCGATTCACTTCAAATTTTTGGAAGTCACTCCATAAGTCATTGGGAACTCGTTTGGATATGAGTACCGCCTATCATCCACAGACCGACGGTCAGAGTGAACGTACGATTCAAACGCTCGAGGATATGTTACGAGCTTGTCTAATTGATTTTGGTGATAGCTGGGAAAACCACTTTCCGTTAGTGGAATTCTCTTACAACAACAGTTATCATACAAGTATTCAGGCGGCACCGTTTGAAGCTTTGTATGGTCGTAAATGTCGTTCACCAGTTTGCTGGGCTGAAATTGGTGACAGTCAAATAACAGGTCATGAACTAGTGCACAAGACGACTGAGAAGATAGTACAAATCCGGAACCGTATGGCAGTGGCCCGGGATCGACAAAAGAGTTACGCTGACAAACGTCGTAAGCCGTTGGAATTTCAAGTAGGAGACCGAGTTCTTCTAAAGGTATCACCTTGGAAAGGAGTGATACGATTTGGCAAGCGCGGAAAGCTTAGTCCACGTTACGTTGGACCTTTTGAGATCCTGAAAAGGATTGGTCCGGTTGCGTATCAACTCAAACTACCGGATGAACTCAGTGGAGTTCATGATGTCTTTCATGTATCGAATTTGAAGAAATGTCTTTCTGATGAGACATTGATTGTACCATTGGAAGAAATACAAGTGGATGAACAGTTACGATTCATTAAAGAACTAGCTGAAATCATGGATCGAGAGGTCAAACAACTCAAACAAAACAAGATTCCGATAGTCAAAGTTCGGTGGAATTCAAGACGTGGTCCTGAATTCACATGGGAACGAGAAGACCAAATGATGAAGAAATATCCTCATCTGTTTAAAACAATAGCAACAAACACTAAGAGCGCACGTTAAATTTTGGGACGAAATTTCCTTCAACAAGGGGATGACGTGATGCTTCACACATCAACACTGCAAATTTCAAACTGTAAGCACAAACACTTTATTCAATTGGTTTTGTTACAAACATTTGTGCTACATTACATTTTATACATTTTATGTGCTACATTTCATATGCTACATGTTATGGTAGTACATGCATGATTAGTTACACCTTTTGTTATGTGCGATGTTGCATAGTACAAACAATTACAGACACTCACTATGTATGAGGTTACATAGCACAGCATGATCAAACACAAACAGTCACAGTTAGGTGAACTAACTAGGGTACACACAAACAGTCACATTGAACGATCACACTTAGTTGTGATGTTGCAAGCAGATTTTGTGTGTGAGTACACACAAGCACACGGAATGATCAAACCACACTAACACGTACAATTTAAACTCGTAAGTAGTTTCCTAACTACTCCTAACATTTACTAATTTTCGGGACGAAAATTCATTCAACAAGGGGATGATGTGACAATCCGGTATTTTCGAATTAACCTCGTTAACCGAAAGTAACGAAATCACAAAAGGTTTGCTGGACACTAGATTGGATAGAAGGTAGGCCCAATTGTACTTTATGATGCCCAAATGGATAGAAGGTAGGCCCAATTGTACTTTATGAGGCTCAAATGGATAGAAGGTAGGCCCAATTGTACTTTATGAGGCCCAAATGGATAGAAGGTAGGCCCAATTGTATTTTATGAGGCCCAAAAGGATTAACCTAGTCAATAATAGTTCAATTGGCCCAATTAGTGACAATTCGGGATTTTTGGTTCAACTTTGTTAACCGAAATGTGATGTTATTGTACGAAAACAAATTGCAAAGGTTAGAATATAACAAAACTTGTGTATAAGCACTAAATATTGGGGATTAGTCATGAAATTAGGTGAAATACTAAATTTTGACTTTTGGAAGTCAAAATTCGTCCAAAAACTTCACCTAAATTCGAAATTAGCATTATCAAGCAATTATGACTGAATTAGAACTGTTTTACTCAGCATATTAATGATCTATAACAGTTACCAAGCGTTATTAGCATCATGATTAATCGAATTAAAGGTTTAAGGAAACCAAAAGTCGAAACCGTTTTGAATCATTATCAAATTGGTTCAACTGGATCATAATACATGAAATCGAAACTTCAGAACCTCTAGTCGGCCTAATTAGAAGCTATTCCATATCACAATTCGATCCCAAGTGTTCCAGATTGAAGAACCCGATCGTGGAGTAGCCGAACTCAACCTAAAAGTCGAATCACTCCAATTGGGCATCAAGCAAGGTAATAATCTATTCCTACAGTACCTAAAAGGTCCGATTAAGGATAACCACATGTTAATTTCAGTTTCTAACATCGGATTAATCGATTTCAATAGCTAGGGTTCAAATAAGAAACGGTTTTGGGGGTTGTTGATCAAACAGGTTTAAGAATCAAATTAATATGCATGGTTAGTTTCATAAACCTCCGATTTAAGAAATCCATATGCGAATTTCATGAAATTACAACGAATAAGTGGATCTCAAGTTTCTAGGGTTCTAAGTCTAAACGGTTTGGGGGTTTCTTGCTTAAACGGGTTAGTAATGAAATTCAATCGCACATATAGATTCAGAAGAATGCGTTTGAGATAATACCCATGTCAATTGTATGAAACAAAAATGAATTCTAAGATTTTAAGTTATAGGGTTCTTGAGTGTCGAACGGATTGGGGTTTTCGAATCAATCGAGCATAAAAATCAAATTAACCATTACAGACATGTTCGAAATATCAAGTCTAATGAAAACCCTATGTATTCGGGTATTTTCTAATTCAAATTCGAAGATATTGAGTCGAGCTTTAGTTCGGTTGAAACCGAGCACATTTGGGATCGATTAGAGGTAACCAATTAATAGATGATCGAATTAGAACCACCTGTAGGTGCGCCTAAGTATCTGGAACCATAGCCCCATGGTGTTGATGTCGGTTGGGTTTGAATCGGGTCTCAATTGGAGCCTTGTTGATTCGGTATGGCAAAACTAAAGGGAACCCAGGAAACTAAGGTTAAAACAATTAAATTGGGAAGCTTATTGCGAAACCCTAGCGGGCGAGATTGGTAGTGTGTGTGTGTGTTGAGTGGGGGGTCGCGGGTTCGAGCCATGCTTGGGCCGGTTTTGTGAAAAATACCATTTTTTTTGGTATTTTTGCAATAACTTTCGCGTACGAACTCCGTTTTAACCCGTTCGAATTTCATTGGAACCGGAATTTCATCCCGAACGCATTAGAATAATAAAATTCATATTTTAGAACGAAAACGTAATCGCGTACAATTACGTTTATTTAAATAAAATCATATATGGTTTTATTTAAACGAGTTCAAAGGCACGCGTACTTTCGTATGCATATTTCTAACAAGTCAAACATACGTGTGTTGACACGTATGTGATTTCAAGCTCAAAACAACAATCCGAATAACACTAGGTTATTGTTACAACACAGGTTCTTCGTAGAGGACTTTCTACACGAGTTTAAGTGTGTTGATCATTCTGCAACAATCGAAGGTGCGTACACGGCCCCTTTCTTATTTTAACTGTTTTGGGGGAGAAAACATGTGCAACAAACATTTTTGGATACATATCGCTTGAATGAGTTAGCTGTTTACATTATGTGACAACATAGCATTTACAAGTCCTTACACTTCGAACCGTTTAGTTTGCCGTAGCGCAAAGCGTGGTAGTTTGAAATAGATCTATTAGGTTTGACAAACCTCACATGGTAGATGGGATCTACGCAAGTGTTTGACTAACCAAACACTCATTACTATTGTTTGTGCTAGACAATAGTGGCAAGGCAAAACATGCGATAGCATGCAACAGTCAGCTTCGGTGTCGACCACTTATGTAAATAGTACAAATGACTAGCTATCATGACTATGCATGTGTGATTATGTTATCTGCAAACATTATATTCAAACTTTTGTTTTAAACATTATGAATGCTTAAACCTGTGTTTTGCACCAACCTTTGTGTTGACTTGATTTACATGTTTTCTCAGGACGTTAAGGTACACAAGAAAGCAAGCATGGACTAGGAGATCGAGTCGCATGCATATTTGACATTTCTATTATTTAGATTTGAACATTTGGGAATTTGTTTTGTAATTTACATTTTACAACTGTTATGTTTGTTATTGTTTTAAAACGCTTCCGCAAACTTTGAAAACTTTGATGTTACAGTTTTAGACCAAAGTATGTTTTGAAAATCATATAGAGGTCTTCGTTATGTCTAATGATCTGAGATCCTGGTTTGTCACGTTCCCAAACGGTATGATTCCGTTAGTTGAAAATTGGGGGTGTGACAGGACACTTAGTTGCACACCGAGACCAAACCCTAGATACGACGACTATTATACATACTTATCGTATTCGAATTCTTTTAAAATAACTCAGGAACTGAAGAAACCTAGTCTACAACAACGAGCGCGCATTTTGTGGTAATTCATTACAGAGCAACACATGTGAGTTCATTGCCCTTTTCTAAACATTTTTGTTTTCAAACGCGGGGCTGAGAAGCATGTGTAGACCTTTTTATTTAAATTGTTTTACGTAAATGCTTTTACTTATTATATGCTTTATATATGTTTGTTATACTCCTAGACTCTTGTCTAGGTAAATGTTATACAGAATAAACTATCAAGTTAATTAATTACTCCTATGAGTTCAAATTCCAGAATCTAAATTTAAAGTGAAATCAAAAGAACTAAAACTTAAGATCAAATGCAATGGAATCTAATCTAGTGTGTGATCAGTAAACTAAGGATGCTAATCAAGAATCTATAATCATTTTGGAAATCATGGAATTCAAAAGATCAGAATCAAGAGAATCAAGTGAATCATGGGAATCATAACCGTGTGTGAATCATGGAAATAATGAAATCATTAAAATCTAATGAAATCATTAATGCTTAAGTTAAGGTGGATGTCAGTTGTATGTAAATCAAGACCACGTGTAACACATAGAAAGTCCCGGCATAAATAGTAGACTCTTGTAGTCAAGCTATATGGGCATAACGGAAACTATTAAACAAATCAAAATCAGGAGAATCAAAGAAGATCAAGAATCAAAGGATATCCTTAAAGTCCCGGCATGTACAGTAGACCAATGGGTCAAGCTGATATGGGCATCATTAAAGTCCCGACACATACAAGTAGACTCCTTGTGGGTCATGCCTGATATGGGCCACGTGTGAGAGGGTACAACTTGGACAACCACCAACAACTAAGTCTAATTTATTGAGTCAAATAAGGCCCAATCATCATGTCTTAGTTGTATTTAAATGCTTTATTATAAATTTAAGTACATATTTAATATTATATTTTTACAAGTGCTTTGGAGTAATCATGAATACATGGTGAACTCAAGAGATCAAAGGTGAATCTATTTGTGGAAATCAAAATCTAAATTGAAGGTGAATGGAGTGAAATGCTTAATTATCATTAACAACAATATGCTAAGCAGTCTGGTATGTGGTGTGACAGTGGTTGGGGTTTGTCCCCTACATATGCCCTATATATAAGCATACTTGATTGGATAGCATAGGTGGTCATTGATGAGGTTAAGGTTGTCATTTCGGGGGATAAAGGTAAACATTTTCAGGGTAATCAAATTCTATAAATCAATGGTTATGAAATCAAAGGTATGGGATGAAACGCTTAATTATCACCAGGAACAATATATCATGTGGTCTAGTATCTGGTGGGACGGTGGCTGGGCGGGCGGTAAGTTCGACCCTACATATGCCCTATATATAAGCATACTGAACTGGATGGTATAGATGGTTAATGGTGAGGTTAAGATTGTCATTCAGGTCATTCAAATTCATTTTTATAAAACTTAATGAACTCACCAACCATGTGTTGACTTGATCTTTTTGCATGACTTCTCAGGTGACGAACAGGTCAACTAAGGAGTTAATAATTTTTGGACTATGATACCAGTTAGAGGACCTAGCTTTTGGACCTGCATATTTTGAATCATCATCTTACAGATTTATTTTGTATATCTTGTGCAGATACAAGATAGAAGAATTATGATGTTGATAGTAGATTTACATTGTTAAATTATGAAATAAACTGATGTAATTTAACTTTGTAATTCTATTTTCATTTAGCAGTTTCTCATTTATATATCATGTGCAAAGTAAACAATCTGATCATTCCGATTATCATTCCCGATATCGCGCCCTGAGAACCTTCCGCCTGACGGGGAAGTCGATCCAACCCACCGGCTCGGGGTGTGACACTGTGCTAGGCCGGAGATGCGTTGAATATGGTGAATGGGATTTACTTTTAAACAGGTTCACAAATCAAGCCATGTTTCTTATGAACCCTAACTCAAACCAGTTTGGAATTGTTTTGATTTAGAGATTGTAAGCCACTGAATTGAAGGGGCTTTTAATCTTCATGGATTTACGAGTAGAATGACCTTGAGAGTTACCTTATTTGAGTTCAAATAGAGAGTGTTAGGGCGCAGGTTCGTGCTTGGTTGTTTCCGAGTCCCAATCGTGCTCTAGATTAGTTGTAGGTGCTCGTTCAGCGTCCAGATGTGCTCGTGATGATTGAAGTAATCATTTGGAAGAGTTTGTTTAGCTTTTATAGTGGTTTGATTTGATTTCATGTTTTGGTAACCATTGTTATTTTATAAGCTTGATTTTAGTCGTTTATGGTTTGATTGACGCTAATTGTTGATTGAGAGAAATTTTTGTGATCCAATCCTTGCCAAAACAACATTCAATCATGCTGTGAGTGAGCTGGAATGCGTTTTTGATTGAAACAGGTTGATGGTTCGGTTGGGTGGATCCAGATGGGCGACTGGTATATAAGAAGGGGGATTGGGGTTTTTACAAATTCATCCCTTCTACTTCTTTGACTTTTACCCTTTCTTCTCAAGTTTTATTAAAGCTGGTAACAGTTTCAAAAATTACAAATCTGAACCTCTAGTTTTTATTTGTATATTTTTATGTTTACAAAATGACTTTTATAAAAGTTTGTAAAACTTAAAACTTTTAATCAAGTAAGTATAACTTAATACTTTTATAAACTTGCTAGGCTTCACAATTTCTTTATTCTTATTATTATTCTCTTTTTTTTAGTTTTTATTTAATATTATAATGTATAAATATATATTTTTGTAAATATATTTACACCCATGATAATTTTTATACAAATATTATTGAGATTTGTTTTATGAACATTGAATTTTGTTTATTAACTATGAGACAACATTTATGATTGTATTTATCTAGGTATTTATTTATGAATAAAGTTATCAAATGAAAACTTTTAAAATTAATACTATTAAAATTTAAATTCGAACAAGAAAATTCCAGTTGTTAGAATGGGTTCGTGTATTCTGACAGTAAACAAAGTAACTCATAAGCGACTTATGAAGAAAAACCGACCAATTCACACATTGACTGGTAAACAAATGAGGTACACTTAAATGAAACATAGATGTTTATGATTGTATATAATGATTATTCATTATGGTATTTATGATTTTTATATGTCAGGAATTTATGTCCGAAGAAGCGTTGGTAGGGTGGGTGAAAAGTAGAACACTAGACAAGGGTTACATTGTAGTCAAAAGAAGAACAAAGAAATCAAAGACAACAGACATTGTTATCATTGTCTGGCTCATGTGTGATCGTGGTGGCAAGCATAATAGCATTGCGATCTTTAGACGGTCAGGCAACAAAAAAATTGGTTGCCCATTTCAACTGATATGGTTATACAACGAAGTTCATGAATCTTGGGAATTACAGGTGATTAACGACAATCACAATCACGAACCTGCTCAGAATCTAGAGGGTCATCCATATGTTAGAAGATTCACTCTGGTGGAACAAGATATGGTTGAGAATCTGACCGAGCAACACATGGCTCCACGTAACATTCTTTCAAGCATAAAGAAACATAACCCTACAAACTTGTCCATCTCTGGAGATGTATACAATTTACAACAAAAAATGAAAAATAAGATGAAATTCGGTGATACTCCTATGCGGGTTTTGGAAAGCCTACTTCATAGTCAGCGTTACGTTTACCATGCCCGGGCGGATCCTGAAACAAACGTCGTGGAAGACATTTTCTTCTATCATCCAAAATTGTATTGTTTGTGGCGTGCATTTGCACACAAACTAATGATGGAAAAGATGTATAAAACCAACAAGTACCGACTTCCATTTATTCAAATTTTTGGCATGACTTCCACACACCAGACGTTTAGTATTTCTCACCCGTTCGAAAGCAGACAGCGTGAGGAAAACTACCTCTGTGTTTTGGAAATGGTTAAGAGTATGTTGAAAAAATGTATAGAGCCACATGTTATCATAACAGATCGAGACTTTGCCGTTATGAGTGTGTGTCGTAAGGCATTTCCAGAAGTTGCAAAATATATTTACAGATGGCACATAGATGAAAATATTGCCAAACATTGCAATTTACATCCCTTTCGGATGTAGACTAGAAGATATTCAAAGGTCGTTGGGAGAATTTGTGTAACTCTCCGACAGCAGAGTTATACAACTATAATTTCAACCGTCTTTACGAAAGATTTACCAAAGACAACAAAAAAAGTAAGCATCATATACCATCATATACCATCATAATTATCATCATATCATCATTGGGTTTTTGTTTCATTTTAGGAGTTCTGGAGTATCTGACGCGCACCTGGTTAAATAGTTACAGAGATATATTTGTAACAACATGGACCAATAGAACACGCAACTTTTGTCAACGTAGTCAGCACTCAAACCTAAAAAGATATCTCAGATCAACAAACAACACACTTTCCTTACTTGTCGGTTTCGTAAATGAAATCTTGCAATCACAAGAGGTAAAAATGAATCATGATTTTGAAACGAGCTTGATTAAAACAATGGGTCATCATAAACTACCAATATTTTGATAATCTTTGAGGAATGGTGTCCCAAAAAACTCTTGATTTGTTGGTCGAGGAAAAAGATAAAATAAGGGTTATGCGCGATTCAAATATGTCAAGTGGCCACCAGCTTTGGACGAGTTGTGGGTTTCCGTGCGCTTGTCATATATCAAAATACTTGAACACAAGTTCGCAATACTAAATTTAAATCTTACATGTTTCACACGTAGTTACCGGTATATTATTATTAATTATAAATAATGCAGATATGAGGATACCGTTCTCTGAGATAGACATATTTTGGACAAAACTTAACACAACTAACCCAACACTATTAGAAGAGGAAGAAATTGATGTTATAGGACAAATGGGTTTGGTAACAGAAGAAATAAATACCAAACCACCTAAGATAAAAAAAAAGTCCAATAAAAAAGGTCTTGTAGCAGATATTTCCAAATAAAAGAAACAAAAAACGCCTTTAGTTCAAAAAGATACACGTGGTCGTCCAACTTTAAAAGCACAAAAACTAAAGGAGCAAGACATTGTTAAAGATAGCTTAGTTTCCCGACATAGTGCATTTGAACCTTCGAGGCATAGTTCCTTTACAAGTACGGCCGAGAAGAGTTAGAAACCCGTATTTCGGCGCAGTCGTTTCACATCGGTATCAAAAGGTATGCAATCATCAGACTTGCAAACTCAAAACGAATTTCAGTTTTCATGTAACATGAAGCTAGAAGGATTAAACAATTTTTATCGCTTCGGTCATCACATTCTTTCTATAATTCAACCTTACGTGATAAACATACAAGTTGTCGAGCTAGATGGTAACTGTGGTTTTCGTTTCGTAGCCATGAGTTTAGGATTCCAAGAAATTCAATAGGCCTTTATTCGAAAACAACTCTTGCATGAATTGGATATCCACACAGATGTTTAACTCATACGACCTATGATCTTATGATGTACTACGTAACTCAATAAATTGGCAACAGATAGCACCTGCTCCTAGTCAACATTGGATGCTTATGCCGCACACATGCTTAGTAATTTTTCAAATATTTGGTGTAACCGTTCACCTTATTAGCAATCGAGGTGCTCAAACCATTTTTCCTTTATGGATATCTGCTAATGGTTTAATGCGACATAACGTCGTATCCGTAGTTCATCTTGGCGTCCATTTCATTAATGTTACATTACAAGGAGATTATCCAATGCGAACGGTAAATCCCATATGGGAACGTTACCGAAATGATGCCGCATCATACTGGGAGTTCATATATCATGACAGACTGCAAGAATATCGAAGAATTATAGATAGAACGAAGTTGGTGGATTACGTAGATGTGTAAATGTAAAAACAAAAAATTCTTTTTTAAATGTAATAAAATTGAATTATTTGGTTTATTTAAGAAAAAAATCCAAAATTTGAATAGTACAGACCGTGCTATTCTAAGATTATATTAACTTTACAGTTTCATTTTTACATTTACCACACACAAAACTCACACAAACTCTCTATTATTAATCTAAGCATCCCGTCTTAATCTTCGAGTTTTCGACACCATGTATGTGTTTTGCTTCATAGATCATGAATATAGGTGTTTTGTTTGTTAAATATCGATCTAGGAGGGTTTTTTTCGGATTTGGGGTTTCGAACGAAGAACAAGATGGTCCGTCTTGACCAGTACATGCCGCCTTGACCTATACGGGCCGTCTTGATTTTTTTTAATTATATCGTTAACTCGGTTTTATTTTTGCAGTGATTATCTATGGATGCGCAAAGATGTTGGGTGCTCACCAGGACGACAATATTGCCCTCGAAGATGAGGTTACGGAGATTGCGCAACACGAGTGGCTGCAGTTCCAGCCATGCACCACGATAGCGGTTAGGTGCCGTCGTCTGCTACGCATGGGTGTCGGCGCCCAGCGTAGCATCGACTGAGGAGGGATGACAGAGGCTTTTCAGGCAGATCAAGCTAGGGCTATCTTAGGCAAGGACACACCGTGGACTTGTCTATTTGATACAACCGATCAGCCCACCTGCAGGCTCATTACAGTGGAGTTTCTCTCGACATTTCACTACAGAGCTCACAAGGCGGCCTTTGCTGTGCAGGAGGACGAGGAGCTTACATCAAACATCGAGTTCTCGATCTTCGGAACCACATGGAGATGTCGATAGAGCGGTTTGCCATGCTTCTTCGTATCTAATACGAGCCGGAGACCGTTACAGAGGCATTTACCCAAGGACTGACGCATGGAGAGGATGGGGTGATGAGGGCGCGGTGGCCTCAGATTTCTGACACCCAGTTTCGCAGCCACCGAGTACAAGCTTCTACTATCACAGATGCATCACGACGATGATTTCTGCACGTGGGCAGAGCCAGGAATGGGTGACCACCTCAGATCTCTTCTATCTACACAGCCTGATGACTGGCAGGCCATGCGACCTTGTACAGTGTTTTGCCTTGTACCTCTCCTCCTTCAATCACCATCAGGAGCGCTGTACAATATGGGGAGGTGTCTATGTGACACATATCGCACATAGTAGAGGCATGTTTCATTTGCTTCAGGATTCACCGGCGATCCAGCCAGGTAAGCTGGATCGTTGAACGATCCTGAACATACGCCTAGCCGCGAACATCCATGGTGTGGGCTTGCGCTTTATTGGATCAGATGACCGTGTTTTGCCTTGTGTAACATCACTATTTTTCAGGTATTGTCTTTACAATATAAACTTGTATTGATAGAACCTTTTGCGATAATTTGATGATCATTGATTTGATTGATGATAATATTGATGGCATGCATTGATGAGAATATATGATAATTAAGCATAAACCATGGGGATGTTAGTTTGAAATACAATAAGACTGAACAACAGGATTTATTGCAGTGGAACACTAATGATATGATCTGGTTTTGTTTGGAATGGTTAACGGACGAGGTTCGGTCACTAAATATAGTCAAGGACACATGGTCATGGTTTATCGAAATGGTGGTGGGACGGCGGCTGGATAGGTTGCGATCGACTCCTACGTATGCCCTATACATAAACTTATTTCGGTCTATCATGGATGTGTCGGTGATATGATTTAGTGGGGTTGAGGATTTGGAAATGGATAATTGATAAATATATTTTAATAAAATAATGAAAAGGATATTGGTAAATAATTACGCGATGGTGAGGTCACGAATATAAATTAAACATGAATGTTATTTCAAAAATGTTAACTTAATAATGTATTTGCATGGATGACGATTCACACGAATACAATTATTAAGAATAATATTTTGAGACGATATTCCATATATTGTAAATCGAGCTGGAACACGATGCGGACATTGAATTAGAAAAGATGAGGATCTTTACAAATTCATACGTGAGTAACGCGTTTCAAGGAGATAACCGAAACAACAATTACGATATTAAATTAATAAAAAGAATTTAAAACGTTTATTAGGAATTACTACTTTAAATCGATTTAAATAAAACCATTTATTTCCACAAAATCTTTTTTATTGAACGTTTCGTAATTTAAAATATAATTTACCTGAAAACCGAACAATTTAAAAGGTGTTAACACGAAATAAATGTAACCGAGCAAGCGGGAATGACTCGAGGTATAAAAAGGGAAGAACTCCTTCTTCCTCACTTTTGCAAGACACACTCTCTCTCTCTAAAAGCTTTTTCCCGTCACTTTTCTTTCTCTAGAAATCCAAAAAGTGAAACTCTTCAATTCTTCACCATTTGGATTGAAATTGGTACCAAATGGTTTCTCCACTCGCCTTGAACACGAAAGTACAAGCCGTTCGAGCTAAAGATCAAGATTTGAGGTAAATCTATGAGTTTATTTGGGTTTTATTTAGGGTTTTTAGCTTGAACGTAAAACATAATTTCTTCACATTTAAATGAGTTTTCTAAATCATTTGGGTATAAACAACTTGAAATATAAGGTTTTAGGAAACCATTTGAATAGGAATAAAGTGGAAAATGAGAGCTTTTAAGGAACCTGCAATTTTACAGGAAACCTGGGAATGGGGAGTAAAAGATGAATAATTCCAGAAAGCTGCAAAGGAACTAGAGATCATTTGAGGATCACTCTACAAATTCGAGAATCTCCAATTCGACATCCTAGAATTCAAGAACCCCATATAGTATTTGAGGGCCCCTCTATTTCTAAAATCAAATTTGAGAAACTATATGTGGATAGCCAAGGAAATTCAAGAACCTCCGTTTGTTTAGACAAAATTCGAGAACCTCTAGTTTTATACCATAGAGTTCGGGAACCATGTGATGTTTCTTCAAGAATACGAGAACCTCAAGATTAATACCATAAAAATTCGAGAACTCTTTTATGAAGCACCAATAATTCGAGAACCCCCACTCTCCTATAATCGAGAACACTTAACAAGTGTTAAACGAGAACCATTTAAGGGTTGGCTGCAATCGGGTTAATATGTTTTCATTATATTACTTAAACTGTGACAATCCGGCAATTCACGGTTAACCCCGTTAACCAGAGATTATCAGAATCAATGTGAATGTCATCAGAATCAAACTAAAAAGGGTTTATATCGAACAAAATAATGTTTTCATCATTTAAATACAAAAGATTAGATTGTAATTAAGTAAAAACCCTAATTTTGACTTTCCAAGTCAAAATTCGTAGGGGTTATCACATGAAAATCTAATTCCACATATCTTGCAAGTAAAAACCGAAATTTATTGCTCCTAATCATGGTATTGATGATTATTAACGTTTGTTATCAGTTACATAGTCCATGAACGATCGAATTAAACCGAAATGGCAATCAAAAGTCGAAACCGTAACATCACACTATCAAATCCATGGCATTCGACCATAACTCACAAAATTAGACACTCTCACACTAGAATCGGCTCCCTTAGAGAGTTCTGCACACAACCCTTTGATTCCAGAAGCTCGGATTGAAGGATTCGATCGTGGGTCGGCCGAATATCAAGCTAAAAGTCGATTTCTTTCAATTGATCATCAAAACAAGTAAGTAATCGTTCCTACATCACCTAAAACAACCGACTAAAAAAAACCCTATGTTGATTTCGTGAATAAACATCGAATTATATGAATTTAATACCTAGGGTTCATCACGAAAACGGTTTTGGGGGATTGGGTCGAAATGGGTTTAAAAGTTAAATCAAACAACATCATTAGTTTCAAAAACCTTCGACTAGGCTAAACCATATGCCAATTTCATGAAATAAACACGAATCCAATGATTTCGATTTCTAGGTTTTATCTTAAAAACGCATTTGGGGATTTTCATACAAACGGGCCTCAAAATCAAATTAAAGTATATGAGCAGATTTAGACAGATGCGTTTAAGGAAATTCCCATATCAATTTATGAAACAACATCGAATTATATGGGTTCTAATTCTAGGGTTTGTTCTAAAAAGCGAATTGGGGATTTCTATTCTAATGAGCATAAAATTCGAATTAAAACCCACACAGAGTTTAGCAATTGACCTTTTAAGGAAAAGCCTCTTTTAAATACATCAAACAACAATGAATTGAATGATTTCGAATTCTAGGGTTTGTTATATGAGCGAAATTGGGGTTTTGATCGATGTTGAGTTCAAAAACGAAATTAGTTGTTACTGATAGTTTCAGAAAGCATCGATGAAGGAAATCCCTATGTTAATCACATCAAACAATAACGAATTGCATGAATTCGATGGTTAGGGTTCTTAATCAAAACGAATTGGGAATTTTGCTTTGAACGAGTTAATACTCAAATTAAACCATGTAGGGAGGTTCGAAATATGTTAATTGATAAAAACCCTATGGTGTTGGAACTGATTGGGTTCGAATTCATGGTCAATTGAGACTTGTTGCTTCGGCTATAGTAAGACAAAAGGGGAACCCGATCTTAATTGTTAAAACCCTTTCAAATGAAATCTGTTAATAAAAGTTGAAACAGATGAGATGGTGAGGTGTGTGTACTAAGAGGTGGAGGTCACGGGTTCGAACCCGGCCTCTGCTGGTTTTGAGTTTTAAATCATTTTAGTGTTTTATTTATAATACGTTCGTTATAATCCGATTCCATCCATTTCAGTTGCGTTGGAACCGTAACGGAATCCCGAACAGAATATAATAATAATATTTATATTTTAACACAAAAACGTAATCGCGTATAATTACGTTTGTTTAAACAAAATCATAAACGATGATGTGATTTTATTAAACTATTTTAAAGTCACGCGTACTTACGTATGCACGTTTTCTAATGAGTCTAACATACGTGTGTTGACACGTATGTGATTTCAAGAACAAAACGATATCCCGAATAACACTAAGTTATTGTTAAAACACAGGTTCTTCGTAGAGGATTTTCTACGCGATTTCACGTGTGTGATCATTCTGTTTGCAATCAAAGGTGCGTACACGGCCCCTTTTCTTATTTTACTGTTTTGGGGGAGAAAACATGTGCAAACAAAGCTTTTAGATACATATCACTTGCATGAGTTAGCTGTTTACATTAAGTGCGAACATATCATTACAAGTCCTTACATATCGAACCGTTTAGTTTGCCGTAGTGCAAAGCGTGGTAGTTGGAAATAGATCTATTAGTTTTGACAAACCTCACTTGGTAGATGGGATCTACGCAAGTGTTTGACTAGCCAATTCACATTACTATTGTTTGTGCTAGACGATAGTGGGAAGGCAAAACATGCAACAGCATGCAACAGTCAGCTTCGGTGTCGACCGCTTATGTAAATAGTACAAATGACTAGCTATCATGACTATGCATGTGTGATTATGTTATCTGCAACCATTTCATTTCAAACAGTTGTTTCAAACATTTGTGAATACTTAAACCTGTGTGTGCACCAACCTTTGTGTTAACTTGATTTACATGTTTTCTCAGGACGCTAAGGTACAGGAACAGATGAGCATGGGCTAGGAGATCGAGTCGCATGCATATTTTACATTTCTGTTATTTGAATTTGAACAATTGAGACTTTGCTTTGTAATTTACAGTTTTCAAACCGTTATGTTTATTTTTGTTTTAAAAACGCTTCCGCAACGTTAGAACTTTGATATTACAGTTTTAGACCAAAGTATGTTTTGAAAATCATATAGAGGTCTTCGTTATGTCTAATGATCTGAGATCCTAGTTTGTCACGTCCCAAACGGTATGATTCCGTTAGTTGAAAATTGGGGGTGTGACAGATTGGTATCAGAGACATTGGTTATAGCGAACTAGGTTTGCATTAGTAGTCTTAGACTATAAATGTTAGACATTAGACACTTGTTTACACAACTGCTTTTGCCTAGTATTTATATATGGTCTTATGTAACAGATATGGCAGCACCGTCACCACCGCACGTGATCATACTGGATGATGAGGAGCCGATAGCTCCAGTATTTCAGGATCATGAGGAGGATCCGGAGGAGGATCCCATAGAGGACTCGGATGAGGATCCGGAGGAAGACCCGGAGGAGGACCCAGAGGAGGATCCAGAAGAGGATCCTGAGGATGACCCACAGGAGGAGCCACAGAGAGACCCAGAGAAAGCACCTGAGGAGGATCCCACAGAGGAGTTTTCATATCGTATGCCGCCTAGGTTTCGTGCCTGTAAGAAGCCACGATTCGAGTCGGATGATGTCGCCCGATTGACATTGGAGTCAAAGTGGGCTAATGATAGGATCGAGCACATGGCGCAGGAGCTCCGGGATGTAAACGCCCCGATATGCAGAGCTTCGTAGTGTAGTTCAGGGGATGGAGTCACACATTGTACATCTGACTACTCGAGTGCAGGAGGAGGAGCACCGAGCCGACATTGTTGAGGGGAGGTTGATTGCACTAGAAGAGCAATTTGTATCTGAAGCATAAGAGGAAGAGGAGGAGATACCAGCACAGGATGTTGATTATGATGCTGACTCCACTATTGAGGATGCTTGACTTTCTTTATTTTGTTTAAACTTATTAGGGGCGGGTTGTGTCCCTACATTAGATGTTTGAAAACCTATGTTTTGATTTTGAAAGTAATGTAATCAAATCAGATTATTATTTATTGAAAACTATTACTTATTGCCAACAGTTGTGTTGATTCCTACAATTACATGTTTGTTTGTTATGTTGTTTACACAGTTCGCATTTGATTTTGATAACTCTCTAACATTCATTTTAACTATGAAGATCATGTCTGGCGAAAACATACACATGACAGTTGCTGAGCTCAACTAGCTGATCAATAACAGGGTCATGGAGGCTATCACGAACTACACTCAGACACACACTACAGGACCACATGGTCCAGCAGGGGGATTGGTGAACCCACAGGTGTACACGTTCAAGATGTTCTTGGACTGCAAGCCACACAACTTCAAAGGATCGGAAGGAGCCATTGGACTCCTACGATGGATTGAGAAAGCCGAATCAGTGTTTGAGATGTGCAACTGTCCTGATGAGAATAAGGTTAAGTATGCTACTGGAACTTTGGAAGGTCCAGCATTGACTTGGTGGAACTCCAATGTTCAAACTCTGGGATTGGGTGAGGCCAATGCCTTAACTTGGAATGGGTTCAAAACATTACTGCAGGAGGAGTAATGTCCTCGCAGTGAAATGCAGAAGCTGGAAGAAGAGTATTGGCATCTCAAGATGGAGGGGTCAAATATTGAGGAGTACACTACTCGGTCACATGAACTAGCCAGACTCATACCTCACATGGCTACTCCAGCAAGTAAGTGGATAGAGAGGTACATAGGAGGGTTGGTGCCTCAGATCCAGGGACTGGTTACATCTGCAAATCACACAACGATTCAACAAGCTGTTCGACTAGCGCACCAATTGACTAACCAGGCAGTTTTACAAGGAACTCTGCCTAAACGAACAGCCGCTACTAAGGTGGGAGACCACAAGAGGAAGTGGGAAAGCAGCAACTCCAAGAATTTCAACCAACAGCCGTTTCAGCAGAACCGAAAGCAGGATTCAAAAAAGTCTTATCACAATTCGAACAGTGGTCAGCAGTCATCAACATCAGGGGGGGTATATTGGTAAACACCCAAAGTGCAACAAGTGTGGATTCCATCATGCTGGGAATCAGTGTGATAAGTTTAGGTGTCAACGGTGCGGTAAAGGAGGGCATGCAACTAAGGATTGCCGAGGAGAACTGCAAAACAATTCCAACAATCAGAACAACAACCAGAACAACGCACAGAAGGGTTGTTTTGAGTGTGGTAAGCCGGGGCACTTCAAAAAGGATTGCCAACAACTCAAGAAAGGCGGGACTAATGATGCAAATGGTAACGTCAATGGCACCAATAACAACAACAATAGCAACAACAATGGTGCTAGGGGCAGGGCGTTTGTGATTGGAGGACGACAGGCACGGGAGGATCCCAACATTGTCACGGGTACGTTCCTCTTGAATAATCACTATGCCTCTATCCTATTTGATACTGGAGCAGACTGGAGTTTTGTATCTAGTTCACTTTCTAAGTTGCTAAATGTTAGTCCTACTGCCTTAGAAAACCCATACACTGTAGAACTAGCTGATGGCAAGTTAATTGTAGTTGACCAAATCCTTAAGGGATGTATGCTTGACTTGATGGGTCAAACACTGGAAATTGACCTTATGCCTATTACCTTAGGCAGTTTTGATGTAGTCATTGGCATGGACTGGTTGTCCAAACACCATGCTGAAATAGTATGCCATCAAAAGATCGTTCGTATACCTCTTTCGCATGGAGAGACATTGTATGTACAAGGCAAGAAGAGAAGTACGCCACTGCGACTCATATCTTGTATGAAAGCACACAAATGTCTGCGTAAAGGTCATACAGCAGTTATAGCACTTATAACTGAGAAGCCGGTTGCTGAGAAGAAGATTGAAGACATACCAGTAGTTTGTGAATTTCCTGAAGTATTTCCAGAAGACCTACCGGGATTACCGCCTATCAGACAGGTGGAATTCCGAATCGACCTTACACTAGATGCAGCACCGATAGCTAGGGCGCCTTATCGACTTGCACCATCTGAGATGCAAGACTTATCTACACAACTGCAAGAGTTGTTGGATAAGGGCTTTATACGACCTAGTTTTTCGCCGTGGGGAGCCCCAGTCTTATTTGTCAAGAAAAAGGACGGGACTTTTCGTATGTGTATCGATTATCGGGAACTTAACAAGGTTACCATCAAAAACTGGTATCCGTTACCTAGAATTGACGATATCTTCGATCAGTTGCAAGGTTCGAGTTACTACTCGAAGATTGATCTTAGATCTGGTTATCATCAACTCAGAGTCCAAGATGAAGATATTCCAAAGACAGCATTCAGAACGTGCTACGGCCATTATGAATTCTTGGTCATGCCATTTGGGTTGATGAATGCTCCAGCAGTATTCATGGATCTCATGAATCATGTTTGTAAACCTTATCTTGATAAGTTTGTCATTGTTTTCATTGATGACATTCTCATCTATTCTCAGACTGAGGAGGAGCACGCTGAACATCTTCGATTGCTGTTGGAATTACTGAAACAAGAACAATTATATGCTAAGTTCTCAAAATGTGACTTCTGGATGCGAGAAGTCCAATTCTTGGGTCATATAGTCAATGAAAAGGGCATACATGTTGATCCAGCAAAGATTGAGGCGATTAAGAATTGGGAAGCACCAAAGACCCCTACCAAAGTACGACAATTCCTTGGTTTGGCGGGTTATTAACGACGATTCATTGAGGGTTTCTCAAAGATCGCTCAACCACTTACAGCTCTTACTCACAAAGGAATGAAGTATAACTGGACGGATAAACAGGAAGCTGCATTCCAGTTATTGAAACAGAAACTTTGTAGTGCACCGATTCTGTCCTTACCGGAAGGAACAGAAGACTTTGTGGTGTATTGTGACGCATCTGCACAGGGTTTGGGATGTGTGTTGATGCAACGTGATAAAGTGATTGCTTATGCTTCAAGGCAACTGAGACCACACGAAAAGAATTACACTACTCACGACTTGGAGTTAGGAGCAGTGGTTTTTGCTTTGAAGATTTGGAGGCATTATTTATATGGAACCAAGTGTACCATTTACACTGATCATAAGAGTCTGCAGCATATCTTTGATCAGAAGGAGCTTAATATGAGACAGCGACGGTGGGTCGAGTTGTTGAATGACTACGAATGCGCAATCAAGTACCATCCGGGAAAAGCTAATGTGGTAGCTGAAGCTCTAAGCAGAAAAGACACAACAGGAACAAGACGGGTTCGCGCACTTATGATGACGATACATACTGACTTACCTGACAAGGTACGCAGTGCTCATCTTCAAGCCTTAGAAAAGGATAAATTGGTACAGGAATCCTTACGAGGGATGGAAACACAATTGGATGTCAAACCGGATGGAATCCGATATTTCATTAATCGACTGTGAATACCTTTGCATGGTGGTTTAAGGGAACTCGTGATGGATGAAGCACACAAGTCTAGATATTCAGTCCATCCGGGGTCAGACAAAATGTATCATGACTTGAAGGCACTGTATTGGTGGCCTCACATGAAAGCAGACATTTCTGGGTACGTTAGCAAATGTTTGACTTGTTCAAAAGTCAAAGTTGAATATCAGAAACCATCTGGTTTACTGCAACAACCAGAAATACCTATGTGGAAATGGGAACAGATTTCGATGGATTTCATTACTAAGCTACCAATACACCAAGTGGTTGTGATACAATATGGGTAATTGTCGATCGATTAACGAAATCTGCACATTTCTTAGCAATTAAGGAAACTGACAAAATGGAGAAACTGACTCGTATTTACATCAAGGAAGTGGTAGCACGACATGGCGTGCCAATTTCCATCATATCAGATCGGGATGCTCGATTCACTTCAAACTTTTGGAAATCACTTCATAAGTCATTGGGAACTCGTTTGGATATGAGTACCGCATATCATCCACAGACCGACGGTCAGAGTGAACGTACGATTCAAACGCTCGAGGATATGTTACGAGCTTGTGTAATTGACTTTGGTGATAGCTGGGAAAACCACGTACCGTTAGTGGAATTCTCTTACAACAACAGTTATCATACAAGTATTCAGGCAGCACCGTTTGAAGCATTGTATGGTCGTAAATGTCGTTCACCAGTTTGTTGGGCTGAAATTGGTGACAGTCAGATTACAGGTCCTGAACTAGTACACGAAACGACAGAGAAGATAGTTCAAATCCGGAATCGTATGGCAGCGGCCCGGGATCGACAGAAGAGTTACGCTGACAAACGTTGTAAGCCATTGGAATTTCAAGTAGAAGACCGAGTTCTTCTAAAGGTATCACCTTGGAAGGGTGTGATACGATTCGGCAAGCGCGGGAAGCTTAGCCCTCGCTATGTAGGACCTTTTGAGATTCTGAAAAGATTGGTCTGGTTGTGTATCAACTCAAACTACCGGATGAACTTAGTGGAGTTCATGATGTCTTTCACGTTTCAAATTTAAAGAAATGTCTTTCTGATGAGACATTGATTGTACCTCTGGAAGAAATACAAGTAGATGAACAGTTACGATTTATTGAAGAACCAGCTGAAATTATGGACCGAGAGGTCAAACAACTCAAACAAAGCAAGATCCCGATAGTCAAAGTTCGTTGGAATTCAAGACGTGGACCTGAATTCACGTGGGAAAGGGAAGACCAAATGATGAAGAAATATCCTCATATGTTCAAAACAACAACTACAAACACTATGAAGACACGTTAAATTTCGGGATGAAATTTCCTTCAACAAGGGGATGACGTGATGCTCCACACATCAACACGTCAGATTTTAAATGGTAAGCACAAACATTTTATGCAATTGGTTTTGTTACAAACATTTGTGCTATATTACATTCTATGTGCTACATTTCATATGTTACATGTTATGGTAGTACATACATGATTAGTTTCAAACATTTGCTATGTGCGAGGATACACAGTACAAACAATTACGAACATTCATTATGTGCAAGATTACATAGCACACTATGATCAAACATAAACAGTCACAGTTAGGTGTACTAACTGGTGTGCACGCAAACAGTTACATAGAACGATCACACTTAGTTGTGATTTTGTAAACATTGGGTTTTGTGTGTAAGTACACACAAGCACGCAGAATGATCAGACACCACACTAACATGTACAATTTAAATTCGCAAGTAGCTTCCTAACTACTCCTAACACTAAGCAATTTTCAGAACGAAAATTCCTTCAACAAGGGGATGATGTGACAATCCGGCAATTCACGGTTAACCCCGTTAACCAGAGATTACCATAATCAATGTGAATGTCATCAGAATCAAACTAAAAAGGGTTTATATCGAACAATATAATGTTGTTATCATTTAAATACAAACGATTAGATTGTAATTAAGTAAAAACCCTAATTTTGACTTTCCAAGTCAAAATTCGTAGGGGTTATCACATGAAAATTCGAATTCCACATATCTTGCAAGTAAAAACCGAAATTTATTGCTCCTAATCATGGTATTGATGATTATTAACGTTTGTTATCAGTTACATAGTCCATGAACGATCGAATTAAACCGAAATGGCAATCAAAAGTCGAAACCGTAACATCACACTATCAAATCCATGGCATTCGACCATAACTCACAAAATTAGACACTCTCACACTAAAATCGGCTCCCTTAGAGAGTTCTGCACACAACCCTTTGATTCCAGAAGCTCGGATTGAAGGATTCGATCGTGGGTCGGCCGAATATCAAGCTAAAAGTCGATTTCTTTCAATTGATCATCAAAACAAGTAAGTAATCGTTCCTATATCACCTAAAACAACCGATTAAACAAAACCCTATGTTGATTTCGTGAATAAACATCGAATTATATGAATTTAATACCTAGGGTTCATCACGAAGACGATTTTGTGGGATTGGGTCGAAATGGGTTTAAAAGTTAAATCAAACAACATCATTAGTTTCAGAAACCTTCGACTAGGCTAAACCATATGCCAATTTCATGAAATAAACACGAATCCAATGATTTCGATTTCTAGGTTTTATCTTAAAAACGCATTTGTGGATTTTCATACAAACGGGCCTCAAAATCAAATTAACGTATATGAGCAGATTCAGACAGATGCGTTTAAGGAAATGGCCATATCAATTTAATGAAACAACATCGAATTATATGGGTTCTAATTCTAGGGTTTGTTCTAAAAAGAGAATTGGGGGTTTCTATTCTAATGAGCATAAAATTTGAATTAAAACCCACAGAGAGTTTAGCAATTGACCTTTTATGGAAAAGCCTCTTTTAAATACATCAAACAACAATGAATTGAATGATTTCGAATTCTAGGGTTTGTTATATGAGCGAAATTGGGGTTTTGATCGATGTTGAGTTCAAAAACGAAATTAATTGTTACCGATAGTTTCAAAAAGCATCGATGAAGGAAATCCCTATCTTAATCACATCTAACAATAACGAATTGCATGAATTCGATGGTTAGGGTTCTTAATCAAAACGAATTGGGGATTTTTGATTTGAACGAGTTAATACTCAAATTAAACCATGTAGGGAGGTTCGAAATATGTTAATTGATAAAAAACCTATGGTGTTGGAACTGATTGGGTTCGAATTCATGGTCAATTGAGACTTGTTGCTTCGGCTATAGTAAGACAAAAGGGGAACTCGATGTTAATTGTTAAAACCCTTTCAAATGAAATCTGTTAATGAAAGTTGAAACAGATGAGATGGTGAGGTGTGTGTACTAAGAGGTGGAGGTCGCGGGTTCGAACCCGGCCTCTGCTGGTTTTGAGTTTTAAATCATTTTAGTGTTATTTTTATAATACGTTCGTTATAACTCCGATTCGATCCATTTCAGTTGCGTTGGAACCGTAACGGAATCCCGAACAGAATATAATAATAATATTTATATTTTAACACGAAAACGTAATCGCGTATAATTACGTTTGTTTAAACAAAATCATAAACGATGATGTGATTTTATTAAACTATTTTAAAGTCACGCGTACTTACGTATGCACGTTTTCTAACGAGTCTAACATACGTGTGTTGACACATATGTGATTTCAAGAACAAAACGATATCCCGAATAACACTAAGTTATTGTTAAAACACAGGTTCTTCGTAGAGGATTTTCTACGCGATTTCACGTGTGTGATCATTCTGTTTGCAATCAAAGGGGCGTACACGGCCCCTTTTCTTATTTTATTGTTTTGGGGAAGAAAACATGTGCAAACAAAGCTTTTAGATACATATCACTTGCATGAGTTAGCTGTTTACATTAAGTGCGAACATAGCATTACAAGTCCTTACATATCGAACCGTTTAGTTTGTCGTAGTGCAAAGCGTGGTAGTTGGAAATAGATCTATTAGGTTTGACAAACCTCACTTGGTAGATGGGATCTATGCAAGTGTTTGACTAGCCAATTAACATTACTATTGTTTGTGCTAGACGATAGTGGGAAGGCAAAACATGCAACAGCATGCAACAGTCAGCTTCGGTGTCGACCGCTTATGTAAATAGTTCAAATTACTAGCTATCATGACTATGCATGTGTGATTATGTTATTTGCAACCATTTCATTTCAAACAGTTGTTTCAAACATTTGTGAATACTTAAACATGTGTGTGCACCAACCTTTGTGTTGACTTGATTTACATGTTTTCTCAGGACGCTAAGGTACAGGAACAGATGAGCATGGGCTAGGAGATCGAGTCGCATGCATATTTTACATTTCTGTTATTTGAATTTGAACAATTGAGACTTTGCTTTGTCATTTACAGTTTTCAAACCGTTATGTTTATTTTTGTTTTAAAAACGCTTCCGCAACGTTAGAACGTTGATATTACAGTTTTAGACCAAAGTATGTTTTGAAAATCATATAGAGGTCTTCGTTATGTCTAATGATATGAGATCCTGGTTTGTCACGTCCCAAATGGTATGATTACGTTAGTTGAAAATTGGGGGTGTGACATAAACCATGGCTAAAACCATAGACAAACCTTAAAACACTGTGTTTCAAATTATATACATAGTTTAACACATAACAAAGGTTTATAACACATTCATGATTGATCAATATAATAAGGTGATACTTATAAAATAAACTAGTCAACTTTACTACAAGGTTGAAGAAATATTTTTAAGTTAACAAAATACTAATTAAACTTTTTGGTGACACGTTAAAGGATTATGTACGTTTTGTACATAGTACTTCTTTAAAAACACTCAAGTGATGATAACCATTTTAAGATTTGTGATCGGCAATATCCTAAGTGTAAAACGTGTGAACAAGGAATATGATAACATAACAAGATACTAGTGTTTAGCCTATATTGGCTAAGTGTTAGTATATTGCATCACAATTGAGTTAGATCAAATTAAATAACGAATGGTTATAAAAGTTAACCAACTTTAGAGTTTACATACAAAATCATAACTCGTACTTATAAGTTGCAAATAATATTCAATATACCACAGGTTTTCGAGTCATTATTGATTCTACAATAGTGAGCGGGCGTTCTAAAATACACTGAAACATAAGACAATACTGTGACTTCTCATAACCCCCTTTTAAATCTTATGCTTTTAAACTCGGGGTTGAAACATGTATTCTGAAATAAACTGATTTTGATATAACAAGTGTGGAACCAGGATTAACAAGTGTGGAACCGGGATTATTATTGAGATATGATTATTGAAATGAATTGAGTATATGGGATGATACACTTTGAGTGAGCCATTGTTGATTGAGTTTACTTTGATCCTCCGCAATGAATGAATTTTTGTTGATTGAGTTGACTATGGTCCTCCGTGGTGATTCCACTGTTGATAGAGTTGACTTCGGTCCTCCGCGGTGCACAATCTTGATAATTATGATTTTCGAAATATCGTTGATTGAGTTGACTGCTGTCCTCCGCGATGATTCCGCCATTGATTGAGTTGACTGAGGTCCTCCGCGGTATCTTATATTGAGAATATTGTGGTGATTGATGGTTGTTGATTGGATAAGATTGATTGAGATTGATTGAATGTATTTGGATGATTACTTGTGAATATATGGATTATTTTATTTATTTGACTTGATGTGTTGTTTTTGTGATAGTACATATTGGTATTATTGAACAGGCTCACACAAGTTATTCTTTATACTTTGATAAACGTTTAGAAGAGTATAGAACTTATGATTACTCACCAACTACTCCGTAGTTAACACTTGATTTTATACATGTCTCAGGGAATGAAGAGAAGTATGTAGAGCAGGCTAGCTCTACATCTTTTGGACCTCATCACATAGGGTCTCAGACTTAGCTAAATTAACTGGATCAATGAAGATTAGGATTTAGTTAATTTAGCTATATCTTTTAAGTAATCATTATATTTGAATCATGACAAACATGATTTTTGTGTAAATACTTTATTTGAAATTAATTGTTATGTGATGATACTTTAGATGCCCATGAGCTTGTGAACAATCTACACATCCTCGTGGCATCCCAACGTTTCCACCATTGGTCGGGGTGTTACAGATTGGTATCAGAGACTAGGTTATAGGGAATTAGGTTACTATAAATGGTTGACCTAGTCTATGACCATAGGATACCTCAGTATGAGTTATTTCATACACTAGTTACTACATTCAGGATTCTGCGCTTCTATGTTTATTACATGTTAACTGAAATCCTGATATATATGACATATGCTTATTATCTTTGGAATATTTACTTGTTGTTTATTGTGACTGTTGTGCCCTGACTACTCTGCAAGGACATACTCGTGATGTACTGTAAAGGTGGTGGGCTGGCGGCTGAAGCAGTTGCGACTGACTTCTACGTATGCCCTATACATATACCATTTACAGTACATTGGGTGGATGTCATTGTTGAGGAATAAGGGAAATGTTTGTTAGGAAAATACTTATTTGCTTAGGATCGATATATTTGTGATCACCAGACAAGGACACACTAGTAGTATATCACAAAGGTGGTGGGCTGGCGGCTGGATAGGTTGCGACCGACTCCTACGTATCCCCTATACATAGACCATTTGTGGTATATTCGGGGTCTGTCAGTGCCGGGAATTTAGGATATTACTAGGATATGTTGAAATGGAGGATGGAAAATTTTGGTTGGATATTGATTATTGAAATGATTGGAGAAAATTATGGATTGCACACTTATGAGTACTCTTTATAGAGATATATTGAAGGGAAGATATGAACACTTAGTGACAATTTGGACACTTAGTGAGGATATGAACCCTTATTGATGATATGAACACTGAGATTTGGTATGTAACTTTAGTAAATTTAGACACTAGGGGAGCTTAAATGTCAGGTGAACTTAGACATTAGGTGAACTTAGAAAATAGGTGAACCTATATGTCAGGTGAACTTCGACATTAGGCGAACCTAGTTGTCAAAGAGAACTTGAATGCACTTCACTCATAATTATCCCCCATAGGATAAGGTTGTGAAATTGAACACTTGGGAAACCTATGTATACCCTAATTTCTAACAAGGGCATAAACATGGTGAATTGCAACGGTGGTAGGACGACGAATGATGCGACTGCGGTCAAGTCTCTGTATGTCCTATATATAAACTTGTTGCACTACATCGGGAGGTTGCCAGTGTTAGTATAGGGTGGAAATGTTTGAAACTTAGGAATATTTAGTTAGTATTAGCTATGACCAATTAGGATGCTTTAGTATAACGTTAGGAACTAATGCCTTATTATGAGTTTGCAAACAGATTAAAGACAAGTATAGTTCCATATATGTAATCCTAACTGTTAAAATGAACTCATTTGACCTTAGTTTGTATGACTTATGTTGTAAACGGTAGTATCGTGTTTCTAACAACCTCATAAACATGTCGTCGCGCCATCACAACGAAGATAATACACATACCAACTATGGGGATGCTAACAACAACAATGCCAATACCGACATGCAAGAGTTAGCAAATCTCATTACTGGGTTAGTGACTCAACTGAATCAAGCCAACCAGACTCTCAACCAGAACAGGGGTGGTGCAAACACACCTGCTTGTACCTTCAAGCACTTTAACTCCTGTAACCCGAAAAAATTCACGGGTGCTAAGGGAGCCACTGGTCTACTGCAGTGGTTTGAGAGTATTGAGAACACCTTCATCAATAGTGATAGCCTTAAAAATATTAAGGTGCGCTATGCCACCAGTGTTTTCCAAAAGAGAGCACTAACTTGGTGGAATGGCGAGAAGCGAACTAGGGGAGTTAATGCAGGCCTAGCATTGACATGGACTGAAGTCAAAACTCTGATGACCACAGAGTTCTGTCCTCATAGTGAGATGAGGAAACTTAAAGCTGAGTTCCGGGAACTCAAGCCGGATAGTGGTGAGAATTTGATTTACAATTCTCGCTTTCATGAGCTGAGTTCACTAGTACCTCATCTAGTGACATCTTTGGAGAGATCAAAAGAGAAGTATATAGGTGGTTTACCTATGCAGATTCAAGACACCGTCTTTGGTAGCAATCCTACCACTTTGGAAGCTACAATCCGCCTATCTGCTACACTGATGGATAATCATGTAAAAGCTGGTACACTCACACGAAAAGAAACAAAGAAGACTAAAACGAAGACAACTGCAAAAGAGACTTCAACTGAAGTCAAGACTGAACCAACTAGTTCATCTAAAAGCAACAACCGAAAGTGGAAGGCAAGAAGTTTTGCTGTGACTACTTTGGTTGCTCAGGCTACTCAACAGTCATCTAACAGCTCCAACACCAGAAATTATGTTGGAGTGAATCAACAATGTAATGTCTTCCAGTATCATCATGCACCCAACTTACCATGTTGCGTTTGCAACAACTGTGGTAAGTATGGGCACTTTTCCAGTGTGTGTAGGAGTGCACCGCAAGCACAAAGGATGAAACCCGCACAGCTTGCACTACCTACTCCTCATGCACAACCACCTCAGGCAGTATCATTTCGTCCTGCACCAGCATAGGCAAGAGCTTGTTATGAGTGCAGTGATGTTGGTCATTACAGAAATCAATACCCAAGACTGAAGGGTAATAATCAAAGGGTGGCAAGAGGCAGAGGTTTACAACTGAATGCTCCAGCTCCTCAAGCCAATCAGGACGTTGTTAATGGTACGTTCCTGATCAACAACATACATGCCTCGATATTATTTGATTCTGGTGGTGATAGAAGTTTTGTTCTATATGAGTTTGAATATGTGCTTGGTAGAACAAGTACAAAATTAGATAAACCGTTTAATATGGAGGTGGGCGACAGAAACTTAATTGATATTGACACTATTATTATTAGATGTATGGTGAATCTTAACGATGACATTTTTCTGATAGATGTCATACCTATGCATCTTGGTAGTTTTGATGTTATCATAGGCATGGATTGGTTGGCCACTCACAGAGCAAAGATAGTATGCTTTGAGGAACTCATTCGTATTCCTTTACCGTTGGGAGAAACTCTAAGAGTATTTGGAGAGACTCCTAGTAAAGGCCTTAGACTCATGTATTGTTACAAAGCTCAGAAGTGTTTAAGAAAGAAGTGTATAGCTTCTCTTGCACATATAGTGAAAGATAAAGATAAAGAGAAAGACAAGAGCATTCAAGACGTTCCAGTTGTACGTGATTTTTCAAAAGTATTTCCAGAAGATTAGCCGGGGATTCCACTAAAACGTCAAGTAGAATTTCTAATTGGCTTAATACCTGGTGCGAACCTAGTTGCCAAAGCTCAATATAGGCTTACATCTTCAGAGTTACAAGAACTGGCAAGTCAATTGAAAGAACTGTCTGATAAAGGATTCATTCGCCCAAGCCATTCACCATGGGGTGCACCGGTCTTATTTGTCAAGAAGAAGGACGGGTCATTCCGAATGTGTATCGATTACCACGAATTGAATAAGCTAAGCATTAAGAGTCGATATCCGTTGATGCGTATCGATGATCTTTTCGATCAACTTCAAGGTTCGGCGTGGTTTTCGAAGATCGACCTATGGTCTGGATATCATCAGCTTCGCGTTCATGAAGATGATATTCCCAAGACAGCTTTCAGAACGAGATATGGCCATTACGAATTTCTGGTAATGTCCTTCGGACTTACAAATGCACCTACGGTTTTCATGGATCTCATGAACCATGTCTGCAGGCCATACTTGGATAAATTTTTGATTGTCTTCATCGACGATATACTTAAATACTCCAAGAGCAAAGAAGAACTCAAGCAACACCTTAAATTGAATTTGGAGATCTTAAGGAAGGAGCAATTGTATGCCAAATTCTCCAAGTGTGAATTTTTGCTTAAGGAAGTTCAATCCTTAGGACACATAGTCAATGAAAATGGTGTTCACGTGGATCCTGCAAAGATTGAAGCTGTGAAGAATTGGAGTACACCGAAGACACCAACGGATGTTCGTTCTTCCTTGGAATTGCCTGTTACTATCGGCGGTTTATTTCTAATTTCTCTCGGATTGTTGTTCCCCTCACTTCCTTAACTCAAAAGGATAGGCCTTATGAGTGGGGACCGAAGCAAGAAGAGGCATTTCAGACAATGAAGCAGAAACATTGTGATGCACCTGTCTTGACATTGCCTGATGGAAATGATGATTTTGTGGTTTATTGTGATGCATCCAATCAAGGTCTCGGATGTGTTCTCTTGCAACGGGGAAAGGTTGTAGCATATGCATCAAGGCGGTTGAAGATTCATGAGAAGAACTACGCTACTCATGACTTGGAACTTGGTGCATTCGTGTTTGCTTTGAAGATATGGAGACATTATCTTTATGGCACTAAGTGTGTAGTCTTTACTGATCATAAGAGTTTGCAGCATATAATTAACCAGAAGGAACTTAATATGAGACAACGGAGATGGGTTGAACTGTTAAATGATTATGACTGTGAAATTCACTACCATCCTGGTAAAGCGAATGTAGTAGCAGATGCGCTTAGTCGCAAGATTCATGTTCAAATCTATAGTGTTCGAGTGCACACTAATCTCCACAATGATATTCTTGTAGCTCAACAAACCTTAGTGGCTCAAGGCAGCCTACATGATGAGATGTCTTGAGAGGCTGAATTACAATTGGAAACGAAAGATGATGGATTGATGTATTATCTGAATCAGTTGTGGATACCGAACAGAGATGAGCTTAGGATAACGATTATGAATGAAGCACATAATTCTCGTTACTCAATCCATCCAAGTGTTGACAAAATGTACCATGACATTAGAGTTTTGTACTATTGGTCTGGAATGAATAAGGATATCGCTAAGTATGTAGCCAAATGCCTTAACTGTGCAAAATTCAAATCTGAACACCAGCGACCTTCGAGATTGTTAGTACAACCGGAAATACCAATGTGGAAGTGGGAGAATATCTCTATGGATTTTATTACCAAACTCCCACGAACCACAAGCGGTCACGATAGTATTTGGGTGATAATAGATCGATTAACCAAGTCGGCTCATTTCCTACCGATACGCGAGACGTACCCTGTGTGGAAATTAGCTCGTACATACGTTGATGAGATCGTTAGCCGACATGGGATTCCCTTAATCATAATATCGGATCGTGATGCTCGTTTCACGGCACGATTTTGAGAATCACTTCATAAAGCTTTTGGAACACGCTTGGATCTTAGCACCACTTATCATCCTCAAACGAATGGACAGACGGAGGGAACGATCCAGACACTTGAAGATATGTTAAGAGATTGTGTCATCGATTTCGGTGGCAACTGGGATAGCCATTTACCATTAGTCGAGTTCTCGTATAACAATAGTTATCACGCGAGTATTGGTATGGCGCCGTTCGAAGCTCTTTATGGTAGAAAATGCCTGTCACCTATCTGTTGGACCGAGGTCGGCGAATCATAGATCACTAGTCCCGAGATTATTCAAGAGACGACTAACAAGATTCACCAGATTCGTGACAATTTGATAGCTGCTCGCAGTCGACAGAAGAGTTACGCGGATAAACGTTGTAAACCTTTAGAGTTTCAAGTTGATGATATGGTATTACTTAAAGTATCACCATGGAAGGGAGTTGTACGATTCGGGAAGAAGGGTAAGCTTGCTCCACGTTATGTTGGCCTTTTTAAGATTCTTGAACGGATCAGGAAGGTTGCCTACAAGCTGGGACTTCCTCCTAAACTCAATAATATGCATCCGATCTTTCATGTGTCAAACTTGAAGAAATGCTTAGCTGATAAAGATCTTCTAGTACCGCTCGATGAAATACGCATCGACAATACTATGCATTTTGTTGAAAAACCAGTCGAGAAAATGGACTGTGATGTTAAGAGATTCAAGCGCATTCGGATCCCAATTGTCAAAGTACAGTGGGAGTCTAAGCGTGGTCCAGAGTTCACCTGGGAAAGAGAAGATCAGATGAATCTTAAGTATCCACACTTATTCAATACAGTTACACCAAGTTGAATTTCGGGACGAAATTCCCTCAACTAGGGGAGACAGTGACGTCACTGTCTTTCAGGTATTGTCTTTACAATATACAATTTTGTTGATAGAACCTGTTGCGATGATTAGACTATCATTGGTTTGATTGATGATAATATTGATTGTATGCATTGATGGGAACATATAATAATTAAGCATAAACCATAGGGAAGTTAGTTTGAATTACAACTAGACTGAACCACAGGGTTTATTGCGGTGGAACACTTATGATAGAATCTGGTTTTGTTAGGAATGGTTAACGGATGAGGTTTGGTCACTAAATATAGTCAAGGACACATGGTCATGGTTTATCGAAATGGTGGTGGGACGGCAGCTGGAGAGGTTACGACCGACTCCTACGTATGCACTATACATAAACTTATTTCGGTCTATCATAGATGTGTCAGTGATATGATTTAGTGGGATTGAGGAATGGGAAATGGATAATTGATAAATATATTTCATTAAAATAATGTAAAGGATATTGGAAAATAATTATGCGATGGTGAGATCACGAATATAAATTAAACGTGAATGTTATTTCAGAAATGTTAACTTAATAATGTATTTGTGTGGGTGATGATTCACACGAATACAATTATTAAGAATAATTTTTTGAAACGATATTCCATAAATTGTAAATCGAGTTGGAATACAATGCGGACATTGAATTCGAAAAGGTGACGATCTTTACAAATTCATACATGAGTAATGCGTTTAAACGAGATAACCGAAACAACAATTACGATATTAAATTAATAAAAAGAATTTAAAACTTTTATTTGGAATTACTACCTTAAATCGATTTAAATAAAATCATTTATTTAAAAAAAATCATTTTTATTAAACGTTTCGTAATTTAAAATATAATTTACGTGAAAACCGAACAATTTAAAAGGTGTTAGCACGAAATAAACGTAACCGAGCAAGCGGGAATGACTCGAGGTATTAAAAGGGAAGAACTCCCTTCTTCCTCACTTTTGCAAGACACGCACTCTCTCTCTCTCTAAAAGTTTTTTCCTGTCACTTTTCTCTCTCTCTAGAAATCCAAAACGTGAAACTCTTCAATTGTTCACCATTTGGATTAAAATTGGTACCAAATCGTTTCTCCACTCGTGTAGAACACGAAAGTACAAGCCGTTCGAGCTAAAGATCAAGATTTCAGGTAAATCTATGAGTTTATTTGGGTTTTATTTAGGGTTTTTAGCTTGAACGTAAAACATAAGTTTCTTCACATTTAAATGAGTTTTCTGAATCATTTGGGTGTAAACAACTTGAAATATATGGTTTTAGGAAACCATTTGAGTAGGAATAAAGTGGAAAATGAGAGCTTTTAAGGAACCTGCAATTTTATGGCAAACCTAGGAACGGGGAGTAAAAGATGAATAATTCGAAAAAGCTGCAAAGGAACTCGAGATCATTTAAGGATCACTCTACAAAATTCGAGAACCTCTAGTTTTATACCATAGAGTTCAAGAACCATGTGATGTTTCTTCAAGAATTCGAGAACCTCAAGGTTAAAAACATAGACAAACCTTAACATAATGTGTTTCAAATTATATACATAGTTTAACACATATCAAAGGTTTATAACACATTAATGATTGATCAAGATAACAAGGTGATACTTATAAAATAAACTAGTCAACTTTACTACAAGGTGGATGAAATATTTTTAAGTTAACAAAATACTAAATAAAATTTTGGGTGACACGTTAAAGGATTATGTTTTATAACATAGTACTTCTTTAAAAACAGTCAAGTGATAATAACCATTTTAAGATTTATGATGGGCAATATCCTAAGTGTAAAACGTGTGAACAAGGAATATGATAACATAACAAGATACTAGTGTTTAGCCTATATTGGCTAAGTGTTAGTATATGACATCACAATTGAGTTAGATCAAATTAAATAACGAATGGTTATAAAAGTTAACCAACTTTAGAGTTAACATACGAAATCATAACTCATACTTATAAGTTGCAAATAATATTGAATATACCACAGGTTGTTGAGTCATTATTGATTCTATAATAGTGAGCGCGCGTTCTACAATACACTGAAACATAAGACATCGCTGTGAGTTCTCATAACCCTCTTTTAAATCTTTTGCTTTTAAAATCGGGGTTGAAACAAGTATACCGAAATAAACTGATTTTGATATTACAAGTGTGGAGCCGGGATTATTATTGAGATATGATTATTGAAATGAAATGAGAATATGGGATGATACACTTTGAGTGAGTCATTGTTGATTTAGTTGACTTCGATCCTCTGTGATGATTGAATTGCTGTTGATTGAGTTGACTACGGTCCTCCGTGGTGATTACATTGTTGATTGAGTGGACGTCGGTCCTCAGCGGTGCACAATCTTGATAATTACGATATTAGGAATATTGTTGATTGAGTTGACTGCAGTCCTCCGCGATGATTCTGCCGTTGATTGAGTTGACTGAGGTCCTCCATGGTATCTTATATTGAGAATATTGTGGTGATTGATGGTTGTTGATTGGATATGATTGATTGAGATTGATTGAATGTATTTGGATGATTACTTGTGAATATTTGGATTATTTGACTTATTTGACTTGATGTGTTTTTGTTTAGATAGTACAGATTGGTGTTATTGAACAGGTTCACACGAGTTATTCTTTAAACTTTTATAAACGTTTTGAAGAATATATAACTTATGATTACTCACCAACTACTCCGTAGTTGACACTTGATTTTCTACATGTTTCAGTGAATGAAGAGAAGTAGGTAGAGCAGGGTAGCTCTACATCTTTTCGACCTCATCACATAGGGTACGTCTCGAACTTAGCTAAATTAATCGGATCAATGAAGATTATGGTTTAGTTAATTTGGCTATATCTTTTGAGTGATTATTATATTTGAATCATGAAAAACATGATTTTTTTGTAAATAATTTATTTGAAATTAATTGTTATATAATGATACTTTAGATGCCCATGAGCTTGTGAACAATCTACACATCCCTCGTGGCATCCCGACGTTTCAGCCATTGGTCGGGGTGTTACACGTTGTATGTAAAAACTCATGTTGTGTGTGTGTGTCTATATATATATGTGTATGTCACACCCCGAGCCAGCGGGGTTGGATCGAAGTCCCCGTCGGGCGGAAGGTTCCCGGGGCGCGATATCATGAGTGATAATTGTGATGATCAGATTGTTTACATTACACATGATATAAATGAGAAATGCTAAATAGAATAGAATTACAAAGTTAAATTACATCAGTATTGTTTATAATTTAACAATGTAAATATACCATCAACATCATAAGTTTCTATCTTGTATCTGCACAAGATATACAAAAATATATTGTATAATGATGTTCCAAAATAATGCAGGTCCAAAAATACTAAGTCTTCTATCTAAAGTCCTAGTCCAAAAGTAATGACTTCTTAATTGACCTGTTCGTCACCTGAGAAGGCATGCAAAAAGATCAAGTCAACTATTGGTTGGTGAGTTCACATAGTTTAGTTGTTGAAAAATAGCTTTGCGAATCTCTTAGGTAAAACCTTAACCTCATTAACATCACCTGTATCATCCAGCTCAGTATGCTTATGTATAGGGCATACCCCTGAGTCGAGCCTACAACTCGCCCAGACGCCATCCCACCACATACTAAGCCATATAGGACATTGGTGTTAATGACAATTAAGCATTTTACCTACCTTTCAATTCCGTTATCATCCGAGATTTAAAGCACTCTGTTTAACAGTTTAAAACACACACATGATAACATTGATAACCTCTTCGGTAACAACCTTAACCTCATTAACATCACATGTATCATCCAGCTCGGTATGCTTATATATAGGGCATACCCCTGAGTCGAGCCTACAACCCGCTCAGACGCCATCCCACCACATACTAAGCCGTATAGGACATTGATCTTAATGATAATTAAGCTGGATTTCCACAATTTGAAATAACTCTGATTTCCTGGGTTCACCATGTTTTCGTGATTGCCCAACACGTTTGTAGAAATATAATATTAAATGGTTAATTAAGTTAATAACTAATCATTTAATTACAACTAAGACATGATGATTGGGCCTTATTTGACTCAATCAATTAGTATTAGTTGTTGGTGGTTGTCGAAGTTGTACCCTCTCACACGTGACCCATATCAGGCATGACCCACAAGGAGTCTACCTGTGTGTGCCGGGATTTTAATGATATGCCCATATCAGCTTGACCTACTGGTCTACTGTACGCGTCGGGACTTTAGGATATCCTTTGCTTTATGATCTTCTTGATTTCCTTGATTTCGTTTAATAGTTTAAGTTATGCCCATGTAACTTGACTACACGAGTCTACTATTGTGAAGGGACTTTCCATGTGTTACACGTGGTCTCGATTTACATACAACTGACAACTCACTTTACTTTAGGTATTAATAATTTCATTAGATCATAATGATTTCATTATTTCAATGATTCACACACGGTTATGATTCCCTTGATTCCTTTGATTTTGATCTTTAGAATTCCATGATTTCACAATGATTTTTGATTCATGAGTAGGATCCTTAGTTTACTGATCACACATTGGATTAGATACTATTGCCTTTGATCTTTAGCTTTGGTTCTTTTGATTTCGCTTTGAATTCTAGAGAGAGAGTGAACGAGTTTGAGGGCTTGGGGCTGGCTGGTGGGGAAGAAGATGGCATTAATTGCCATCATAAATGATGGTAAAATACCTGGGTTCGTTCGAGTTCGTTCGGTTTTGCTCGGTTTCGCGTAGAATCGTCGGTTTCTCGTCGTTTTCGTAACAAAACGACTCGGTTTTTAAAAATAGAATTTATAAAATTATTTTAGGTGGTTATTCCTACTAAATTAACTAAATATCTTTTATTTATTTTAAATTTTTAGAAATATTTTAATTAATTGTTTAAAATTGAATTGTACGGTCGTCGCGCGTATTCGTTCGAATCGTCACCCGTACAAACACGGTGATAACTATACTTTTCAATATTGTTTTCGAATTATCGGATATCATTCAGAACGTTAAACTTCCAGATTTATTCGTACAGATCGTCACCTATACGAATAGTCCGTCCATTTAGCATTCACGTAACGACTTCCGTGTTATTGTGTTTCGTAAGCCTCACATACGTTTATACGTAATAGAATCCTAACACATAATCACATGATGGTTCTGTAATGCCAGATAATTATCTGACTGATGAACCATAGTTCTGAACTTGTTTTTCTGAATTGATTCTGAAATTGCGTTATGACAACATAAAATGATAATGATGCTTGACATGAATATGAAATACACTGAATTTCGTAAAGTTTGTACCTGATTATTGTTCGTGTTACTCTTCAGATCACTGTTCCGGTGACGTTTCCGGCACTGATGTTACAGTGTATGTGTGTTTCGTTCTTTATTTGTTTTGTTTTGTTTCTGGTTGTGTTTTGTTTTTTCATAATTACGCGACAAACTTATAACGTTTAAATTAAATCAACATAATCAAACTAATTATAAAAAAATAGATTTAGTTTAAACATGTAAATAATAAATATCATTTAAAATAATAAAGTAATAAACTTATAACGTTTAAAATTAATAATAGACATATATCGTTAAAAATTAATAAAATGCATATATTAAGTTTAAATAAAATAAATAATTTTTATACGCCCGTACTGCCCTGTACGGGCCGTATAAAGTTACTTCACACCGATTGAAAGCCAAATTGACTTGTTAATATAAATCCAAGCCTGTACGGTCTGTATAGTCCTGTACGGCATGTACATAGAATCTGCACTGAATCCAAGACATTTCTCTGGAATGTTTGTCTGTACCTTATACGGGTTGTACTGATCAGTACGGACCGTATAGGTTCGCTGGGGTAATAAAATAAAAAGATGGGGTGTCTAAATAAATGACCCAAAGTATAATCCTACCACTAAATTATTGTGGTTTTTTGAAAAGATCTACAGAAAAACATGCTCGTGACTCGCTTGTTAATTGACATGTTGACTTGTTTAAATTAAGGCTAAATTAATGATTAATTTAAACGTGAAATTATGACATATTGTCATATTATCTAAGTTTAAAGTTCATTATTAGCCTATTAATCAAATAATACATTGTCATGTGAGTAATTTTATATTTTTTAAGTAAAGATACACACACATATAGGAAAAAAGATAAAATGAAAACCCCTACTTAGTGTGAAAACCATGTAAAAAACGGTTTTTCTTATTTCTTTTACATGTTTGTGACATTATTTACACATTTTTATAAAAAAAAGGATCAAAAAAATATTTTTAAAAAAATATTTTATAAACCCATGTAAAACATACGTAACACTGCCTCCAGATATTACGTATGTTTTACATGGTTTTACATTTTTTTACGAAATAGGGACCCCGGAAGTTCATATGAAGAGGTTACCCATTTGCGCGCTCATGAACCCACCCAACAAAATATTCTAATAAAAGGGTTAGAGCTAGGATATTGACTCCCACTGGGATTTCATTAAGGGGAAGCTCTTAGGAGCGGGTGAAGGATGTGATTCGGGGCCGGGGCTGGTCACGGATATCACCTATCGTTGCTGGGGAACCACTCTCCTCTGGCATATTAACTGGATGACTAGGAACGAAGGAAGAATAAAAGACTGGTGTAAGGGAACAAAAGACAGTGTACCAAATGAAAGATACATAGTTGCTTTATCGATAGCGAGAGGATTGAGAAAAGCTACAGCGCAAGAAGTAGAGGAGAAACATCCACTCTTTCTTCACTCGCTAGGGAAAGATAAAGGATAGATGCTTCCGCGTCAGCAAGATAGGGCTCAGCCAAAGCAATAATAAGCGAGAAAAGCTGTACTTACATGAGAAAGCTTTTAGTCTTATGGATAGCGTAACATAAGGACGGGATAGGAACGAGAAGTGCTTAATGAAGCGCTCAAGTGCCCTTTTCAAAAAATAGAGAATAGGGCATGGAAGCTTTCTGCTAATTAGAGGAGAGTTTTTACTAACCTTCGCCACGACAATAGTGGCTTAGCTCTTCGCGCTTCCCTCATGCTTTTTTTTCTGTATTTTGACTCTCTTTTTTTGATTTTTCTTCATGGAAGGAGCCTCGGGCTTCGGTTGACGACCCAGGATAGTCGAGCCTATCTAAAAATAAAGATGGTCTAGCTATGAAAACGGGGAAAGTAGAGTCCCCTATAAATGTTACCAAACCCAATAGTGATTCTTTCGATTCGTATTATAGTGATGGCTCGTGTTTCACTAATAGCTGGGAAGGGAATACGTTCTCCAATCGACATGTGAGGACCCTTCAAAGGCAAACGTTTCTATCTCATACATAAACGTCCTCTTATTACAGCTTGAACAGGATTCATTGTTGGGAAGAAGATGAATTCGATTCAATCCATAACCGACCGGCTGGAGAGAGATTTAGTCATGAAATCAATAAGAAAGATATTATTCCCTAAGAGCTTGTCCAGTACCTTTTGTTGAGAGTCTTTCTACTTTCTGCACCTTGTGTTCTTCACCAGCGCTCGCCGGATGTCTCGCTATCTATCCAAAGCCTTTCTTTTCTTCACTCAAATGGGCAATGAACCAGCCAGCCAATAAAGACCCCTCGGAATCATAAACTCCACTTTGGCTATTCTAGGAGCTGCAGAAAGGGATAGGGTATATAATCCTTCTTCCGCTCTAGTGGCAGGTTTCTCCAGCAGGGACCTTTCTTCTGATTAGGCGTCGATCACCCGGGGAATCGGCATAAAGAGATGGGTCGAATATCGAAAACCGAGAGAAGCAAAATGAAATCAGGATTCGGCCGAAAAAGAAGCTCATCTCTCTTCTTTCTTCTGTCAACTGTCCTTTACTGGTAACTGGATCAATCACTACTTAAGATTCAATTCAAAAGGCCCTACTACTGAAACTGAGTCTGATTCCACTTTTTTCCTTTCGCACACCAGGCTGCTTAGTCAGAATAGGAAAATCGCTTCACTTTGAGTGGGCTTGGCCCGTGCCGTGCGGTTTTGGATCCTCAGGAAATCCCTATTCTTAGCATGATTTCTCAACTGAAGCATTGTTTAAACACTGAAAGAGTGATGAACATCTACTTCTCTCCTGAGCAAAATGAAAAAATTGAAATGAAAAAACTTTCCAAGTATGTATATATATATATATAGGGAAAGGAACAAAAAATAACCCATAAAATTTGTTACAACCCGATAACTATCATCCAATGATTAATTTCAAAAGTAATTGCAAAGGATGGCGACACGTGTCACTATTATTATTTTAACATGAGAGGGCATTTTAGACATTTTGTTAACACTCAAAAAACTAGAATTAATATGGTAGTGACAAGTGTCACCATCTAAGATATTTAAATAAATCTAATTTTCAATATAAATTTTACCCCTTTTTTTAAACATTAATAACTTTTTTATACTATGTTATTTTTTTTAAAAAAAATTGCACCCTATATTATATATATATAGGGGATGGTTCCATTGTTAACCCTCCCTTATAGCGTTAACCCGCTAACCTTGGCAAAAAAATGCACGAATCTTTGAAAAAAAAATTCATGGCATTTATTATACATAAATAGGGGGTTTTGTTTTTGTATTTTTGCTAATTCATTACCGTTTAGAATTTAAATCAAGTGTAAGTTTGCGTTAGACTGCTTACATCAGATAGTGTAACTCAAACTTACAATTGTTTTAAATTCTAAACGGTGATGAATTAGCAAAAACACAAAAAAACCCCCTATTTATGTATAATAAAGGCCATGAAAAAAATTCAAAAATTCGGGCATTTTTTGCCAAGCTTAACGGGTTAACGCTATAAGGGAAGGGAAACATTTGATCCTCTCCCTATATATATATATATATATATATATATATATATATATATATATATAATATTGGGTTGGGCACAAAAAATAACCCGCTAAATGCGCGCTAATTTACAGTGTTGTAGCACACACTACAGTGATGTACGATCTCAAACGAAAAAGAATTAGCCCAAACTCATAAAAGAACATGGTGTTCAAAATGTGTTACAATGATATTTTAAAAAAATATCCAAGATTCGGCTTCATCTTCTCAAAATTATTTGGGTTAGCGCGCATTTAGTGTGTTATGTAAAATTTCATGCCCTATAAATATATAGGGAAGGTTTCCTTAAAAAGTTTATTTTGTCTAAAAAGGATAAAAATAATTTTTAAAAATTTGAAAACCGACTCAAACAAACTCCGAATTAACTCATTTTTGCGTAATTCGAATCGGCTTATATAATCCTAAACCACGAACGTTAAAACCCAAACCATAAACCATAATACCAAAACCTAAACTTTAAAGCCAAACATTCAATCCTAAAGATAAAGCTTAAAAGCTAAAAAATAAGCCGTAAAACCTAAACTTTATAGCAAAACGTTAAATCTAAAGCTTAAGAGCTAATATTATAAAGTTCGATGATACGGTTCTAATGCCATCGAAATAAGCTCAATCGAAGTTTGTTTGGATCGGTTTTTGATTTTTAAAAATCATTTTTAGCCTTTTTAGGCAAATTACAGTTTTTATTTGATCTAATCCTTATATATGTCTACATATATATATATATATACACACACATATATATATTAATTTAACATAGTAGTTAGTTGTTAAAACTCCAAAATATTTAAAATATGGTAACTGTTTGAAGTATTTATAATTTTATGTTCATTTGTAATGTGAACTAGGTCTAGTGGGTTCCCCACGCGTTGTGGCGGTAGTTTTCTTGCGATTGTGAATATCAGAACGAAAACATGATCTTGTATATCAAAATGCAGATATAAAACCCAACACAGCGGTTTTCAATCCGACATAAAACCCAAAAGTTTACTTGGTGTTGGCGTGACTGTTACACACAAAAAAAAGTCGTGCTTAGTCATAAAATTTGTAACATCTGTGCATCTAGTCATAACAGTCACAAACAGTGTTAGTACAATGTGTATTTGATTCAGTATTTACAATGTGATTCAAGAGTTCATGAATGTGTTTGTGTGTTATAGGAATTCTTTAATTAGGAACAAGTATGTATTATTTATTTACAGTCGACTACGCTAGGCAAGAACAATATCGTATTATATCGAAACAGTGGTGCGATGGCGTCAGATAAGGCAGGTAGCTGGAATCTGGGGTATGCCCTATACATATACTGCGTTCGATGTAATGGGATAGTGTTAGTGTGTAGTGTTTAGACGAATATTATGACAAACGAATTAATTAAACAAGATCGTAATGCGTAAGCGAGACTGAGTATAGTTATGGGTGACGATCCATAAAGATACGAATGTTGAACTTATAATTACGAGTAAACGACAATAAATAAATAATACGATCGTAAAACGTACGCAATTTCGGGTATACACGTAATTGCAGTCGTTTAACGGTCGGAATTCGAACGAAGAGTAAAAATAAGTAAAATAATTTATTTTACATTTTTACAATTTTGAAACTCATCAAAATGATGAGAATAATAAATATTTTATCTAAAACGCGTAAAATGTGCGTTACGTTCCGAAACCGACACCGAGCGAGACCGAATATACGGGGAATCAACCGGGGCATAAAAGCCCTTAATTCTCTTCATTCCTTTCATTTATTGCAGCCACAAACCCTCTCTCTCTCTAAATTTTCGTCACTTCCAATCTCTCACTAGAAAACCTCACTAAAATCTTCATATCTCCTTCGTTTCTTGGCGGATTTGGGTGATTCTTGAACCTACGCTAAGCTCTTGACACTCACTACAAGGAAGTACAACGGATATGGTGTTTTATCCGGCCAAAATCGAGGTAATGACCCACGAAAATTCTGAAAAAGAGGGTTTTTGTTCTTGGATTTGGATACACACACCTAGCCGGTTCCTAGTACCACCATTTCGAGCCTCGCACCACTAGTAACCTATCACAACACGAGACAACCTTGGAAGGGGTCTGGGACTGATTGGTTCGAGGAAGAGGATGGGCTGAACCAAGGTTCGTGGGGCGCAGCTTTGGCCGAACCTGCTCAGCAGCTTGCCGAACCCTATGGAGGCAGCCGAATTTCATCAGCTTGCAAAACCCAGGTGGCGAACCTTCCCATCGTGGCGAACCATTCCAAACGACCCTTTGGTCTCGGACGAACCCTTAGACAACCACCGAACCTTCTTGCTGAGCCACGAACGCACGATCTCACAAACCATTAGGGCACGAACCTGTTGCCATGTAGACGAACCCTCGAGAGCTGCCGAACCATTTCCGCATGATGAACGAACCCTTATGGAAACAAACCATTCCAGTGGCAAACCTTCCTACCCACGAACCTTACCCAGCTGACACGTGAGAGCCGAACCCTTGACCCTCACGAACCCATGCATGACCAGCGACGAACCCTAACCGAATCCATCAACAACCAGCGAACCTGCATGTTGTATTCTTGTTCACGAACCATGCACTATGGCCGAACCTTCCATCAACTATCACCGAACCCTCGGTGCAACATGGTGGACGAACCTTCTTCCATAAGTTCGCTGGTTGACTCTCGGCGCACCTTAAGTGGATTGGCCCAACAACCGGCCCAATATAGCACCGGCTTGTATCAGCCATGCGGCCCGGGTGATGAGTCGGTTAAGCACTTAGACCTAAACTCTTTCGTGTAGCCCATCTTTTATCGGCCTAGCCCATTACACCAATCGGACCCTTTGTGGTATTTTAGTCCAATACTTAGCCTTTGGCCTAACAACCCACTTAACCGGCCCAATAACAACCGCATTGGCCCATGATTAACCTAAGAGGCCCATGGCCTTTGTTTAAGCTACCATTGTTTCATGGGCTCAAGGCCCAATGTTGGCCCACAACTTAAAGTAATTGTGATTTGACCTTATTTGGTTTAAGTTTATAACTTAACATAATTATGAGGTCAGGTCATAATCCCAAAGATTTAAAACGATTTTGTAACATCACTGTACTTTCAGTTGTCCGTACGTCCGTACATCCGTACGATTGTACTGTTACGACTGGAGATTTATTTATTATGAATGATTATGAAATTGTTGACTTACATTATTGATATTATCACTATACTGGTATTCATGTTATGACACATATATCATACGCGTAAACCACGGGAAGTTTAGTTAAATATAACTAAACAGACCCGTAGAGTTTATCGCAGTTACTTATGATTGATTAGGATGGATTAATGGTCTGAGAATTGATTTGTGATGGAACTGAGAGTTTGTTGGAGTCTGGTTACTAAACGTAGTCAAGGACCCATGGTCATGGTTTATCGAAATAGCGGTGGGACGGTGGCTAGGGCAGTTGCGACTGACCCTTACATATGCCCTATATATATATGCATATTTCGGTCTATCATGGATGTGTCAGTGACTAGGGTTTAGTGGGTTTTGGTTTGGGGAAATGATAATATTAAAGATATTAAATAATGGGAATTAATTACGCGGTGTGAGGTTACGAACATTAGTTAAACACGAGTATTGATTCAGAAACATTAACTTAATAATGTATTCGCGTGGGTGACGATTCATACGAATATAATTATTAAGAATAATATTCTGAAACAATATTCCACCAACTGTAAATCAAATCGAAATACGATACGAGCGTCGGATTCCTAAAGGTGACGATCTTTACGAATACGAACGCGAGTAACGCGTTTCGACGAGATAATTAAATATTATTTAACGATGTTTAAATCAATAAACGAAAACTTAAAAGGTTTATTAGGAATCACAACCTAAAATGGTTTCAAATAAATTAATCTATTAAATAATTGTTTAACGATAACGAAACAAAAGCGAACTACGAAACAAGTTATGTAAACTTATTTTATTTAAACAAAAACCAATTTATTTAAATTATTTATATAAAATTACTATATTACGACGAAAACATGTTTATTTAAAAAGACCTTAGATATGTTTACGAAAAGATCCGTGCAAATTAATAATGATGAACGCATATTAAACGGGATCAATCATTTTGCGAAATAATGGCTTAAAAATTTATTTAAATTAATGAAATCTTATTATTTAAACATTTGATGTTTAAATATGTTTATGTTTAAAAACCGAGTCTTTTATTATTCTAAATCGCGATAAAAACGAGACCGGGAGCGCGGGATTAATACGCGATATAAGGAAGAAGAGGTTTCCTTCTTCCTCATAACACCCAATTACAATCTCTCTCTACAACACACACACACTTTTATCTCTCTACCTTCTCTCTAGCCTAACGCCTTCAATTCAAGTCGGATTCGCGAGATCTTTGGCCCGAAACGACCGTGGGAATGAGAGCTACAAGGAGATACCAAGAAGCTCCGGTTTTAGCCGACGAGTCGAGGTAAATCTGAGCATGATTTTTCGGTTTTGTTACAAATAACAAATTCTTAGCTTCATGATGTTATAATCGAGTTAAGACCTTGTAGAACATTTAAACGAGTTATAGGATAAAGCATGGAAATCACGAATGGCTTGAAATCGTAGGAGATGAGGATGGCTGACTCGTGAGGATACAGGTTCGCTGCCCAGGGTTTCCTGGCCGAACCATAGGGGATTAGCGAACCTATGGGGTGGCAGTGAGTCACGAACCATTAGGGACGAACCCTAAGCAGTTTCAGCCCACGAACCCTCTTTCACTTAGCCGAACCCTGGGTGGACCAGCGAACCCTCGACTAAACCTCAGGAACCAGCGAACCTTGGATCCATCTGACCACGAACCCTTCAGACTGGTCACGAACCATGCCTTAGCCGCGAACCATTGGACTGGATCTCCCTAAAGCCGAACCATTTAGGTTTTCTAGCCGAACCTAGGGAGAAAAGGAAATAGGTTCGCTGGACCAGGGCTGCCACATCTATTTTCGAGTTATCGGATTTTAAATGAAGAAGCAAGGACTTGAGAAACCATGTAACATCATGCATGCATGAATGATAATACTAGCCACCACCTTTTCTTTTATTAACTTAAAATATTGTTAAAGTCATGGAATTATATAAGTATAGGTGGAATTTGTTGATTAACACTTAACTTCTCATGAGAATAAATTAATTGCAACTTCCTTAAACATAGAAATTTAATATAATAATTTCGGTTGTGGTGGTTAATTGAATGAAATCATGCATGCAAGCATAGGTATGTGTATACTTAGGATTACCCCTTTATTTATACATACCTATGAATATGTACATGGTATCTCAAGAATGGTTTATTAATAGGGAATGATGAATGAACCCATGAGTCTCAATTATAAACTATTAGAGACTAATTTTGAGATGATTGGTTGAAACACTTTAGCCTAGGATAAATAAACTAAGTTAAGTTAATACTTAGTGATTAAAAGTTAACACTTATGGGTAATTGATTAGAATAAAATGAATATACTTACGAGCACAAAATACGCGATAATTACAGATTGTTGAGTTGGTCTTGAGTTTATCTACGCGAGCGCGCATTATACGAGAACCCGAAATCTAAGGACTTCAGGTGAGTTCTCATAACCTCCCTTTCTTTAAACTATTTTTGGTTTTAAAAAACTCGGAGGTGAAATATGTATACCGGTTTAAATATTATTTTGATAACACAAGGATAATACCTGTTTATCATTATGATATTCACTATTATGAATTATCATTATTATGGATTATCACTGATTATTATAAATCCGTGTAAACATTGTTATTGACTTCGGTCAATAACAAAGATTACATGTATTGTCACATACTCCGTGAAATCATTACTTTTAACTTCGGTTATTTGTTTTGACTTCATGTATTGTCACGTGGAGGGTTTCCACATCCGTGAAGTATTGCTCTTGACTTCGGTTGATTGCTTTGACTTCATGTATTGTCACGTGGTTAGCGACCACTCCATGATTCATGTATTTAACTTATGTTAATTACATAATGATCATGTATAGTCACGAACATTGGTTGAGATTATGATTGATTTAGTTTGATTGATTTGTTGTGGATTGATTGTCTATAATTGACTATGATTAATTGTGATTGATTATGAACGACTGGTTATGTGATTATGTGATTGTATATGTGTAAGATTGATGAATTGATGGTTGTGTGTGGATTATTTCATACAGGTATTCATATGGATTTTCTCATGAAGATCATAAGTTTTATAACCGTTTTAAACAAAGCATTTTATAAAACCATTTTAAATCATAAACCTTTAAACTCATTTTACTAAAACATTTTCCAATATAAAAACTTATGATTACTCACCAACTACTTTTGTAGTTGACACTTGATTTTCTACATGTTTCAGGTGATGGAGACAAGTAGGAATGAAGAGAGGATCTCTTCTATTTTGGACATCATCATATAGGATCTTGGACTTAGTTAATTAACTAAATTTCTGGCGATTAGAGTTTAGTTAGTTTAACTAATTCTTTTGTGTAACTGATGTATTTGATTCATGACGAACATGATTTTTGTGTAATTATTTTGATTGCTTTAAATGATATATGATGATTGAATTATATGCCCATGAGCTTTTGAACAATCTACACATCCCTCGTGGCATCCCGATGATTCCGCCGTCGGTCGGGGTGTTACAGATTGGTATCAGAGGCTGGGTTATAGGGAATTAGGTTACTAGAAATGGTTGACCTAGTCTATAACCATAGGATACCCTAGTATGAATTGATTCATACACTAGTTAGTATATTCAGGATTTCATGCTTATGTGTTTATTACATGTTAATTGAACTCCTGTTATACATCTGATATAAGTATGCTGATTATAAATTTCTTGCTTACGTGTGCCCTAATGATTCGATAAGGACATGCACGTGGTGTATCGTAAAGGTGGTGGGACGTTGGCTAGGGCAGTTGCGACTGACCCTTACATATGCCCTATATATATACCATTTACGGTACATTAGGTGGATGTCAGTATTGAAGAATGTGGGAACTACCTGTTTGGGAAATTATTTGCTTAGGAACTTAATTGTTTATGAATTGCTTGCCTTAGGAATTATTTGTTTGAGCTATAAACTCCAGGCAAGGACACACTCGTGGTATACTACAAAGGTGGTGGGACGGTGGCTGGGGCAGTTGCGACTGACCCCTACATATGCCCTATACATATACCATTTGTAGTATATTGGGGGTCTGTCAGTGTCAGGAACTTAGGATATTGTTAGGACCTTACTAGGAGTGGTTGAGAGGATATGATTGTGGACTGTTGATGATATGTTTGATGGATTGACTCTTGAATGATTATATTTGGTGAATATTATAAATTCACTTATGAAATACACAGATTGGACACGTAGGATGCATAGGATTAACAAATGATATGAGCGATTAGTGATATGATAAGGACTTGGGTGATGATATAGACACTTGAGATAATATAAATGCCTAGTGATGATACTAACACTTAGTGATGGTATGGACACTTGACAAGAATCAACTATAGGGAGGATATGAACACTTAGTGACAATAAGAGCACTTTGTGATGATATGAACCCTTAATGATGATTATTGACATTGGGATTGATATGGATTTTAGTGAACTTAGACAATTGGGGGAAACTTAATGTCAGGTGAACTTAGACATTAGGTGAACTTAGAAATAGGCAAGCCTACATGACAGGTGAACTTAGACATTAGGCAAACCTAATTGTCCAAGGGAACTAGAGATCACTTCACTCAAAATTATCCTACCAAGGATAAGGTTTGTGAAGTGAGGTTTATGGTGAAATGCATGACACGCTCTACACACTAGCAAGGGCATAATCGTGGTGCAATGGAACGGTGGTGGGACGGTGTAGGGGAGATTGCGATCTACCTCTGCATATGCCCTATATATAAGCTAGTTGCATTGCATTGGGAGTTTGTCAGTGTTAGTATAGAGTGAGGAATGTATAGGACCTAGGGAATAGTTAGTTAACACTAGTTATGACCAACTAGGACACATAGTAGAGTAATAGGGAATTATGCACATTCTGAGTTTAATGACAGATAGGAGATAAATATAGTTCCTATATGTAATCCTAATTGTCTAATGAACTCATTTAAACATTGTTTGTATGACTTACGTTGTAAACGGTAGTAACATGTTTCTACTTCCGTCAGAAACATGCCGCCTCGCCGTCACAACGGAGATGATACGAACGCAGAGGATGCTAACGGTAATGCCAACCCTGGTATGCAAGAGTTAGCTAACCTCATCACTGGGTTGGTGAACCAGTTGACCCAGGCCAACCAAAACATCAACCAGAATCGAGGTGGTGCAAATCAGACAACTTGCACATTCAAACACTTCAATTCCTGCAACCCCCTGAAATTCACGGGTGCTGAGTCGGCCACTGGTCTGCTGCAGTGGTTCGAGAGTATGGAGAACACCTTCATCAACAGCGAATGCCCCGAGAATCTGAAAGTTCGCTATGCCACCATTGTTTTCCAAAAGAGAGCACTAACTTGGTGGAATGGGGAAAAGCGAACTAGGGGAGTTGATGCTGCCTTAGCACTGACATGGACAGAGGTCAAGAACCTGATGACCACTGAATTCTGTCCTAGAAGCGAAATGAGGAAACTGGAGACTGAGTTCTGGGAACTAAAACAAGATAGTGGTGAGAATGTCCTCTACAATACTCAATTCCATGAGTATAGCTTATTAGTACCTCACATGGTGACACCCTTGGAAAGGGCGATTGAGAAATATATTGGTGGGCTGCCGGTGCAGATTCAGGATACAGTCTATGGGAGCAATCCCAAAACACTTGAGGCTGCAATCCGATTATCTGCAACTCTTACTGACAATCATGTGAGGAATGGAACACTCACTAGGAAAGGATACAAGAAGACTGACACCAAGACTACTGCAAAGGAAGTCAAAGCTGAAGTCAAGTCTGAAGCTGCTAGTTCATCCAAAAGCAGCAACAAGAAGAGAAAGGCCAGAAACTTCATGGTCACTGCCCCTGCTGCTAAGTCTGCGCAGCAATCATCAAACAATTCAACTGCCAGGAATTTCATTGGGAACACTCCTCAGTGTAATACCTGCCGATATCATCACGCACCAAATTTGCCATGTCGCGTCTGCAACAACTGCGGCAAGTTTGGTCATTTTGCTAATGTTTGTCGGAGTGCACCGCACGCGCAAAGGATGCAACAGGCACCGCTTGCACTGCCAGCTCCGCATGCACAACCTATTCCAGCGGTACCCATTCGCCAGGTACCTCAAGCACAGGCAAGAGCCTGTTATGAATGTGGTGAAGTGGGTCACTTCAGAAATCAATGCCCAAAGTTGACTGGAAATAATCAGAGGGTGGCAAGAGGCCGAGCATTTCAACTGAATGCTCCAGCTGCTCAGGCCAACCAGGACGTCGTCAACGGTACATTTCTGATCAACAACTCTTATGCATCTGTTTTGTTTGATTCTGGTGCCGATAGGAGTTTCGTTTCATATTATTTTGAATGCTTACTTGGTAGAACACGTACATATTTAGATAAACCGTTTAACGTGGAGGTGGCTGACGGAAACACTATTGATATTGACACTATTATTGTTGGATGTACGGTGAACTTAAATGATCACGTTTTCCCAATTGATCTTATACCTATGCATCTTGGTAGCTTTGATGTTATCATAGGCATGGATTGGTTAGCCACCCACAAAGCGGAGATTGTATGCCATGAAAAGTATATTCGTATTCCCTTACCTTCGGGTGAAACTTTGAGAATATTTGGAGAAACTGCTAGTAAAGGTCTTAAGCTTATGTCATGCACTAAAGCACACAAGTACCTTAGGAAGAAATGTATAGCATTTTTAGCTCATATTGTGGAGAAAAAGGATAAAGGAAAGAGAGTTGAAGATGTTCCAGTGATCAGAGACTTTCCAGAGGTATTTCCAGATGATTTGCCGGGTCTTCCACCAGAACGTCAAGTTGAGTTCCGGATCGACTTAGTACCTGGTGCGAACCCAGTCGCCAAAGCTCCCTACAGACTTGCGCCTTCGGAGTTGCAAGATTTGGCGAGCCAACTGCAGGAACTTACTGATAAAGGGTTTATTCGCCCGAGCCATTCACCATGGGGTGCACCGGTCCTATTTGTCAAGAAAAAGGACGGGTCATTCCGAATGTGCATCGATTATCGCGAATTGTACAAACTCACAATTAAGAATCGATATCCACTGCCGCGCATCGATGATCTCTTCGATCAGCTTCAAGGCTCGGCATGGTTTTCAAAGATCGATCTTAGGTCTGGGTATCATCAGCTTCGTGTACATGATGATGATATTCCCAAGACTGCGTTCAGAACCAGATATGGCCACTATGAGTTTTTGGTAATGCCTTTCGGCCTTACCAATGCACCTGCGGTTTTCATGGATCTCATGAACCGTGTTTGCAGGCCATACCTGGATAAATTTGTGATTGTATTCATTGATGATATTCTGATCTATTCGAAGACCAAGGAAGAACACGAGAAACACCTCAAGTTGGTCTTGGAGATCCTAAGAGAAGAGCGACTATATGCCAAATTCTCTAAATGTGAATTTTGGCTTAAGGAAGTTCAATTCTTGGGGCATATAGTCAACGAATACGGTGTTCACGTGGATCCTGCAAAGATTGATGCTGTGAAGAATTGGAGTACACCGAAGACACCGACGGAGATTCGATCGTTTCTTGGACTTGCCGGTTACTATCGGCGGTTCATATCGAACTTCTCCAGGATTGCTGTCCCTCTCACAGCTTTGACTCAAAAGAATAGGCCATACGAGTGGGGACCAAAGCAAGAAGAGGCATTTCAGACTCTGAAGCAGAAACTCTGTGATGCTCCGGTCTTGACATTGCCTGATGGAAATGATGATTTTGTGGTTTATTGTGATGCATCCAACCTAGGTCTCGGTTGTGTTCTCATGCAACGGGGAAAGGTTGTGGCTTATGCATCAAGACAATTGAAGATTCACGAAAAGAACTACACCACACACGACTTGGAACTTGGTGCAGTCGTGTTTGCTTTGAAGATATGGAGACATTATCTTTATGGCACGAAGTGTGTAGTGTTCACTGATCATAAAAGCTTGCAACATATTCTTAATCAGAAAGAACTCAATATGAGACAACGGAGATGGGTTGAACTGTTGAATGATTATGACTGTGAAATTCGCTACCATCCTAGTAAGGCGAATGTAGTAGCAGACGCGCTTAGTCGCAAGAGTCAAGTTCAAGTCCATAGTGTCCGGGTGCACAATAACCTCCGTAATGATATTCTCACAGCCCAACAACACTCATTGGCTCAAGATGACTTGAAAAATGAGATGTCTTGCGGGGCTGAAATACTGTTGGAAACTAAGGATGATGGGTTAATGTATTACTTGAATAGATTGTGGATACCGAACAGGGGTGATCTCAGGATGGTTATTATGAATGAAGCTCATAAGTCTCGTTACTCAATCCATCCAGGTTCTGACAAGATGTATCAAGACCTTAGGGGCTTGTACTGGTGGCCTGGAATGAAGAAGGATATTGCTGAATATGTGTCTAAATGCCTTAACTGTGCCAAAGTCAAGGCCGAACATCAGCGACCTTCGGGATTGTTATTACAACCAGAGATACCGATGTGGAAGTGGGAGAATATTTCCATGGATTTCATTACTAAACTCCCACGAACCACAAACGGTAAAGATAGCATTTGGGTTATTGTTGATAGATTGACTAAGTCGGCTCATTTCTTACCGATACGCGAAACTTACCCTGTGCGGAAGCTAGCTCGTATCTACATTGATGAAATCGTTAGCCGACATGGTATTCCCTTAAGCATAATATCGGATCGTGATGCTCGCTTCACGGCACGATTTTGGGAATCACTGCATGAAGCCTTTGGAACACGACTGGATCTTAGCACTGCTTATCATCCTCAAACGGATGGTCAAACGGAGCGAACGATTCAGACATTGGAAGACATGTTAAGGGCTTGTGTCATCGATTTCGGTGGCAATTGGGATAGCCATCTACCATTGGTTGAGTTCTCGTATAACAACAGTTATCACGCGAGCATTGGTATGGCACCGTTTGAAGCTCTTTATGGCAGGAAGTGTCGGTCACCTATTTGTTGGACCGAAGTCGGCGATTCGCAGATTACTGGTCCAGAGATTATTCAGGAAACGACTGACAAGATCCGCCAGATCCGTGACAATCTGTTAGCTGCTCGCAGCAGACAGAAGAGTTACGCGGATAAACGAAGAAAACCTCTAGAGTTTGAAGTGGGAGATATGGTATTGCTTAAAGTGTCGCCTTGGAAGGGCGTTGTTCGATTCGGAAAGAAGGGGAAGCTTGCTCCACGATATGTTGGCCCTTTTAAGATCCTTGAACGGATCGGGAAGGTTGCTTACAAATTGGAACTTCCTCCCGAACTTAGTAATGTGCATCCGACGTTTCACGTGTCCAATCTAAGAAAGTGCTTAGCTGATCAGGATCTTCAGGTACCACTCGATGACATTCGCATCGATGATACCATGCACTTTGTTGAAAAACCAGTGGAGATTATGGATCGTGAGGTTAAGCAGCTCAAACGCAGTAGAATTCCAATTGTCAAAGTACGTTGGGAATCGAAGCGGGGTCCAGAATTCACATGGGAGCGGGAAGATCAGATGAAGCTTAAGTACCCACATTTATTTACTACGGTCACTCCAAGTTGAATTTCGGGACGAAATTCCTTTAACTAGGGGAGACTGTAACATCACTGTACTTTCAGTTGTCCGTACGTCCGTACATCCGTACGATTGTACTGTTACGACTGGAGATTTATTTATTATGAATGATTATGAAATTGTTGACTTACATTATTGATATTATCACTATACTGGTATTCATGTTATGACACATATATCATACGCGTAAACCACGGGAAGTTTAGTTAAATATAACTAAACAGACCCGTAGAGTTTATCGCAGTTACTTATGATTGATTAGGATGGATTAATGGTCTGAGAATTGATTTGTGATGGAACTGAGAGTTTGTTGGAGTCTGGTTACTAAACGTAGTCAAGGACCCATGGTCATGGTTTATCGAAATAGCGGTGGGACGGTGGCTAGGGCAGTTGCGACTGACCCTTACATATGCCCTATATATATGCATATTTCGGTCTATCATGGATGTGTCAGTGACTAGGGTTTAGTGGGTTTTGGTTTGGGGAAATGATAATATTAAAGATATTAAATAATGGGAATTAATTACGCGGTGTGAGGTTACGAACATTAGTTAAACACGAGTATTGATTCAGAAACATTAACTTAATAATGTATTCGCGTGGGTGACGATTCATACGAATATAATTATTAAGAATAATATTCTGAAACAATATTCCACCAACTGTAAATCAAATCGAAATACGATACGAGCGTCGGATTCCTAAAGGTGACGATCTTTACGAATACGAACGCGAGTAACGCGTTTCGACGAGATAATTAAATATTATTTAACGATGTTTAAATCAATAAACGAAAACTTAAAAGGTTTATTAGGAATCACAACCTAAAATGGTGTCAAATAAATTAATCTATTAAATAATTGTTTAACGATAACGAAACAAAAGCGAACTACGAAACAAGTTATGTAAACTTATTTTATTTAAACAAAAACCAATTTATTTAAATGATTTATATAAAATTACTATATTACGACGAAAACATGTTTATTTAAAAAGACCTTAGATATGTTTACGAAAAGATCCGTGCAAATTAATAATGATGAACGCATATTAAACGGGATCAATCATTTTGCGAAATAATGGCTTAAAAATTTATTTAAATTAATGAAATCTTATTATTTAAACATTTGATGTTTAAATATGTTTATGTTTAAAAACCGAGTCTTTTATTATTCTAAATCGCGATAAAAACGAGACCGGGAGCGCGGGATTAATACGCGATATAAGGAAGAAGAGGTTTCCTTCTTCCTCATAACACCCAATTACAATCTCTCTCTACAACACACACACACTTTTATCTCTCTACCTTCTCTCTAGCCTAACGCCTTCAATTCAAGTCGGATTCGCGAGATCTTTGGCCCGAAACGACCGTGGGAACGAGAGCTACAAGGAGATACCAAGAAGCTCCGGTTTTAGCCGACGAGTCGAGGTAAATCTGAGCATGATTTTTCGGTTTTGTTACAAATAACAAATTCTTAGCTTCATGATGTTATAATCGAGTTAAGACCTTGTAGAACATTTAAACGAGTTATAGGATAAAGCATGGAAATCACGAATGGCTTGAAATCGTAGGAGATGAGGATGGCTGACTCGTGAGGATACAGGTTCGCTGCCCAGGGTTTCCTGGCCGAACCATAGGGGATTAGCGAACCTATGGGGTGGCAGTGAGTCACGAACCATTAGGGACGAACCCTAAGCAGTTTCAGCCCACGAACCCTCTTTCACTTAGCCGAACCCTGGGTGGACCAGCGAACCCTCGACTAAACCTCAGGAACCAGCGAACCTTGGATCCATCTGACCACGAACCCTTCAGACTGGTCACGAACCATGCCTTAGCCGCGAACCATTGGACTGGATCTCCCTAAAGCCGAACCATTTAGGTTTTCTAGCCGAACCTAGGGAGAAAAGGAAATAGGTTCGCTGGACCAAGGGCTGCCACATCTATTTTCGAGTTATCGGATTTTAAATGAAGAAGCAAGGACTTGAGAAACCATGTAACATCATGCATGCATGAATGATAATACTAGCCACCACCTTTTCTTTTATTAACTTAAAATATTGTTAAAGTCATGGAATTATATAAGTATAGGTGGAATTTGTTGATTAACACTTAACTTCTCATGAGAATAAATTAATTGCAACTTCCTTAAACATAGAAATTTAATATAATAATTTCGGTTGTGGTGGTTAATTGAATGAAATCATGCATGCAAGCATAGGTATGTGTATACTTAGGATTACCCCTTTATTTATACATACCTATGAATATGTACATGGTATCTCAAGAATGGTTTATTAATAGGGAATGATGAATGAACCCATGAGTCTCAATTATAAACTATTAGAGACTAATTTTGAGATGATTGGTTGAAACACTTTAGCCTAGGATAAATAAACTAAGTTAAGTTAATACTTAGTGATTAAAAGTTAACACTTATGGGTAATTGATTAGAATAAAATGAATATACTTACGAGCACAAAATACGCGATAATTACAGATTGTTGAGTTGGTCTTGAGTTTATCTACGCGAGCACGCATTATACGAGAACCCGAAATCTAAGGACTTCAGGTGAGTTCTCATAACCTCCCTTTCTTTAAACTATTTTTGGTTTTAAAAAACTCGGAGGTGAAATATGTATACCGGTTTAAATATTATTTTGATAACACAAGGATAATACCTGTTTATCATTATGATATTCACTATTATGAATTATCATTATTATGGATTATCACTGATTATTATAAATCCGTGTAAACATTGTTATTGACTTCGGTCAATAACAAAGATTACATGTATTGTCACATACTCCGTGAAATCATTACTTTTAACTTCGGTTATTTGTTTTGACTTCATGTATTGTCACGTGGAGGGTTTCCACATCCGTGAAGTATTGCTCTTGACTTCGGTTGATTGCTTTGACTTCATGTATTGTCACGTGGTTAGCGACCACTCCATGATTCATGTATTTAACTTATGTTAATTACATAATGATCATGTATAGTCACGAACATTGGTTGAGATTATGATTGATTTAGTTTGATTGATTTGTTGTGGATTGATTGTCTATAATTGACTATGATTAATTGTGATTGATTATGAACGACTGGTTATGTGATTATGTGATTGTATATGTGTAAGATTGATGAATTGATGGTTGTGTGTGGATTATTTCATACAGGTATTCATATGGATTTTCTCATGAAGATCATAAGTTTTATAACCGTTTTAAACAAAGCATTTTATAAAACCATTTTAAATCATAAACCTTTAAACTCATTTTACTAAAACATTTTCCAATATAAAAACTTATGATTACTCACCAACTACTTTTGTAGTTGACACTTGATTTTCTACATGTTTCAGGTGATGGAGACAAGTAGGAATGAAGAGAGGATCTCTTCTATTTTGGACATCATCATATAGGATCTTGGACTTAGTTAATTAACTAAATTTCTGGCGATTAGAGTTTAGTTAGTTTAACTAATTCTTTTGTGTAACTGATGTATTTGATTCATGACGAACATGATTTTTGTGTAATTATTTTGATTGCTTTAAATGATATATGATGATTGAATTAGATGCCCATGAGCTTTTGAACAATCTACACATCCCTCGTGGCATCCCGATGATTCCGCCGTCGGTCGGGGTGTTACAGATTTGAACATTCTCTTCAAACTACATGTTTAACAAGGTTTATCAAATTCACAAAAACATGTTATTTTATGCATAACAAGTTTGTGCATAAAAGAACATGACACATTCTTTTTCATGAATCAAGTATCAATCAAGTGACTCAAATCATGATATTCAAATTCACACAACATTCTTAAACATGAGAACAAGTATTCAAGAGTTAATCAAGTTCAAGATAACGCAAGTCAATCAATGAATCAAAGTCTATACAATCATAAATCTTATATTCTATGTATGATTACAATGATATAGGAACCAGTTAGAAGTCTTGTTTGCTACTTGTTATAGTTCAGAGTCTACTGCAGACATGTGAGAACATTAGCCCCTATTTTACTGTTTTACAACTGTTTTGGGGTGGAACACGTGATCAATTACTTTTATTAAAATCATATTTCAATATTCAGGATTTATGCTATTATGCAAACATTACAGGTTCATTGTACAAATTCAACGGATTCATCAACTGTTTTAAAGGATTTATCAATTGTCTTAAAAGAATTTATCAACTGTTAAACATTTTTCTACTAAGAAGGTTTTATAAAGTTTCGTTAAACTGTTTTATATCAATTCCACACAAACGGTTTTATAAATGTTAACACTTTTAAAGAATAAGTTTTATAAACTCCTTTACTAAAATCTTATGATTTTGATAAAACGATATTTATAAATCTTGTTATTATACAAGGACACTATTCGCTGTATTAAATCAAAGGTTTCAAAAACAAGGTTTCAAATCAATAGTTTTCATGGTGGGATTCAAACAAAGGATTTCAATTCATGGTATTCAAACAAGTTATTCAATCATTGGTATTCATGGTATTCACGGAAAGTTTTCAAATCATGGAAATCAAATAAGGCATTCAATCAAAGGATTTTTCAATTCAAGTTTTCAAAAGCATGGTGTTCATCGTTGTGAACAAACTTATACACACATCAAGTTACATATTCATTTAGCGTTAGTACTAGGTGATTACAACAAGGGAAAGCGGACACATTTGGGCAGACCAAAGATGGAGTTAGCTTTTAAATTTGTTTTAAAAGCTAACTGCAGAATTGGTTACGTTATGGTTATATCAATGTTGCTGACTAATTTTCTGACTCCAAACGTAGTTTGGGACTTGATTATATGTTGGTTTTCTAGCAAACAGTCTGATGACTGTTTGGACACGTTTTACAGACTTGATGTTAGTATGGTTGCAACCATCCATGTATTTTTATTCACTGTTTATCACATATACCTTATAATGCAGATTCTTATTTACAACTGTTAAACCTATTGTTCTCACCAACTACTTTTGTTGTTGACAGTTACTTTTCACGTGTTTCAGGTACTCAGGTTTAAGACATTCTAAGGGACAACTAAGGAGACCGTTTTAAGATAGAACAATATGAAGAAACAAGCTAGGATGGATTAGAAACACACTAAATCCTGATTGTTTAATTGTCTTGTTTGAAGTCTTATTTTGTAAACTATATTTTGGGTCTGTAGTTGTTATTCTTTTGATAAATAGATAGAATGTCTGAAATTAAACAATGGTCGAAACATTTTGAAACCTAGTAATGCATTGTGGTTGTTCTTTTTCAATACTTGTGCATGATTCAACCATATCGTCACCGCGCCGTGGATTCCGCACTCAGCGCAGGGGGTGTGACAGTTTGGTATCAGAGCCAAGGTTGTAGAGAACTAGGAAAAACCCAAATATTAATGACCTAGACTATAACCTAAGCTACCCCATAGGACTAAGTGCTATAGGATTGAGGATACTTAGGATTTAAGTAAACTTAAGTGAGCATTAAGTTTATATTAAGCTTGAAATATCTTAGGGATACTTTCTAAGATTAGATATCGAGTCAAGGAATTTTATCGGAATTCTATAACTTTAGAAACCGAACTAAATTCCTCAACACATAGTTATTTAAGGATTTCAGAGGCAAGGATCTGTATTCTTTGTATCCTTGATCTGAAATTATCAATCAGAGTTCCTTATAGAATTTCAGAGGCAAGGATCTGTATTCTTAGTATCCTTGATCTGAAATTCTCAATCAGAGTTCATCACAAAATTTTAGAGACAAAGATCTGTATTCTTAGTATCTTTGATCTGAAATTCTAATCATGATATCATTATCATGTATTCATTATCATTAGGACTTCGTAACTTAGAATCTGTGTAACAACATTCTTTGGTTGAAGTTCACACAAGGAGATCATTATACTCAATACAGTAAGTATTGAGAACCTAGGTTAATTAACCTAGGACACATATATTAGAACCTAAAGTCCTGATTTTTAGTAAATCAAGAATCTCGGTTTTGACAATCATAATCATATTCATAGTTCAGGAAACAATCATGAATCAATCATAATCAATCAAGAGTTGGAATCCTAGCTTCAAATACAAATGGCGGCCAAACTTTGGCATACTGAAGTGGTGGTGGGATGTCGGCTGGGCAGGCAGTTTGCTTGACCCTACGTAAGCCCTATATATAAGCTATCTTCAGTATGACAGGGGGAATTCGGCATTTGTATTTGAAGTGAAGATTCGGGAGCAACTAGAATCATTGAACATTAGTCAAACATATGAGATACAATCATCTGAGATACAACCATAGTGTGAAACAATCATTGTGCTAATCAACCATAGATAAGACAACCATTGTGTGTGAATCAATCAAGTTGTGAACATTCTTTAAATGTAAACCTTAAGTGAAATTCTTAAGTGATTACATGTTTAGTATTTACTAACATAGGTTAACAAGAAAATTGTAGAGCACACAGATGATTTAGTTCTACATGTTAACAACTGTTAGTAAGTGCACACATAATTCAACCATAATTCAATCATAGAATCAATCACAGTTCAACTGAACAAGATCATGGGATTCTTAATCAATGGAACATACTTGTAAATCAATACAATCGTATTGCCAAATGCTAGCAAGGGCATGATCGTGGTATATCGAAGCGGTGGTGGGCTGGCGACTGGCCTGGCAGTTTGCTTGACCCTTTTGTATGCCCTATATATAAGCTATCTTCGGTATATTGGGAAAGTGTCAGTGTGTAGGTTTGGTGGAGTGAAATCATGAGACATCGTACATATTCACATGAGAAGTATGCTAATAAGTTAATTGCTTATACGTGTATTTGCTCATATTACAATTGAATGATAATATTAGTAGTATGGAGATATTACTAACTTTATCATGTAAATTCAATTGTATTCTGTCTCATTACTGAACCATTTATGGCTTCTATTCATAGAATGCCTCCTCGATATGATTCCAATGGAGGGGGTTCAACAAGTGGCAACGATGATGAGATTAACAAAATTGCCCGGCCCATCGCTGTACACATGAGGGATGTCATTCCGGGTATGGTCACTGATATCACCCAGAATCTTCGGGGAAGTACCAGTGATTCAGCACACAACTCAAATGCCACTAACGCCGGAACTGCTACCTTCACTTATAAGCAGTTCAATGATGCTAAGCCTCCTAAGTACTCTGGTACTGAGGGAGCTACCACTCTACTGCAATGGCTGGAAAGCATTGAGGATATCCTAGACTTAACTAGATGTCCGGAAAATCTGAAGGTCAAGATGGCTTCAAGCGCTTTTCACAAAGGCGCACTCACCTGGTGGAATTCGGAGAAGAACACTAGGGGACGAGAAGTTGCTTTGGCCCTACCATGGGAAGATTTCAAGAAAGTATTGGTGGAACAGTTTTGTCCACGCCGTGAACTGAAGAAACTTGAGGTGGAAATGTGGAACTTAGTCCAAGACAGTGGCGAAAGTGCCAAATATACAACTCGTTTCCATGAGTTGTGCATTCTAGTGCCACATCTGGTTACTCCTCTATCTCGCAGGATAGAGAAGTACATTGAAGGATTACCCCTAGTCATCAGGGGAACTGTTATGGGGAGTAGCCCCACTACACTGGAAGCGGCAATTCATCTTGGTGCCACTCTTACTGAGGAATATGTCAAAGCGGGTGTGCTCACTCGAAAGCGGTATAAGAGAGCACAGGTTGAAGAAGGCAAGAAGCCTGAACAACACCAACCCAAAAAGAAAAAGCAGAAACAAAAGACAATCAAGAATTTTGCAGCCATGACTGTAGCTGCACCTACTCAAGCCACTCCCATTACTGCTATTCCACAACCTGCAACGGCCAGAAAGCCTTATACTGGTCTGTTCCCACTTTGCACCAAATGCCAATACCATCACCTACCCACTATTCCATGCAGAAAATGTCTCAAGTGTGGACGGATGGGACACTTGGCTGCAACATGTCGATCTGCTCATCTATCTGCTGCTACAACTACCACCTCTAATCCTACTACTACTGGTGGAAGGGCTTTTTACAACTGTGGAGTAGAAGGACACTTCAGGAACCAGTGCCCAAAACTCAACCCAGCCGCTACAACTGCTACTGCTCGTGCCTTTGTATCGGAACATCCGAAGCACGCGAGGACCCGGCAGTCATCACGGGTACATTTCTCATTAATGATCACTATATTTCTATCATATTTGACACTGGTGCTGATAAAAGTTTTGTCTCTACTAATACTGCTTCACTGTTTAATAACAACCATCTGTACTTGATGCTCCTTACACCGTAGAAGTAGCGAATGGTAAGACCATATTAGTGAATTCAATAATTCGCGATTGTGAATTGAGATTGAACGATCATCTTTTCCTTATCGATCTCATTCCTATGACACTCGGAAGCTTTGAAGTTGTAGTAGGAATGGATTTGTTATCCAAAAACCACGCCGAGATGGTATGCCCGGAGAAACTTACTCGACTTCCCCTACCGTCCGGCGAAATGATGCAAGTCTACGGCGAGAAACCCTGCCGCGGATTGAAGATTGTGTCGTGTATCAAGGCTAGGAAGTACCTGAAGAAGAAATACTTTGTGTTCCTGGCTCACATGGTACAGAAGAAACTTGAGAAGAAAGCAATTGGAGACGTTCCGGTCATCAGAGATTATCCGGATGTATTCCCAGAAGACTTGCCTGGACTACCACCGATCAGGCAAGTTGAGTTTAGAATCGATCTCGTCCCTGGAGCAAATCCAGTGTCGAAGTCACCATATCGATTAGCACCGTCTGAGATGCAAGAACTGTCTAGTCAAATCCAAGAACTTCTAGACAAAGGTTCCATAAGACCGAGTTTCTCTCCTTGGGGAGCTCCGGTTCTCTTAGTCAAGAAGAAAGATGGTTCATTTCGTATGTGCATCGATTATCGTGAGCTAAACAAGTTGACAATCAAGAACAGATATCCTCTACCTAGGATCGATGATCTGTTTGATCAATTACAGGGAGCGACTTGCTTTTCTAAAATTGATCTACGATTCGGGTATCATCAGTTACGAGTAAATGATGAGGATATACCAAAGACTGCATTTAGGACTCGATATGGGCACTACGAGTTCGTGGTTATGCCGTTTGGACTGACCAATGCACCGGCAGTGTTCATGGATTTGATGAATCGAGTCTGCAGGCCATACTTAGATCAGTTGGTTATCGTCTTCATTGAAGATATACTGATTTATTCAAAGACGGAGCAAGAACATGAGGATCATTTGAAGAAAGTCTTAGAGCTACTAAGAGCTGAACAGCTTTATGCTAAATTCTCAAAGTGTGAATTTTGGCTAAAAGAAGTTCACTTCTTAGGGCATGTCATTAACAGGGATGGGATACACGTAGATCCAGCAAAGATTGAGGCAATTAAGAACTGGACTACCCCATCTACTCCAACAGAGATTCGATCATTTCTGGGTCTGGCAGGTTATTACAGAAGGTTCATCGCGAACTTTTCAAAGATTGCCTTGCCACTTACCACTCTGACTCAGAAAAGCCAAGCTTTTATATGGGGACAGAAACAAGAAGATGCATTCCAACTTCTTAAACAGAAGTTATGCAACTCCCCTATCCTTAGTCTTCCAGAAGGCAGTGATAATTTTATTATCTACTTCGATGCTTCAAACCTTGGACTCGGTTGTGTACTTATGCAACGGGACAAGGTGATTGCATATGCTTCAAGACAGCTTAAGGTTCACGAGAAGAATTATACTACTCATGACCTTGAGTTAGGGGCGGTGGTCTTTGCTTTGAAGATATGGAGGCACTACCTTTATGGTACTAAATGTGTTATCTATACGGACCACAAGAGCCTGCAACACATACTCAATCAGAAGGAACTCAATATGAGACAACGACGTTGGGTTGAGCTTCTAACTGATTATGACTGTGAGATTCGTTACCACCCGAGTAAAGCCAATGTGGTGGCGGATGCTCTTAGTCGTAAGGAACCAGTCAAGATAATTCTTGTAAGAGCCATGGAGATCAACACACAACCAAACTTGAAGGACCTGATTCGTATTGCACAACAATAAGTAGTAACAAACAATCAACTTAAGGCAGACTTAGACTGCGGAATTGAGAAGAAACTAGAACCTCGATCTGATGGGGTGTTATATCTCAACGGCCGCATTTGGATTCCAAAGTCAGAAGAATTGCGCACACTCATCTGTGATGAGGCTCATAAGTCGCGATACTCAGTTCATCCAGGAGCCGATAAGATGTATCAAGACTTGAAAACATCTTACTGGTGGCCGGGAATGAAGAAAGACATAACACTATACGTGGGGAAATGTCTAACATGTTCCAAAGTCAAAGCTGAACATCAAAAGCCATCGGGACTTCTGCAGCAACCTGAAATTCCTCAATGGAAATGGGAACAAATTTCCATGGATTTCATAACCAAGTTGCCGAGAACTCCGCGAGGTTACGATTCGATTAGGGTGATCGTCGATCGACTCACCAAATCTGCTCACTTTCTCCCAATCCGAGAGGATTACAAAATGGAGAAGTTAGCCACCTTGTACATCAACGAAATCATCGCTCGTCATGGTACTTCAACATCAATCATTTCTGATCGTGATAGTCGTTTCACTTCTCGCTTTTGGCAGAGATTGCAAAAGGCTTTGGGAACCCGTGTTAATCTTAGCACGGCGTATCATCCCCAAACCGATGGTCAAAAAGAAAGGACTATCCAAACACTCGAGGACATGCTTCGTTCTTGTGTGATCGATTTCGGTGGGAGTTGGGATACTCATCTTCCACTCATCGAGTTTTTGTACAACAACAGCTACCATACAAGCATTCAATGTGCACCATTCGAAGCTTTATATGGTAGGAAGTGCCGATCACCGGTCTATTGGACCGAGGTTGGTGACTCACAGGTCGTAGGACCTGAACTCATTCAAGAAACAACAGACAAGATCAAAATCATTCAATCACGGCTTAAGGCCGCAAGGGATCGACAAAAGAGTTATGCCGATCGACGTCAGAAACCGCTTGAGTTTCAAGTCGGTGACCGAGTTTTACTCAAAGTTTCTCCCTGGAAAGGCGTTGTCCGATTTGGGAAGAAAGGGAAACTTGCACCAAGGTACGTTGGACCTTTCGAAATCCTGGAAAGGATTGGTCCCATAGCCTACAAACTCAAACTTCCAGTGGAGCTAAGCAATGTTCACGATACGTTTCATGTATCAAATCCTAAGAAATGCTTGGCGGATCATGATGTTCAGATTCCACTGGAAGACATTCAGATTCAAACCAACATGCAATTCATCGAACGTCCGGTTGAAATCATGGATCATGGAGTCAAGAAACTCAAACGTAGCCGTATCCCAATCGTAAAGGTACGATGGGAGGGCAAACGTGGTGTTGAGTTCACCTGGGAACGTGAAGACCATATGAAGCTTAAGTACCCTCATCTTTTTACAGTACCTTCGGCTAGTTAATTTCTGGACGAAATTCCCTTAACTAGGGGAGACTGTAACATCTGTGCATATAGTCATAACAGTCATAAACAGTGTTAGTACAATGTGTATTTGATTCAGTATTTACAATGTGATTCAAGAGTTCATGAATGTGTTTGTGTGTTATAGGAATTCTTTAATTAGGAACAAGTATGTATTATTTATTTATAGTCGATTACGCTAGGCAAGAACAGTATCGTATTATATCGAAACAGTGGTGGGATGGCGTCAGATAAGGCAGGTAGCTGGACTCTGGGGTATGCCCTATACATATACTGCGTTCGATGTAATGGGATAGTGTTAGTGTGTAGTGTTTAGACGAATATTATGACAAACGAATTAATTAAACAAGATCGTAATGCGTAAGCGAGACTGAGTATAGTTATGGGTGACGATCCATAAAGATACGAATGTTGAACTTATAATTACGAGTAAACGACAATAAATAAATAAATAATACGATCGAAAAACGTACGCAATTTCGGGTATACACGTAACTGCAGTCGTTTAACGGTCGGAATTCGAACGAAGAGTAAAAATAAGTAAAATAATTTATTTTACATTTTTACAATTTTGAAACTCATCAAAATGATGAGAATAATAAATATTTTATCTAAAACGCGTAAAATGCGCGTTACGTTCCGAAACCGACACCGAGCAAGACCGAATACGCGGGGAATCAACCGGGGCATAAAAGCCCTTAATTCTCTTCATTCCTTTCATTTATTGCAGCCACAAACCCTCTCTCTCTAAATTTTCGTCTCTTCCAATCTCTCACTAGAAAACCTCACTAAAATCTTCATATCTCCTTCGTTTCTTGGCGGATTTGGGTGATTCTTGAACTACGCGAAGCTCTTGATACTCACTACAAGGAAGTACAACGGATCTGGAGTTTTATCCGGCCAAAATCGAGGTAATGACATACGAAAATTCTGAAAAAGAGGGTTTTTGTTCTTGGATTTGGATACACACACCTAGCCGGTTCCTAGTACCACCATTTCGAGGCTCGCACCACTAGTAACCTATCACAACACGAGACAACCTTGCAAGGGGTCTGGGACTGATTGGTTCGAGGAAGAGGATGGGCTGAACCAGGGTTCGTGGGGCGCGGCTTTGGCCGAACCTGCTCAGCAGCTTGCCGAACCCTAGGGAGGCAGCCGAACCTCATCAGCTTGCAAAACCCAGGTGACGAACCTTCCCATCGTGGCGAACCATTCCAGACGACCCTTTGGTCTCGGACGAACCCTTAGACAACCACAGAACCTTCTTGCTGAGCCACGAACCCTCGATCTCACAAACCATTGGGACACGAACCTGTTGCCATGTAGACGAACCCTCGAGAGCTGCCGAACCATTTCCGCATGATGTACGAACCCTTATGGCAACGAACCATTCTAGTGGCGAACCTTCCTACCCACGAACCTTACCCAGCTGACACGTGAGAGCCGAACCCTTGACCCTCACGAACCCATGCATGACCAGCGACCAACCCTAACCGAATCCATCAACAACCAGCGAACCTGCATGTTGTATTCTTGCTCACGAACCATGCACTATGGCCAAACCTTCCATCAACTATCACCGAACCCTCGGTGCAACATGGTGGACGAACCTTCTTCCATAGGTTCGCTGGTTGACTCTCGACGCACCTTAAGTGGATTGGCCCAACAACCGGCCCAATATAGCACCGGCTTGTATCAGCCATGCGGCCCAGGTGATGAGTCGGTTAAGCACTTAGACCTAAACTCTTTCGTGTAGCCCATCTTTTATCGGCCTAGCCCATTACACCAATCGGCCCCTTTGTGGTATTTCGGTCCAATACTTAGCCTTTGGCCCAACAACCCACTTAACCGGCCCAATAACAACCGCATTGGCCCATGATTAACCTAAGAGGCCCATGGCCTTTGTTAAAGCTACCATTGTTTCATGGGCTTAAGGCCCAATGTTGGCCCACAACTTAAAGTAATTGTGATTTGACCTTATTTGGTTTAAGTTTATAACTTAACATAATTATGAGGTCAAGTCATAATCCCAAAGATTTAAAACGATTTGAACATTCTCTTCAAACTACATGTTTAACAAGGTTTATCAAATTCACAAACACATGTTATTTTATGCATAACAAGTTTGTGCATAAAAGAACATGACACATTCTTTTTCATGAATCAAGTATCAATCAAGTGACTCAAATCATGATATTCAAATTCACACAACATTCTTAAACATGAGAACAAGTATTCAAGAGTTAATCAAGTTCAAGATAACGCAAGTCAATCAATGAATCAAAGTCTATACAATCATAAATCTTATATTCTATGTATGATTACAATGATATAGGAACCAGTTAGAAGTTTTGTTTGCCACTTGCTACTTGTTATAGTTCAGAGTCTACTGCAGACAGGTGAGAACATTAGCCCCTCTTTTACTGTTTTACAACTGTTTTGGGGTGGAACACGTGATCAATTACTTTTATTAAAATCATATTTCAATATTCAGGATTTATGCTATTATGCAAACATTACAGGTTCATTGTACAAATTCAACGGATTCATCAACTGTTTTAAAGGATTTATCAATTGTCTTAAAAGAATTTATCAACTGTTAAACATTTTTCTACTAAGAAGGTTTTATAAAGTTTCGTTAAACTGTTTTATATCAATTCCACACAAACGGTTTTATAAATGTTAACACTTTTAAAGAATAAGTTTTATAAACTCCTTTACTAAAATCTTGTGTTTTCGATAAAACGATATTTATAAAACTTGTTATTATACAAGGACACTATTCGCTGTATTAAATCAAAGGTTTCAAAAACAAGGTTTCAAATCAATAGTTTTCATGGTGGGATTCAAACAAAGGATTTCAATTCATGGTATTCAAACAAGTTATTCAATCATTGGTATTCATGGTATTCACGGAAAGTTTTCAAATCATGGAAATCAAATAAGGCATTCAATCAAAGGATTTTTCAATTCAAGTTTTCAAAAGCATGGTGTTCATCGTTGTGAACAAACTTATACACACATCAAGTTACATATTCATTTAGCGTTAGTACTGGTTATCACAACAAGGGAAAGCGGACACATTTGGGCAGACCAAAGATGGAGTTAGCTTTTAAATTTGTTTTAAAAGCTAACTGCAGAATTGGTTACGTTATGGTTATATCAATGTTGCTGACTAATTTTCTGTCTCCAAACGTAGTTTGGGACTTGATTATATGTTGGTTTTCTAGCAAACAGTCTGTCTGATGACTGTTTGGACACGTTTTACAGACTTGATGTTAGTTTGGGTTGCAACCATCCATGTATTTTTATTCACTGTTTATCACATATGCCTTATAATGCAGATTCTTATTTACAACTGTTAAACCTATTGTTTTCACCAACTACTTTTGTAGTTGACGGTTACTTTTCACGTGTTTCAGGTACTCAGGTTTAAGACATTCTAAGGGACAACTAAGGAGACCGTTTTAAGACAGAACAAGATGAAGAAACAAGCTAGGATGGATTAGAAACACACTAAATCCTGATTGTTTAATTGTCTTGTTTGAAGTCTTATTTTGTAAACTATATTTTGGGTCTGTAGTTGTTTTTTTTGATAGATAGATAGAATGTCTGAAATTAAACAATGGTCTAAACATTTTGAAACCTAGTAATGCATTGTGGTTGTTCTTTTTCAATACTTGTGCATGATTCAACCATATTGTCACCGCGCCGCGCACGGGGCGCAGTGGGTGTGACAAAATCTAACGTCAAGAAACACTTGAGTCATGCCGTTTTGTTGATATGAGTGCTCCAGCTGTATTGACTGTTAATCCGCCCAAAAACCATAAACCAAACCATCGCAAAACATGCGACACTCTCAAATAATAAAGATACAAACATAAGAAAGCGATGCTAAAAATTATAGAACAAAAATAATAAAAAAAAAAAACTTTTGCATTCGTAAAATCCAGCGTAAAGAAATACAAACATAATACTGACAAACAAAATAAAGAAAATTAACATTGTTTAAATATATTTGTTATTTAACTATTATTATTTATTATTAAAGTAAAAGGAAATAAAAACTAAAATGTTGCTCCGCCGAGAATTGATCACCTGACACTCGAGAAACAACATTCGACTTATAACAGAAAGCTATCTTAGTAATGGCTACACATTCTGCGAAACATATATATTAATTATATAATAATTATTATTTAAATACTTTTACTATTCATACGTAATGACTAGGTTTGTATTTTGTCTATATGGTAATTTAAAGTGAGGTTAACTTATAAAAACGTGTTTTATTGGAAGAATAAAGCCGACGTCCGTAATAGTTAGTAACGATGTAAGATTAAATAATTAGACTAATATAAAATGTTATTTGTTTTTAGGACAACCACATGTTACTTTGGAAACAGACGTATACCTAACGCTAATTGACTATTTTTTCTTAAATAGAAAATACTTAGATATCCTGATCAGTTTTTTTTTTTTTTAAAAAAAAAAAAAAAACAACAGGTTGGTGCATTTTATCTCGAAAGAAAACTCACAAATAAAAAATCCTCCGACTCAATTTGGCTCGAAAGAAATTTCGGCTCAGCTGGAGATCAGCTTGAAAATCCACGAGCAGAGCTGAAGCCAAGCTGATGACTCGGCTCGATTACAACACTAGTCAAATCCAACAATTATTTTATTAAAAAAAGAAATAAAAAATAAATAAAAAGTCTATGAGAAGATTTTTTCTTGTAGCCACGTGCCCATCTAGTATCCACTTTATAATGATATTAATTTTCCATGGAAAAAACATTATGATCACGGAATCCTTTTGTCGTTTTTGTTTTTGCTGGGCGGCTCATGAAAAATATCTTTTTTTCGCGGGTCGGGTAATAAAACCGATTCGGTTTGATACGTTTGGACCGTCCATAGCTGAACCAGCAAAATATTGGTCAGAGACTCAGAGCAGTTAAACCGGCAAGCCAGACTTTGATCGGACCATTTTTTCCATCCATATCAAAAGTGTCAAATGAAACCATTTATTTACCGCCTCATTTGCGGTGCACGCGTATAATGTATATATGTGTAGGCCCTTAAGGGACAAAAGTAAAAGTGCACTAATTTTAACCTTATTTTAGTTATTTGTGAAAATAACGTTAAAATCATTGGGATGATCAATTTCAAACGATAACTTCGAGCCGAGGACTTTTTCGGAGCAGCCTCTCTATCCTGATTGAGATAGGGGTAAGGTTTCTATATATCCTTTCCCCCAGACCCTACTGAAAAGTGAGAATATACTGGGTAAGGTTGTTGTTGTATGTTTGCTTAAACTTTATTTATGTTTCTCTAAATGTTTTTATAATTATGTATTTTTATTTTAACTTTTTAAGTATTTTTAATATCATCTTGTTATTGAATCTAGTCGATCGGACATGTCCGACAAGTAAAACAAAGACGTCTTGTTTAATGTCCGGTCTTGTTATGAATATATTCTATGAAATTGAATTGGCTTCCATCTATAAATTCATGCATAAGAGACCCATCCAAACCCAGGGCACAAAACATACTCCTCTTTCCTCCAGTCAATCAACTACTCCATAATTCGCCCAAAAAAAAAAATGAGGCCTACAACTGCATGGCTTGCAGCATACGCAATTCTGGTGATGATATTAGCCGGAACCAAGGTGACGATGGCGGTGACATGCAGCGTAACCGAGCTTTCACCATGCATACCATCTTTTACCTCACCAACACCACCATCCAAAGAGTGCTGCACCAAATTAAAAGAGCAGAAGCCATGCCTCTGTGGCTACATAAAGAACCCATCCTTGAAGCAGTATGTTACTTCTCCTTATGCTAAGAAGGTCTCCAGTGCTTGTGGGGTTCCCATTCCCAAGTGCTAGTGTAATGCTACGTACTACTTCTGATGCACTATGTACCACTAATGTTTTGTTCTGTTCTAAACTTCAAGATGTATCAACCACAAAAGCTAGCTGCATATGTCTCTTCTATGTTTTACTGGCTTTATATATTTCAATAATCAATAAGGAGGAGATATTTAATTAGTTTTGTTTTTAGAAGATTATTTTTTTTTAGGTAACTGGATCGATGCATACTTGACTGAGATTGGGTTCTACGGCTAACATGACCGTCCTTTTCTTATGAGAGATTTCAATGGGCCGGGTTTGTGCATCACAAAAAGACCTTGCAAAAACCTGTTGGGTTATGGTATATACAATTAACTACTCAAAATACCATCATTAATCTGTCAGTATACTTTTTATCATTAATCACTAAGTAAAATTTTGTTTATTGGATTATGTTACTAGCTTGAACAACACTTTCTACAATGTTTTCTAAATGCAAGTTAAGAAAAGTGGAAATTTTTGTTAACATAATCTTACTAACTCTCTTATAATTTGTATGGAAAAAACTTTAACACAAGAAATTTTCTTTCTAAGACTTGAGGATATTTTTCTCTACTATTGTAAGGCTGCAAGACTTGTAAAATTTACTTCTTAGCAGTTTACATTTGAGAGGTTATATAGAAAAGCTACAATTATATTTATTTTCAAAATACAAGGCTAAAATACACAAAAAAGCTTGCTTAAAGACCAACATGTGTTTACCTCCTTTGCTTTGGATGCATTTGGGTTTCTGGACCAAGAGGTTGTAATTTTCTCAACATATTTCAAAAGATCATGCATAGTAATGTCTCGGCTCCTAGGACCCGGAATATTCTTTTTAATAGGATTGGCTTTGCAATTCAAAATAGTGTTACGGTGCAACTATTTACTCGCTTATGTGCCAGTTTATTGTAATCTTTCATTTTTGTTAACAAAATTTTGAATTCTTTGTTGATTTCAAAAAACATATTAAATTAAATTAAAAAAACTTATATTAAAAAACAAAGAAAAACTTATTCTAGTATACTTTGTGGCTTGAAAGGCCAGGCCACATCAATTACAATTAACATAAATAAACTACTTTGGCTTTACATTTAGTGCCTAGTATACAAGAATCATATGTTTATTGTAATCTTTCATTTTTCTTAACATGTTTGTTTGTTTATTAATATTCTAAGGGGTCCAAGAATCATATGTTTGTCTTTTTGTCTTCACTTATCATATTACACATGTAAAATAAATTTGATCAACTATTTTCAAAGTTTGTGAGATCTTAGAAAGTGTATATAAGTATACATATAAAAAGATGCAAACCCAAGTCTGTATAGTATTGTTTCAAAGTATGTTTTCTTACAAGTTTTCTAGATACATTAAATAACTTGTAAATAAAGAATATCAGTCCTTGAATTTAAGCATTTATTCTAGTAAGCACTCTTGTATGAAAGAATTCTGATAAGTATTGACATAAGTCTTATAAATTAAAGAGTTCTAACAAGTATTATAATAAATATCTATAATCCTCAAAAAAGTATCAAAACATAGCTTTTAAATCAAGGCTAGATAGGCCTAGATAAATATGTAAGTCCTTAAGTTTGGATGTGTGCAATTTCACATTTTTTACACAAAGACCAAAGTCAATGTAAATAAGGTATCGAAGTATTCTTAGGCTACTTTTGTACTAGTATGATTAAGCATGCAAAAAGAATTTGTAGGACCCCGGAAACGCAACGGTTCCTTGCGGATTCTGCTCGACAGGCCCTCGAATAGTGCGGAATCCTATTCGGGGGTTTTCTAATTGAAATCTAGTCACCACGTGGTAAACCGATGGTCGGGAATCAACGTTTCGAGCGAAATTGATCACCACGGGCCAGGAATCGAAGTTGGAGGCAAGGGGCGCCGAAACCTAGGAGGATTTGACAGGAGAATGAGAAGGGGTGTTAAACATTCTGTTTGCTCAGGTATTTATAGGTTGCGCTCAATCGTGCGAATGAGTCATGCTAATGACTCATTCTGCACGAATGACGACCCACGAATAAGTAGTTCACACAAATGAATCAGGTTACTGATTCATTCGTTTGAATAGACATTTGTTATGCATTCATTCGTGCGAATGAACTCAATTGTAGGTTCATTCGTACGAATGGGTCAGTTTGTTACATAATGTCAAAGTCAAACATGTTAAACAGATTTAAACACAAACAAACAATGGAAAATACTTGATTTCATTGATAATATACACTTTGTACAATCACAAAAGATCATTACATTGAACTAGGGACACAAGGCGCATCAACATACTCCCCCTTGGACCTAGTTCTAAACTTTAGCAGCATCGGTCTTCAAAAACTTTTGAGAGAGACTCTTCCAATCAGCTCCGGCAAGAATATCGAATTCAAAGCATAGCCATATCACTCTCATATATTGTAGAGCATGTTCCATGTCTGCTAACTCAAAGAAAATCAGACACCTATGAAGAACCTTGACATCTTCTTCTATCTAGCGCGTTAAAAGTTTGCAGTTCTTCTTCTGCAGAAGTGTGTTTGGTGGCTTCTTCTTCATCAAGGTCTTCCAGGATGACCTCATCAATATCATCAATTGATTCAGGAGTCGGGAGATCTGAAGCAGGAACTGAGGAGTCATCAACGACAACCTCGCCAGGATTTAACCTGAAAAGCTCAGCAATATGTTCCTTGTTTAAGTAGTGATCAATTTCTCCCTCTTCCTTGTCGTAGCTCACCGAGTGATGTATAATGCCTTGAGCGTCCAGTGTCATGGTCAACGTGTCATCAAGACGACGTCTCAAAGGCACATGTTCGACTTCCTCGGTGGCTTTGCCTTCTTTGGCTGGCTTAGTAGATGACTTTGGTGCTTTGTCTTGCTTTTTCTTCATCCTTATCTCACCAGTGGTGGACTGCCCTGATGTACCAGTTGCACCTGCAGTAGCATCCCCTGCAAAAGCTTGATCAATGTTAGGATTGTACTTTAGGAGTATAACCGAAAGCTTGATCAATGTTAGGATTGTAGAGTTTAGTGTTATCTCCAAGAGAACAAATTTTATTTAGAGCTATAAGTTAATCAATTGATTCTTGCATACAAAGACTTGGTGTATATTTCTATATACTAATTCAATCAAAGGTCTTAGTAATTCTTATATCGAGAAAATTAATATGTCGAAATGAAAAACTCGAAAGACAAATACATTATTTATCTATTTTCAGTTGGGAAAATTCAAATTTCGAACCCCACATCGAGCATCAACATATGAGGTTAACATTTCAAATAATTTTTTTTCATATATACAATACAACAATTTAAATGCATCTAACAATAAACCTAATAACAATATAATACATGTAACATCAGTGCCGGAAACGTTACCGGAACAGTGATCTGCACAGTAACTTGCATAGTAACTCAGGTACAAACTACGTGAACTATTTATATGCTATTAACATTGTGATGTTTGACACTAAACTATTATGCAACTGTTTCTGAAATCTGATTAAATCTCACGGTTTGACAGTCAGAAACACATCAGACAACACTGAACTGACACACGAATGCTTGATGTAATGCTATTATGTATAAACGTAGGCGAGGTTAAACAGAACAAAACCATAACGGATGTCGTTACAGAATGCTAAATCGACGAATTATTCGTATAGGTGATGATCTGTACGAATAAATCTGAAGGTTTAACGTTCTGAAATGATGACTGAAAAATAGAAAACAAGAATCAGAAAGTGAAACCAACGTCGTGTTCGTTTGGGTGATGATTCGAACGAATACGCGCGAAGGTGACGCGTTCTGACGAAATGAAAACGAAAACGAAAAACGACTCGAACGATAATAAAATAAAGAAAAACAAATTAGAAGATTTACTAGGAATAACCACCTTTAAAATAATTAAAATCAATTCTTTTATTTAAAACACGTAAAATACGTGTAACGATTCGGAAACGCAACGAAGACGAAAAACGAGCAAACGAAACGAACCCGAACACGCGCGGGGTATATAAGGCCTAAATGAGGCAATTTCTTCATTTAATTCACTCCCTCTCTCTCTAAAACCCTCCCAACCGTTTTCCTCTCTCTCTAAGATTCAAGGCTTCAAATCACCATATCTTGCTCGTTTCTTGGTGAAATCTCGCGTTCTTGGTGTCCACACGTAGCTACAATCATCCCCTACCTAGAAGTACAACCGATCTGAAGAGTTATCCGCTGAAAATCGAGGTATGAGGCTATGAAACCCACAAAAGTTAGAGTTTTCTCTATCTTTGGCCGACCACACATGTAACCGGTTAAAAACTAAAACCTACCCGACCCTAGGCTTCATTCGAACACCACTCAGTTCAGAAAAAACTAGTAGGAGGGTGAGGAAGCCATGGAACCCACTGCAATAGCTTGAATGATGATGAAGAATGGCTGGTTCGCGTAGTGGCTGGGCTGGCTGAACCTGCGACCAGCCGAACCCATGGAGGAGCCACTCACCTTGCTTCAGCCGAACCTCATCACCTACGAACCCTAGGTGGCGAACCTAGGAGTCCCGAACCTACTAGCAGGCCGAACCTCCATTACCACGAACCTGGAAAGCCACAAACCTAACATAATGTTGCCGCGAACCTACATGGCTAAACCACCCTCGGGTGAACCTTTTTCACAGCCGAACCTCAACAGCCGAACTATAGGAGCTGCTAACCTCTTGACCATGCCCAAGCTTTTATATGGCCGAACCTCAGGGACCACTGGGAAACCATGAACCTTATGAAGACCGAACCCTAGAGGTTCGCCCAACCAGTCACGACCGAACCTGTGGGAGTGGCAAGGAGGTTCGCTGGCCAAAGGGGGAATGTGTGACAATCCGACTTTTCACACTAACTCTGTTAACGGGAGTTGGTGCTATCACAGGCCCAACAAGGACAATCAAGGCCCAACAAGGACAATCAAGGCCCAATAAGGCCAATGAAGGCCCAATAAGGCCAATGAAGGCCCAACAGGGTTAATGAAGGCCCAACAAGACCAATGAAGGCCCAGTAGAGCCAAAGAAAGTCCAGTAAGGTCAAGGAAGACTCAACAAGATCAATTAGGCTCAATGAAGTCTATGTAGGCCCAACAGAGTCAATGTAAGCCCAAAGAGTCAAGAGAGGCCCAGTAAGGCCCAACAAGTTTAAATGAGGCCCAATGTAAACAAGTTAAAGCCCAACAAGGCCCAGGGAGGCCCAATGAGGGTTAGGAAGGCCAGGAAGGTTAATATAGGCCCAATTTGGTTAATTTAACCCAACAATGTGCTAATTGGCCTATGTAGTGATGATTAGGGATTTTTAAAGTAGATTTGTAAATCGAAATCAATATGTGATTGATCCGGATTAGTATATAGAAATAAGAATTAAGCAAAACAAATCTAGAATGCTTAGAATTATAAGAATTTATTAGTGATTTGTCAAAATACACAATTTTGACTCCTAAAAGTCAAAATTCGTTTATGTATACAAGGGGAGTTATGAAATTCGAACTTTTATGATGTAATTAATCGAATTGATGGTACATAAAACATCTAATGATGGTAGCCAGCGGTTATTAGCAGTTAACATGATCATAATTGCTGAATTAAACTCAAATGGCGTTCAAGAGTTTGTAACCGTAGATGCTCATGATTGAATTCGTTAAATTCGATCATGATGCTCAAAATTGAAGTCTCCTAAAACATATTCGGTACATTTAGAGAACATCACAACCGGCAATTGGATTTCAAGAAGCTTGAACAGAAGAAAGCGATTGGGGGTCGACCGAAACTTCACCACAATTCGAAGTGCATAAATTCGATATCCAATCAGGTATGTAATCACTATAACACATCCTAAAATGGCCGATTAAGGTTAAACATATGTCAATTTGGATTTATAACAACGAATTGATAGCATTTGAATTCTAGGGTTCTTAATATGATCGGTTTTGGGGATTTCAAACCAAATAAGTTTAATATTCAAATCAATTTACATGGATAGTTTCAGAAGATCTCGAATAAGCTAACACACATGACAATTTCATGTAATGTACACGAATTGTTTGATTTCGACAATTAGGGTTCTAAAGAGAAACGGTTTTGGGGGATTTGATTTCAATGGATTTAAAAATGAAATCAAATGATATAGTGAGCTTCATAAGGTTCCGATCAAACGGTTTATCATAACAATTTTATTTAGAAACATCAAATTCTATGATTTCAATATTAGAGTTATGTTAAGAAGATGGTTTGGGAAATTCGTATCAAATGGGTTCTGGAATCAAATTAAATTATATAGGAAGATTCAGATGGTTTCGATTGAACTAAAGCCTAAGGTAATTTGATGTTATAATCGGGAATTAGAAGATTGGGTGTTGAAAATTAGTTCGGTTCAAAACCGAACCTATTTGGGATCAATTAGAACTCATTGATTTTGTTTTGATCGAATTAAAACCACCATCAGGAACGCATAAGTGATTAGAATGAAAACCCTATGGTGTTGATGTTAATCGGGATCGAATTCGAGATCAAATAGGGAGATCTTTGCTTCGGCTATGTTAAAGAAAGGGATTGGGCTAGAATGGGATTTAAAAGAATTATTTTCTGGTTAGTTAACGCGAAACCCTAGCGGGCGTGATGGTTAGATGCTGTGTGTTTGGAGTTGTGGGTCGCGGGTTCGAGTCCCGGCCCAACCGAATTTTTGATGTTTTGATTATTTTAGTATTTTAGGCATAACTTTCGTATACGAACTCCGATTAAGTCCGTTCAAGTTGCGTTGGAACCGTAACGAGAATACGAACGTGTTGGAATGATAAAATTCATATTTTAGTCCGAACACGAAATCGCGTATAATTACGTTTAATTAAATAAAATCAAATGTGATTTTATTTAAACGATTTCAAAAGCACGCGTACTTCCGTATGCCTAATTCTCACACTTTGACATACGTATGTTGATACGTATGTGATTTTAAGCACAAAATGATTATTCGAATAACAATAGGTTATTGTTTAAATCACAGATTCTTCGTAGAGGATTTCTACGCAAGTTCACACGTGTTTGATCATTCTACTCTTATCAAAGGTGCGTACACGGCCCCTTTCTTATTTTAAACTGTTTTGGGGGAGAAAACATGTGCAACAAACTGATTTTTAGATACATAACACTTGCATGAGTTATCTGTTTACATTATGTGAGAACATATCAACTTGAAAGTCCTTACACACCTCGAACCGTTTAGTTTGCTGTAATGCAAAGCGTGGTAGTTGGAAATAGATCTATTAGGTTTGACAAACCTCACCTGGTAGATGGGATCTACGCAGGTGTTTGACTGACCAAACACATTCTTTTACTATTGTTGTGATAGACAATAGTGGCAAGGCGAAAACATGCTATAGCATGGCAACTAGTCAGCTTCGGTGTCGAACACGTATGTAAATAGTTATATGACTAGCTATCATGACTGTGCAATTGTGATTATGTTATCTACCAACTTGTTATTCAAACTGATGTTTTGAACATTATGATTACTTAAAACCTGTGTTATGCACCAACCATTGTGTTGACTTGATTTGCATGTTTTCTCAGGACGCTAAGGCGCGCGTAACAGCTGGCATGGACTAGGAAGATAGAGTCTCATGCATTTCTTTTACTTTGATTATTTACATCTGAATATTTAAGTACTTTGAATTGTAATGTTTGATTTACAACTGTTTATGGTTTTTAAACGCTTCCGCACTTTTTGTAAACTCTGGTTATTATGTTTGTTTTAAAGACCAACGTATGTTTTTGAAATTCATATAGAGGTCTTCGCTATGTCTAATGATCTGAGATCCTGGTTTGTCATGCTCCCAAACGGTGTGATTCCGTTAGTTGAAATTGGGGGTGTGACAGATTGGTATCAGAGACATTGGTTATAGCGAACTAGGTTTGCATTTGTAGGCCTAGACTATGACTGTTAGACATTAGACACATCTGCTTATACACATTGCTTAGAAATTACATATGACATTATGTAATTGATTTGCTTACGTATTCCATGGCACTGCACTTACATATGATATTATGTAACAGGCATGGCTTCATCATCAGTTCCTTATGTTATCATTGATGATTCTGAGGACGAGGAGCCGATGGTTCCGGCACCACCATCATCACCACCACCACCCATTCCATCACCTCCACCATATGAGATGGAGGACTCCGATCCAGAGGAGGATCCGGAGGAAGACCCGGAGGAGGATCCGGAGGAGGATCCAGACGAGGATCCTGATGAGGATCCAGAGGAGGATCCAGTTGAGGACCCGGATGAAGATCCGGAGGAGGCACCATGGGTGAATACCCAGGGACTTTATGCTGCAGGACCATCTACACATCCACCACCCGTACTGGACGCTCCTGAGCCTAAGAGGCAAAGGACGGATGCAGAGGAGATCGCCAAGTTGCGCGAGGACGTGGATACAGCAGAGGAGAAGCTCTATCAGAGATCTCAGGAGTTATGGGATGCCATTGAGAGGCAAGAGGAACTTGCCCAACTGGTTCATGACATGCGAGATGAGATGTGGAACATGATTGGTCGTTTAGAGGAGTCAGAGAACCGAGCCGAGATCTTGGAGGGCAGGATTGAAGCTTTGGAGGATTTGGTGGTAGTTGAGAATGAGGAACAGGACGAGGATGAGGAGGAGGAACCAGCACCAGTTGCTGAGTCCGATCCTGAATCCACTGTTGAGGACGATTGATTCTCTTTCTTTTATTTCTGTTTTGTTTAAACTTATTAGGAACGGGTTGTGTTCCTACATTAGTAGTTTGAAATTTTGTATTTCATTTCAAAAGTATTGTACTCAAAGAAAGTTTCTATTTATGAAAGAACTATTGTTTGTTTCCAACAACTGTGTTGTTTATATTACATGTTGTATTTATTGTTTTTACTTACACATGTCAAAATTGGATTTTGATTGTGCATTAACATTTTTTGTAAATAGGGAGGAAATGGCTGAAGGAAATGTTCATATGACTGTTGCTGAGCTCAACGAGCTAATTAACAACAGAGTAGCAGAGGCTATTGCACAGTATGCTCAGACACACAACACAGGACCACAGGGTCCAGCTGGGGGAGTGATTAACCCACAAGTCTGCACGTTCAAGATGTTCTTGGACTGCAAACCACACAACTTCAAAGGGTCGGAGGGAGCCATAGGACTTCTCCGATGGATTGAAAAAGCTGAATCTGTGTTCGAGATGTGCAACTGCCCGGATGACAGTAAAGTGAAATTTGCTACTGGAACGTTGGAGGGTCCAGCACTGACTTGGTGGAACTCCAATGTTCAGACCCTGGGGTTGGGTGAAGCAAATGCATTGACTTGGAACAACTTCAAAACCTTACTACAAGAGGAGTATTGTCCTCGTAGTGAAATGCAGAAGTTGGAAGAAGAGTATTGGCACCTCAAGATGGAGGGGTCAAACATTGAGGAATATACGACCAGATCGCATGAACTGGCCAGACTGCTACCACACATGGCTACTCCAGCCAGTAAGTGGATCGAAAGGTACATTGGAGGACTAGTGCCTCAAATTCAAGGTTTGGTGACTTCAGCAAATCCCACCACTATCCAACAAGCTGTTCGTCTAGCACATCAGCTTACTGACCAGGCAGTGTTGCAAGGGACCCTGCCTAAACGAACATCTGCTACCAAGGTAGGAGATCACAAGAGAAAATGGGATAGTAACAACTTCAAGGGCAACAACCAACAATCACATCAGCAAAACAGGAAACAAGACTCAAACAAGTCTTATCATGGTTCAAGCAGTGGCCAACAATCATCATCATCGGGGGGCTATATTGGTAAGCACCCCAAGTGTAACAAGTGTGGTTACCATCATGCGGGTAACCAATGTGATAGAGCTAAGTGCCAGAGGTGTGGCAAGGTTGGGCATGCGGCTAAGGATTGTCGCGGAGAGCTGCAGAACCATAACAACAACCAGAACAATAATCAAAACAACGCGCAGAAAGGTTGTTTTGAGTGCGGCAAGATGGGCCATTTCAAGAAAGATTGCCCACAACTTAAGAAAGGAGGGGACAATAATGGTAATGGTAATGGGAATGGCAACGGTAATGGCACCAACAACAACAACAACAACAACAACAATAATAACAACAACAACGGTGCTAGAGGCAGGGCGTTCGTGATTGGAGGACGTCAAGCGCGGGAGGATCCCAACATCGTTACGGGTACGTTCCTCTTAAATAATCACTATGCCTCTATGCTATTTGACACTGGTGCCGACCGGAGTTTTGTATCTAGTTCACTTGCTAAGACACTAGATGTTAGTCCCACTGCCTTAGATAGTCCCTATACTGTGGAGTTAGCGGATGGTAAGTTGATTGTGGTAGAGAACATTTATAAGGGATGTATTCTTGATTTGATGGGACAGACATTAGAGATTGATCTGATGCCTATTGCCTTAGGCAGTTTTGATGTAGTCATTGGCATGGACTGGTTGTCCAAGAACCAGGCTGAAATTGTATGCCATGAAAAGATTGTTCGCATACCTCTTCCGCAGGGGGAGACATTATATGTACAAGGCGAGAAGAGCAGTACGCCACTGCGTCTCATATCTTGTATGAAGGCACACAAATGTCTGCGGAAAGGTCATACGGCAGTTATAGCACTTATAACTGAAAAGCCAGTAGCTGAGAAGAAACTTGAAGATATACCTATAGTTTGTGAGTTTCCAGAGGTATTTCCAGAAGACTTGTCGGGATTACCGCCTGTGAGACAGGTGGAATTCCGAATCGACCTTACACCAGACGCAGCACCGATAGCTAGGGCGCCTTATCGACTTGCACCGTCTGAGATGCAAGAGTTATCCACACAATTGCAAGAATTGTTGGATAAGGGGTTCATACGACCTAGTTTTTCACCGTGGGGAGCTCCAGTATTGTTTGTCAAGAAGAAGGACGGAACTTTCCGTATGTGTATCGATTACCGGGAATTGAATAAGGTTACCATCAAGAACCGGTATCCGTTACCCAGGATTGACGATTTGTTCGATCAATTGCAAGGTTCGAGTTATTATTCGAAGATTGATCTCAGGTCGGGTTATCATCAATTAAGAGTCCAGGAGGAGGATATTCCGAAGACAGCATTCAGAACACGATATGGCCATTATGAGTTCTTGGTCATGCCATTTGGGTTGACAAACGCTCCAGCTGTATTCATGGATCTCATGAATCGTGTTTGTAAACCTTATCTTGATAAGTTTGTCATTGTTTTCATTGATGACATTCTCATCTATTCAAAGTCTGAGGAGGAACATGCTGAACATCTTCGATTACTACTAGAGCTGTTGAAACAGGAACAACTGTACGCTAAGTTCTCGAAATGTGATTTCTGGATGCGAGAAGTACAGTTCTTGGGGCATATAGTTAATGAAAAGGGTATACATGTTGATCCAGCGAAGATTGAAGCTATTAAGAATTGGGAAGCGCCAAAGACCCCTACCGAGGTACGACAATTCCTTGGTTTGGCGGGTTATTATCGACGATTCATTGAGGGTTTCTCAAAGATCGCTCAACCACTTACAGCTCTTACGCACAAGGGAACAAAGTATAACTGGACGGATAAACAGGAAGCTGCATTCCAGTTATTGAAACAAAAACTCTGCAGTGCACCGATTCTATCCTTACCGGAAGGAACGGAAGACTTTGCGGTGTATTGTGACGCATCTGGACAGGGTTTGGGATGTGTGTTGATGCAACGGGATAAAGTGATCGCTTATGCTTCCAGACAACTGAGAACACACGAAAAGAATTACACTACTCATGACTTGGAGTTAGGAGCAGTGGTTTTTGCTTTGAAGATTTGGAGGCATTACTTGTATGGAACTAAGTGTACTATTTATACTGATCATAAGAGTTTACAACATATCTTTGATCAGAAGGAACTCAATATGAGACAACGACGATGGGTTGAGTTGTTGAATGATTATGAGTGTGCGATTAAGTATCACCCGGGAAAGGCTAATGTCGTAGCCGATGCTTTGAGCAGAAAAGATACAACGGGAACAAGACGGGTTCGCGCACTTATGATGACGATACATACTGACTTACCTGACAAGGTACATAGTGCTCAGATTGAGGCTTTGAAAACGGAAAATTTAGTACCGGAATCTTTACGAGGAATGGAAGAACAATTGAATGTTAAACCTGATGGAATTCGTTATTTCATTGATCGAATGTGGATACCTTTGTATGGAGGTTTAAGGGAACTCGTGATGGACGAAGCGCACAAATCCAGATATTCAGTCCATCCGGGATCAGACAAGATGTACCATGACTTGAAGGCACTGTATTGGTGGCCTCACATGAAAGCTGATATTGCTAAGTACGTTAGCAAATGTTTGACTTGTTCGAAAGTCAAAGTTGAATATCAGAAACCATCTGGTTTACTGCAACAACCAGAGATACCGATGTGGAAGTGGGAACAGATTTCGATGGATTTTATTACTAAGTTACCCCGTACACCGAGTGGTTGTGATACAATATGGGTAATTGTCGATCGGTTAACGAAATCTGCACACTTCTTAGCAATCAAAGAAACTGACAAGATGGAGAAGTTGACTCGTATTTACATTAAGGAAGTAGTAGCACGACATGGCGTGCCAATTTCTATCATATCAGATCGGGATGCCCGGTTTACTTCTAATTTTTGGAAATCTCTTCATAAGTCATTGGGGACTCGCTTGGATATGAGTACCGCTTATCATCCACAGACCGACGGTCAGAGTGAACGAACGATTCAAACGCTCGAGGATATGTTACGAGCTTGTGTAATTGACTTTGGTGATAGCTGGGAGAATCATTTACCGTTAGTGGAATTCTCTTACAATAATAGTTATCATACAAGTATTCAAGCAGCACCGTTTGAAGCTTTGTATGGTCGCAAATGTCGTTCACCAGTTTGCTGGGCTGAAATTGGTGACAGTCAGTTAACAGGTCCTGAACTGGTGCACGAAACGACAGAGAAGATAGTTCAAATCCGGAACCGTATGGCAGCGGCTCGGGATCGACAGAAGAGTTATGCAGACAAACGTCGTAAACCGTTGGAATTTCAAGTAGGAGACCGAGTTCTTCTAAAGGTATCACCTTGGAAAGGTGTGATACGATTCGGCAAGCGCGGAAAGCTTAGTCCACGTTACGTAGGACCTTTTGAGATTCTGAAAAGGATTGGTCCGGTTGCGTACCAACTCAAACTACCGGAAGAACTCAGTGGAGTTCATGATGTCTTTCATGTATCGAATTTAAAGAAATGTCTTTCTGACGAGACATTGATTGTACCGTTGGAAGAAATACAAGTAGATGAACAACTGCGATTCATTGAAGAACCAGCAGAAATCATGGACCGAGAGGTCAAACAACTGAAGCAAAGCAAGATTCCAATAGTTAAGGTCCGATGGAATTCAAGACGGGGTCCTGAATTCACATGGGAACGAGAAGATCAAATGATGAAGAAATATCCTCATCTATTCAAGACATCTACTGCTAACACTGAGAGCGCACGTTAAATTTCGGGACGAAATTTCCTTCAACAAGGGGATGACGTGATGCTTTCACACATCAACACTGCAAATTTCAAACTGTAAGCACAAACGTTTTATTTATTCAATTGATTTTGATTTTGTTACAAATATTTGTGCTACATTACATTTTATATGTTTTATGTGCTACATTTCATATGTTACATGTTATGGTAGTGCATACACGATTGATTACATACATTTTGCTATGTGCGGGGTTACATAGTACATTGGTTACATACACTTTGCTATGTGCGGGGTTGCATAGTACAAACAGTTTCAGACACTCACTAGGTGTGAGGCTACACAACACAGTATGATCAAACACAAACAGTCACAGTTAGGTGAACTAACTAGTGAACACGCAAAACAGTTACATTGAACGATCACAATTGAGTTGTGATGTTGCAAGCATTAGACTTTGTGTGTGAGTACACACAAGCACACAGAATGATCAAATCACACTAACACGTACGATTTAAACTCGTAAGTAGTTTCCTAACTACTCTTAACACTTGCTAATTTTCGGGACGAAAATTCCTTCAACAAGGGGATGATGTGACAATCCGACTTTTCACACTAACTCTGTTAACGGGAGTTGGTGCTATCACAGGCCCAACAAGGACAATCAAGGCCCAACAAGGACAATCAAGGCCCAATAAGGCCAATGAAGGCCCAATAAGGCCAATGAAGGCCCAACAGGGTTAATGAAGGCCCAACAAGACCAATGAAGGCCCAGTAGAGCCAAAGAAAGTCCAGTAAGGTCAAGGAAGACTCAACAAGATCAATTAGGCTCAATGAAGTCTATGTAGGCCCAACAGAGTCAATGTAAGCCCAAAGAGTCAAGAGAGGCCCAGTAAGGCCCAACAAGTTTAAATGAGGCCCAATGTAAACAAGTTAAAGCCCAACAAGGCCCAGGGAGGCCCAATGAGGGTTAGGAAGGCCAGGAAGGTTAATATAGGCCCAATTTGGTTAATTTAACCCAACAATGTGCTAATTGGCCTATGTAGTGATGATTAGGGATTTTTAAAGTAGATTTGTAAATCGAAATCAATATGTGATTGATCCGGATTAGTATATAGAAATAAGAATTAAGCAAAACAAATCTAGAATGCTTAGAATTATAAGAATTTATTAGTGATTTGTCAAAATACACAATTTTGACTCCTAAAAGTCAAAATTCGTTTATGTATACAAGGGGAGTTATGAAATTCGAACTTTTATGATGTAATTAATCGAATTGATGGTACATAAAACATCTAATGATGGTAGCCAGCGGTTATTAGCAGTTAACATGATCATAATTGCTGAATTAAACTCAAATGGCGTTCAAGAGTTTGTAACCGTAGATGCTCATGATTGAATTCGTTAAATTCGATCATGATGCTCAAAATTGAAGTCTCCTAAAACATATTCGGTACATTTAGAGAACATCACAACCGGCAATTGGATTTCAAGAAGCTTGAACAGAAGAAAGCGATTGGGGGTCGACCGAAACTTCACCACAATTCGAAGTGCATAAATTCGATATCCAATCAGGTATGTAATCACTATAACACATCCTAAAATGGCCGATTAAGGTTAAACATATGTCAATTTGGATTTATAACAACGAATTGATAGCATTTGAATTCTAGGGTTCTTAATATGATCGGTTTTGGGGATTTCAAACCAAATAAGTTTAATATTCAAATCAATTTACATGGATAGTTTCAGAAGATCTCGAATAAGCTAACACACATGACAATTTCATGTAATGTACACGAATTGTTTGATTTCGACAATTAGGGTTCTAAAGAGAAACGGTTTTGGGGGATTTGATTTCAATGGATTTAAAAATGAAATCAAATGATATAGTGAGCTTCATAAGGTTCCGATCAAACGGTTTATCATAACAATTTTATTTAGAAACATCAAATTCTATGATTTCAATATTAGAGTTATGTTAAGAAGATGGTTTGGGAAATTCGTATCAAATGGGTTCTGGAATCAAATTAAATTATATAGGAAGATTCAGATGGTTTCGATTGAACTAAAGCCTAAGGTAATTTGATGTTATAATCGGGAATTAGAAGATTGGGTGTTGAAAATTAGTTCGGTTCAAAACCGAACCTATTTGGGATCAATTAGAACTCATTGATTTTGTTTTGATCGAATTAAAACCACCATCAGGAACGCATAAGTGATTAGAATGAAAACCCTATGGTGTTGATGTTAATCGGGATCGAATTCGAGATCAAATAGGGAGATCTTTGCTTCGGCTATGTTAAAGAAAGGGATTGGGCTAGAATGGGATTTAAAAGAATTATTTTCTGGTTAGTTAACGCGAAACCCTAGCGGGCGTGATGGTTAGATGCTGTGTGTTTGGAGTTGTGGGTCGCGGGTTCGAGTCCCGGCCCAACCGAATTTTTGATGTTTTGATTATTTTAGTATTTTAGGCATAACTTTCGTATACGAACTCCGATTAAGTCCGTTCAAGTTGCGTTGGAACCGTAACGAGAATACGAACGTGTTGGAATGATAAAATTCATATTTTAGTCCGAACACGAAATCGCGTATAATTACGTTTAATTAAATAAAATCAAATGTGATTTTATTTAAACGATTTCAAAAGCACGCGTACTTCCGTATGCCTAATTCTCACACTTTGACATACGTATGTTGATACGTATGTGATTTTAAGCACAAAATGATTATTCGAATAACAATAGGTTATTGTTTAAATCACAGATTCTTCGTAGAGGATTTCTACGCAAGTTCACACGTGTTTGATCATTCTACTCTTATCAAAGGTGCGTACACGGCCCCTTTCTTATTTTAAACTGTTTTGGGGGAGAAAACATGTGCAACAAACTGATTTTTAGATACATAACACTTGCATGAGTTATCTGTTTACATTATGTGAAAACATATCAACTTGAAAGTCCTTACACACCTCGAACCGTTTAGTTTGCTGTAATGCAAAGCGTGGTAGTTGGAAATAGATCTATTAGGTTTGACAAACCTCACCTGGTAGATGGGATCTACGCAGGTGTTTGACTGACCAAACACATTCTTTTACTATTGTTGTGATAGACAATAGTGGCAAGGCGAAAACATGCTATAGCATGGCAACTAGTCAGCTTCGGTGTCGAACACGTATGTAAATAGTTATATGACTAGCTATCATGACTGTGCAATTGTGATTATGTTATCTACCAACTTGTTATTCAAACTGATGTTTTGAACATTATGATTACTTAAAACCTGTGTTATGCACCAACCATTGTGTTGACTTGATTTGCATGTTTTCTCAGGACGCTAAGGCGCGCGTAACAGCTGGCATGGACTAGGAAGATAGAGTCTCATGCATTTCTTTTACTTTGATTATTTACATCTGAATATTTAAGTACTTTGAATTGTAATGTTTGATTTACAACTGTTTATGGTTTTTAAACGCTTCCGCACTTTTTGTAAACTCTGGTTATTATGTTTGTTTTAAAGACCAACGTATGTTTTTGAAATTCATATAGAGGTCTTCGCTATGTCTAATGATCTGAGATCCTGGTTTGTCATGCTCCCAAACGGTGTGATTCCGTTAGTTGAAATTGGGGGTGTGACAGAATGGGATGCAACACAGGTTGAATTAGCCTAGTAGCACTCCATTTGGCCCAAATCAACCGGTTAAAGCCCACAGTTGGCCCATACGTATACTGTTGGGTCACGATCACTTAGTCGGCCCAGTTCATTATTTCGGCCCATGCACATGTCATTCGGCCCACTTTGGGTTAAGCTGAAACAAACACTTGAAAAGTTGAAATCAATTAAATAAATAACATGCATGGGATATACAAATGAAAACTACAAAGGTGGTGGGATTGATTGGGTTTACATACTAAGTCTCATATCAAAACAAATAGCACACAATGACAAAGTTTTGAGATTTCAATAATGATTTAAAGCTAAACATATAACATAAAGGCTTGTTATAATAACAACTTAAGTGGTTAAGTGGGAGTACAATCCTTAACTAGCAAACGAGGCCGAATGATGACCAACACCACTAAGTGTTAGCCAAATCTAGGGCTAACATATACACGTACACAAAGCACTACAACTTATACTTATAGGTTACATATGACGTGAAATCAATACAGGATCTTAAAAACAACCACAAGTACAACAACGAGCGCGTGCATTCTTGTTTATACTTAGTCAACCACATCAACAGCAAGGTGAGTTCATTTGTCCTTTTTCAAACTAATTTGTTTTACCTCGGGACTGAGAAGCATGTTATACATTCTAACAAGTATTGAAATGTTTTATAAATGCTTTTACACTTATTCATAATGCTAATACTAATACTTATGCTTGTTACACTTATTCTGAAAGCTAAAAGCTAAGACTTTAACCTAAGTGCTAATGCTACATGCTAATGCTAATACTAATACTAATGTTATATGCTATAGGCTCAAACTAAATGCTAATGCTAATGCTATGAACTATATGCTCAACTATATGCTAATACTAGATGCTAAATGCTACAAGCTATGATTACATGCTAAATGCAAAGCTTGTATCTATGCATGAGATACGTGAATGCTAAACTATGCTAATGCAAAGTTGGTATCTATGCATGAGATACGTGAATGCTAAACTATGCGAATGCAAAGGTTGTGCTATATATGAGATACGTAAATGCTAAACTATGCTAGAGCAAGGCTTGTATCTACATATATGAGATACGTGAATGCTATACTATGCTAATGCAAAGCAAGAATCAATTCATGAGATACGTAATGACTAAACTATGCTAGAGCAAAGCTTGTATCTAATCATGGGCTACGTGAATGCTAAACTATGCTAGAGCAAAGCTTGTACCCATGCATGAGATTCGTGAATGCTAAACTACGATTCTGTGAAGCTATTATCCGTGTACAGTTTACTTAAAGGTCAAGCTATGTGAATGCTATAAACTTGTAAACTTTTAAACAATATGCTAAAGCTATGATGAAGACGGGATTGGGTTGTAGGTAAAACGCTCAATTATCATTAACAACAATGTCATATGTGATTTAGTATGTGGTGGGACGGTGGCTGGACGGGCGGTAAGTTCGACCCTACATATGCCCTATATATAAGCATACCGAATTGGATATTACAGGTTATGTTAATGAGGTTAAGGTTGTTACCGAAAGAGGTTTGCTAAAGCTATTTTCAACTATTAAACTATATGAACTCACCAACCATTGTGTTGACATTGTTTTCTTACATGCTTTCTCAGGTGACGAACAGGATTAAGCTAGGGCTAAGGAATGCATGCTAGGATGCCCAGTTAGAGGACCTAGTAGATGTTGAAAAGCACATGTTTTGATGAACGTTGTGAATCACTTTTGATATCTTGTACAGATACAAGATAGGAAACATTTGATTCTTTTGATAGGTTTACTTAGTTAAATTATCAAACATTAACAGTTGTAATTTAACTTGGTAATCCTAGTTTGATGCTATATTGTGCTTTTGTTATTCTCAATGTTGATGCTATGTAAACAATCTGATCATCACGATTATCACCTACGATATCGCGCCCCGAGAACCTTCCGCCTGGCAGGGAAGTCGATCCGTCCCGCCGGCTCGGAGTGTGACAATACATTACCTACTGCCGTATCATTTGACGCATTTTCTATTTGATCCGAAACAACGAAACTTCATACTAAGAATCAAATCATGTTCCCAACGGACACGATCTTGAACTTGATGCTGTCATTTTTGCTTGATAGATTTGGAGAAATTGTCTCAATGTCATAAGACATGTGGTGTTCACCTATGACAACAACTTTCAAAACATACTTAACCAAAAAAGGAATTCAACATGAATCAACGACGAGGGTTGAATAGATTAACAACTTCGATTGCGAGATTCGAATGTTGAAATGGATGCACTCAGTCGTAAGAGCCATATCCAACTTCATAGTATTTGAATATAAACTAATCTTTATAACAACATATTTGTGGTTCAACAAATTTCTTTGAGCTGAGCCAATTTGCATGTCATGTGGTGTTGAACTTTAAATTAGAAGCCAATTTTGATGGTTGCTTTACCTTTCGAATCGTAATGAGCTTCAAATCATGTTCCTGAATGAAGCGCGCAAGTCTCGTTATTCTATTCACCATGGTACATATAAAAGGTATAAGGATCTGAGAGTCCTCTATTTTTGTTCCTTTAGCTTCATATCTACTCATGATGCTCGTTTCACGGCTCATTTTTGAGAATATCTTCACGACTCGTTTGTCACTCGATTCGATTCAAACCCTTGAACTTCCATTTTGAACTTAGTAACGTCCATCCAACTTCTCACGTGTCTAAATATAAAGAAGTGTTAGGCAGATGAGAATCTACAAGTACCTATCGATAATGTTCACATTGGTGCTTTGATGCACATTATTGAGAAACTGGTAGAGATCATTGATCGACACGTCAAGAAAATTTGTCACGCAACTCAAACCGAGCCAAATTCCACTCGTTCAAGTCCGATGAGAGGCAAAGCATGGTCACGAGTTCAACTTGAGAACGTGAAGACCAAATGAAAGCAAATTTCCACATCTATTCTCTATGGTTTCTTCACTATTTCAGGACGAAATTCCTAAACAATTTTATTAAATAAAGGATTATTACGTCATTAAAATCTTCATCTATACATCGACAAATATGTATGGTTATACAAGTATATATACATATATAAGAAATCAAAATTTATCATGCATATGTGTATGTATGCAAGTAATTATATATATAATTACACAATTTAAAGGAATAAAAGACAATATATTTTTAAATATTATTTATAAACTTATAAGATTAAAAATTTTACTCGTCAATAAGACAAATAAATAAATTTTAATTATAAAATTTTAATCTCAAGAAAAACATTTTATTTAGATCGACGCAACTCCATTCCTGACCCATTTGTGATCCGTTTCATCAATTGATCGATTCCAGCGATTCACCAGCTAATCAAAGCCACTTATGGCAAGGTTTTGAACGCGTAATCAAGTTCCAATAATCTATAATGTCAATTTATGCGCAATAACTTGTGAATAGGTTCCAAAATTAAGAACATGACCGAAACTTTAAATTCTAACTAAACGTGTATAAAACTCAAATTAACCGAACCATTATCACCCTGTGAACATCTAGAAACTTTATAGGAACCCAGAACGAACTAACTACTCAACATAATCGCGAATTAAAGACCAGAAGCTCTCGGCTATCATCAAATCTATCCTTCAATCGAACTCCACCTAAACTCACCTAAAGGTTAGTAATCTATACATCATTCTAATAGTTTTTCGATCGAGAACAAAAGCCCCATGGTTGGACTAACATCCGGGAACCAAATCGACCAACTTTTGAAAGGAAATGAACTAGGGTTTTCAGTTATTGTGAACCTGATTTAGGGAAACCTTGTTCGGTTATGTTAACTTTAAACCGAACAGATTTCCTTGTGTCCTCAGGTTGTAGACCAGCCGATCTTACACTTGTGATGTTAAAGCTCAGGTGGGCTGAGGTCGTGGGTTCGAATCTACAACCCAAGTTAAAATCCGGTTTTTGGACTATTTTTACTATATCTTTTTATTCAAACATTATTTTAACTTTTAATTTCACATAAATTAATTTAAATAAAAATACTATTATTTTTTTATAAGAAAAGAAATAATATTAATGATAAAATATTTCTAACATTGATTTACACAAAAATGTAAATAATAGTAAATATAAATACACTATTATTTGGATATTAGATTAATTAGAAGTTAAAACATTTTTTATACAATTTATTTTCGCACTTTTATAGCATCCAAATAAACTAAAAAGAAAAAAAAAACTTTATTTAAAGTTTATAAAATATAAACTCCCTTTCTTTTAAATAAAGATAAAAGGTTTTACATAAAAAAATATAAATAAAAAATAAATTTTAGAAATTTTGATAAACTAAAATTTTGAAATCTTTATCTAAACATTTTTATACATTTTATAAATATATGACTACATCCAAGTAAGTCTTACTCGTTTTATTTAAAAAATTTTATAACTCATTAAATTCATTTATTATTACTTTGAAACGTTGTTTGATAAATTCCTTTAAAAAGTGTAATTAGTATTATTTAAAATTACAATTATAAAACAAGTTTTTTAATATTTGGGTTAAACATAAATTATTAAATTTCAAAACTTTTGAGTTGTTTTATGTCAATATAAATAATTTAAACATTGAAAAATACCATTCCTATTTCATTTAACAAACAAAACATAATTAAATGTAACTTTATTCATTCAAAACAAATCGAACCCATTGTCCTATTTAGAACATAGGAAAAATCTATAGAAAAATATAGTTATGTTAATATTATTTCAAATGAACTATATTGGTGAACATTGAACTTATCACACATATTTGTGAACTACCATTTAACAACTATTGTGCATATCAATCTCATCTATCAAGGTGAGTCTTCGTAGCCCCTCTTTTACTATTTTTACTTTTGGGGTGAAACATACAACTTATCTATTATCATTTTCATGTCAACTTAGTTTAATGATCTTATAGTTATTGAACTTTAGCTAAGAACATGCATTGATCACCCCCATTTTGTGACCATGATAGATCTATTTGACCGATCATCCCACCGATGTTTGATCGACCCTGTGGGGAAGGCCCGCGGTGATAGTTTACTACTTCAGCACTGTTAGAAACGCTAGAACGTGATCAGAACATCATTTGTTAACATTAGTTGATCTGGTTTACTTTCTAGTTCATTTTTAACTATGTTCATTGTGCTTTGACTTCACATAAGACATTTATTTATAACATCTTTATAAACATTTTGGTGTGAGTGTTCAAACCTATGAAACTCACCAACTACTCATAGTTGACACTAGATTTTAAACATGTTTCAGGTGGGAATGCAATTTAGCATAAGCATTGAGCTTGGATTTAATTTTTGTTTGATTTATGATTAATGTATTGAACTTTGAATTGATGTAATGGTTAGGATTAAATCTTTGACTATGTATTGAATATTAGAATTTAATGTTTGAATTGAATGTGACTGTTTTATTTAGTATTTACAACTTTAAACCCTATGCTATGAATAATCTACACTTCGTGGCGCCCCAATGTTATTAATATCGACAGTATTCTCATTGATACTAACAGTATCGACATCCTTTCATCGATACTAATAGTATCGACGGTTCTTTATTGTTGACATTTCTAGTATCGACAGTTCAAGTCTTGAAAATTGTTCAAGTGTGATAAACATTTTCAAAGGGCCAATTTATCTTCTTTGTCAGCACTATTGAGTGACAACGAGGCGGGAACGATGACCAAGGCTCCAAAGCATGCATAGCTAAGTGAGTACTTATATTGGAGAGCTCGTTTTGAATCTTTTCTATCTATTGTCAATCCAAGCTTGATGATACCTCTGATAGAAGGATACGAGCAACCACAATTAAATGGACTTTATAAAAATGTCACAAGATTGACAGAAGATGAGAAGAAATTGTATAATCTTGAAAAGAAAGCTTATGCTCTTATTGCAATGGCATTACCAAAAGAGATTTCTCAATCATTTAAATCACACAAACGATCAAAAGCATTGTGGGATGCTTTAGCCAAAAGATGTGAAGGTAATGATCACCTGAAAAGGAGCAAAATAACATTGTTGAAGAAGAAACTTGAAGTTTTTAAATGTCTTGATAATGAGACATTTGATGGACTTATAACAAGATATACTTTGCTACTGAGTTCACTGAGTAATTTAGATCATGAGGTTTCTTTAGAAGAACAGAATGATAAACTTCTTGATGCTCTTCCTTCTACTTGGGAGACTTATGTGATGATCATTCGGGAGAGTATTGACTTAGAGATTACTGAGTTGGATGTACTTATTGCTAAACTCTAGTCCTGACTTAGATATGCAAAAGAAGAAGGCTAGAAACAAAATTTCAAATCAATATCCAGGCTTGTATATGAAACCTGCTGTTGGTGCTTCCACCACTTCAGGATCTATTGATTTTCTATCTAGCACTAAAGATGGTGAGATATCTGTTGTACTTGATAAGACAACAGAGGTTTGTTTTACCACTGCAAACTCCAAAGAGAAAACATCAAACACGAGATCAAAGATGGTGAATATGAGAGTATCTCAAGAGCATCTAGCATTCTTTATACAATTTGTAAATGCTTATTATTCAGTAGTTATTGATGTTGCTTAGAGGCTCACTGATGAAGATATGGATCAATTGGATCCAGATGACTTAGAAGATATGGATATTCAATGGCAAATGGCCATGCTGAGAAGGAGAGCCATGAGATTTTTACGAAGAACTGGCAGATCAGAGATTTCTGGAAATTCAAAAAGGTAACTTGGCTTTTCTAAGCAAATGGTCAAGTGTTATAACTACGGAAATCTTGGTCATTTTGTTCGAGAGTGTGAAATGCCTGCACGAAATAATTCAAGATTCGAAGCTATCAACAAGCAAGACAAGTTTGATCCAAGAAGGGGAGCTGCTGCTACTTCTTTAGTTGCAACAACTTCAAAGACCTCTCCTTCAAATCAAGACAAAGCCTTGTTAGTTAAAGATCAATTTGTAGCAGATTTGTCTACTTATGTTGAAGATGTCCAAGTAAATGAAGAGTCACATGTTGCTTTCGTGGCTCAGACCAGTGAGAAGAAGGTTGATTCATCATTACCAAAATATTTCAATGTTAAACCTAAATGTTTAAAATGTTGTGCTTATGTAGCTAAGCTAGATATGATAACTAAGCACAATCAGTCACTTATTGATGATGTCATCTGTTTAGAAGATAATGTTAAACAATATCTGGCTAATGAAAAACTTTATAAAATTAAACTTGAAGAATATAGTGCAGATATTAAAACATTGAAATTGAAGTTAGCTGATAAAGATGACATTATCAATAAGATGATTGAAGAAATGTATGACAAGAAAAAGAAATGTCAATCAATTGAATGTTTCCAAAGTGCTCAAATGACTTTTGAACACATTTTGGCTAATCATGTTCAAAATCCAGGTACCTGAGGGTTAGGTTATATTGAGGTTCCTCCTTCAATTAACCATCTATATGGGAAACTACCTGATGAGCCAAATGTTGTTCCTTACATTACTAAAACCTCTAAGAACTTAGATTTGTTTTCAAATGATATATCTAACTTTTCTAGTTATGTGAGTCTTAAACTTGCAGGGTTAGATTTAAAGAATCAAGTGATCAAGAGAGAAGTTTGTGATGAGAACAAAGATAATAGAAGTGTGTCTGGTTTAGATTGTATTTTCAATAAAAATGATGATGTAACAAATTCTATTGATATTAACAAAGATTTTGAGTTTGTATTAATTGAAGATGTTGACATTAGTCATGAAACTGTGATCAAGGAATCTGATATTCCGAGAGACAGATGTTTGTTTACTAAACCATACAACATTATCTATTATACAATTAAAGGGCGAGATGAAATTTTTTGTGACGATACTAAACCAATGAATTTGTTTAAGCCCACAATGATTGATAAGGTTTTCAAAAAGCCAAATGACAAACTTTTTCAAAAACCATTCTGGGTGCACAACAAGGTTTGGTGTCACACCCCCAATTTACCACTTGTAGAGTCATACTGTCGGGTGTGATGTGGCCAAGATCAAAGCTCTAGTCATATAGAACGACTCTATATGAGTTTGAAAATACGTGGATATTGCTTAAAATATCCAAAATATTTAAATAGTTTTACAGCGGAAATAAGAAAAATGTTGCGGTAGCTTGTACAAGAAATGTAAATTGTTTACACATTTCATAGCTAACACCAAAAATGTTCTTAATGAATGCTGGACTCTTCCTGAGGTTCCTTAAGTGCAATCCTATGCCCTTAAGCGTGCTGAGTACCTGAGAATTACATGCTAAAACGTGTCAATATTAAAGTTGGTGAGTTCACAGGTTTATATCAATAGTAAAGTAGAGAAAGCCAGTTTTTCCATATGATCTATTGTTTATTAATGTTTGTATCGAGCCCCCGGCTCCAAGTGTCAGTTGTGTCTCTACCGAACTAGACTTGTTTGCTCTAGCCTCCGCCATGCATATCGTAGGGACATGAACGACGGGTTGAGATTACACGCGTCCTAACATCCTGTCAGAGTTGGCGTCGCGCGAGGTTCGTCACGCCTAATAGTACTATCTAAACTCACCTCGTTGTGAATACATTCAAGGTAAGACTGTGTGAGGAATTTGTTACGATACACAACACTTAAATGTTTGTTCCCAATAAACCAGCAATCATATAATATGTTCGTACAAATAGATTGTTTTGTCTGACCCAGATGTTGGTCAACATTGTTTGCCCAGTCCGTTGACCCATATGTTGGTCAACAATGCTTGTCAAATGTTTGCTCACAAGGCTTGTAAAATGTGTTTTTCAAATAGTTTGTCAAATGATTTGTACACAATGTTTGCCAAAGGTGTTCGTCCAAAGTATTTGTCAAGAGTGTTGGTTGAGAATGTTTGTCAAAGCGTTTGTTCAAAATGTTTGTCAAAAGCGTTTATCCAAAATGTTTGTCAAAATTGTTTGTTCAAAGTGTTTTTGTTAAAATGTTTGTTCAAAATTATCTGTCTAAAGTATTTGCATGTAATTCTCCCCCGGTTTGAGCTTGTAAACAGTACAGAGAAAAGAGGGTCGTGAACTCACCTGAGTATATATGCGTAAGCTCCTAAATCTTTCGACGAATCGTTGTGGGTTACCTATATCACATAGGACTTATGAGTTTGTATTTGTGTCCGTGTTGGTCTGCTTAGACCGTGTTCGTGTCCAAACAACTTCAAGTTGTTGTGTTTGACTGTGTGACTGTGTTGACTCAACGTCTCGTTGGTGATATGTTTCTAGTTTGTTGATGTTTGTCTTGTCTTAGTGTTTTGCATAGTTTTTCTCAAATAGTTAGTTGTGTACATAAGCATGTCATAGCACATAGAGTTTCCAGTTTTGGCACGTATGCATAATATGTCTCAAGCGAACCGGTTGCTAATTGTGGCAGTTGTCACACACGTTCATCAGACAAGTTACTATTCATAGTACGTTTCCTTGTTTAGCAAGTATGAAATCAAAAGTCATCTTTTATCGATCTAAGCATGCTCGTTCCCTAAGTGATCATGTTACCACATAACACATTGTCACAAGTCATCAAACAAGCTTACTTTTCCCCTTACAGTTACTAAACATAGCAGGTTCTTATATTTAAAACGTTTTGAACCAATTAGGCATGCCAAAATCTTTATAACATCATAATGTTACACTTACAATCATATTTCACCTTCTAACATGCTCCTATGTTGTTTCGTACAAAAATCCCCAAATAAAGTTACTATTTTCAGTAAAATAACCATGTTTATCATGTTTAATCATCATGTATCATGCAAATACACTCACAATATTATAATAAGGCATTTGAAATCATTTAGCCTCACAAAACATGCTTAATAGCTCTAATTTATAGAAATCTCCAATTTAAAGTTTCCTTAAATGGAAAGTTTGTCAATAACCTTATTTAAATCAAAATCAAACTATATCAACTTGTCCACGAGGGATCCTCGCGTACCGCGAAGGATTTAAAATTCTGATTTTTCATTTTTATTATTCGATTTCGTTCGCATTCGATTCGTAACGTTTATCATAAACGTTTAGTTCGTGTTTTAACATAAGCACATAGTAACACATATGTTTGTTTGTTTATCATTTGTTCACCAATGTTCGTGAGTTTTATGACATGTGTGTACGTTTCTTGGTAATTCATCAAATTACAGTGCGATGTGTCTGTGTTTGCACAATCGTGCCACGTGTCACACTAAGTTTAACTAATTCTAGTGCCACGTATGAAATAATAATATAAATATTATGAAATTGAAGGAGTTGCTGGCCTGGAATTTATAGGGTATCACATTTGGGAAATTACACGCAAACATAATTTTCAAAAACAACAAACACTTAATGAAGATACTGATAAGTTGTTGTGTAAGTCCAAAACTGAATTCATAAGTATCAACACTTCTAAGCCCACATTACAAATTTCTTCTCCTTAAGCTTTTTCACTAGTGCATCAGGTTTAACACAGTGATAAAAGTTTTGAGAAAAATCACGCTGATAGCAATGGATCTTTAACTGGATTTTCCAAGAAGTCTAGTTCATGTTCTAAAGGTCAGGGAGTAAGCTTGCCTGAGGAGAATAGGAAATCACAAATTAAGCTTTCAAAAAAGAAGAGGTAGTCAAAACATCCACAGTCGATTAATCTTGTTGATTTTATCAATACAGCTTTCACTGGACATAAATCAGCAAACCATCATTATTCCAAACCAGTGAAGTTTGTGCATACTTTTCCAATTGTGTAAAGAAATTTGTTACACTTTTGTTTATTAGGCATAAACCTGTTATATCAAAACCAACAAAGCATTTCATTCATAAACCAAAGTTGTTTTCAGTAAAATCTAAAAAGTTACATCAAATATCTTGTAGGTTTGTGGTAATGTCTCAAAATGATACTATTCTATATAAACCTATTCCAAACTTATTTGGATGGTTAAATCAATTTTTTTGTTAATGTCATTCATTGTTATTCCTCTTATTCAATTAATGTCCACAGTCATATGACTAAGACATGGATTCCAGTTTCTCATTGATTTATCTGATATATGTGTAAGACTCATTGTCAACTGCTCAGCAGAATATCTGGTATATTGCCAGAGGATGTTCTCGCCATATGATTGAATATCTTGAGCTCATAACCAATGTTAAACGAACAAATTGAGGTTATGTGAAATTCGCTGGTAACAACGGAGGTTAAATTACTAAGGAGGGAGTGTTATCAAATGAACACATAAGATTTGAGCACATTAGCTTTGTGGAACAACTCAAACATAATTTGTTGAGTGTTTCACAGGTCTGTGACAAAGAATATTCTTTTATATTTGAAAACAAGGCTTGCTATATTCTGAAGCCTGGTGTAGTAATTCCTAAAGACTTGATTGTTGTGACAGCTCCTAGACATAACAACACATATCAATTAGATATGTGCTCTACTTCCTCGTCTTATCAAATTACTTGATTTTTCTCTAAAGCCACTGAAAAAGGATTCAATTACTTGTTGAAGGTGTTCCATCCCAATCATTTGTTATGTCTTATCACTGTATCTCTTGTAAAAAAGGGAAACAGCGCAGACAATCACACAGGCCTAAAATTGAAAATTCCATCATTACTCCTCTAAAAATGTTACACATGGATCTTTTTGGTCCAGTGTCTGTTAAGAATGTAGGTGGAAGATCTTTTTCTTTGGTTGTTACTGATGATTTTTCTAGGTTGTCGTGAGTGTTCTTTTTAGCTGCTAAATCGGAGACTTCAGAAATCTTGAAGAATCTGATTATCAAATTGGAGAATGACTTTACTACAGAAGTCAAATTCTAAAGAAGTGACAATGGAACGGAGTTCAAGAATCATAATCTAGAGTTGTTTTGCATTCAGAAAGGAATTACTCATCAGTTCAGTGCACCTTACGCCCCCCTCAGTAGATGTGGGCAAAAAAACGGGACCCGGAACCGGCAACCCTAACCGGAACTGGTTCCACCGGTACACGGCCAAAACCCGAACCGGAACCCGGCCAAAACCCGAACCGGAACTGGCCAAAAACCGAACCGGAACCAGTCGAAACCCGGAAATGGAACCGGAACCGCGGAACCAGTTCCAAAAAAAACTCGATTTGCACACCTCTACCACTCAGCAGAATGGTGTTGCTGAAAGGAAGAATGGGACATTAATTGAGACTTCTCGAACAATGATTGCCGATTCTCACCTACCAATTACATTTTGCGTGGAAAGCAGTCAACACAACATGCTATACATTAAATCGCGTTCTAACTGCGTAAAAGCAAGGCAAAACATGTTATCGTTTGCTTAAAGGCAGGAAGCCCAATATTGCACATCTAGAGCCTTTTGGTGCAATTTGCACATATTTGTAATTGATGACACCAGAATTTGAGCCAAAGGTAGAGTATGGTATCTTTTTGGGATATTCATCTAATTATTTAAACAAACGTGTTCTCAATTTGGCAATCAGAGTAATCAAAGAGGCTTATGAAGTTACTGTCTGTCGATTCGCTGAGACATTGCTTGGACATGGTCTTGACTGGCTGTTTGATTATGAATCAGTGTTTCACTGTTTTCATAAAGTTTTTCCCTTACCATTACATGTACTTGCTGAGTCTTTGAGTGATACTATAACAATTCATGGTACTTTATTTCCAAGATTTGTTTTGGAAACTTCTGAAGGTTGTTCTTCTATTCCACAAGATAATTCTTCAATTTCTTTTGTTCCTGATCAATTAGAAGTTTCTAAAGAGTCTAATTCTGATGATGAATTTCATGATTCAACAAATGATCCAACAATTATTGTTGAACCTGAAATTCAGGGGGAGAAAGTTCCTGAAGAAGACCATGCTACAAATCTTGAAAATGAAATAGTTATGGAGGAAATTGCAACTCATAGAATATATAATGATCACCCAATTGAAAATATTTTTGGTGATTTAAGTAATGGAGTTCGAACAAGAAGTCAACAAGCTCAAGGTAAGGCTGATGAAATTTTATTGTCACTTCAGGAGACGATGAATTCATGCTTTCATTCATGTTTTATAAGCCAAGTGGAACCTAAAAATGTGAAAGAAGCAGTGAAGGAGTCTTCCTGGATCACAGCCATGGAAGAAGAATTGAGCCAGTTTGAGAAGTTAGGTGATTGTAAGTTTGTTGATTGTCCAGAAGATGTCATTCCTATAGGCACCAAATGGGTATATAAATGCAAAAAGGATGACAAAGGAATTATTGTCAGGAATAAGGTTAGGCTGGTAGTTCAAGGGTTCAATCAGCAGGAGGGAATCCACTATGATCAAGTATATGCTCCTGTGGCTAGAATAACCTATGCCAGTTTCAAGAAATTTAAAGTGTTTCAGCTAGATGTCAAAAGTGCCTTTGTTTATGGCAAGGTGAAAGAGGAAGTGTATGTTGTTCAACCGCCAGGGAAACCAAAGGATTCACACATCAATGCGATGAAACATATTTTTCGCTATCTGAAGGGAAAACCACGTCTTGGACTTTGGTACCCTTATGATGATAGTATGAATTTCATTGCATATTCAGATTCTAATTATGGTGGTTGTAACCTAGGTAGAAAATCGACAACTGGGGGTTGTCAATTTTTTGGCAATAAACTTGAAACCTGGCAATATGAGAAGCAACTTAGTGTAGTCATTTCGACCTGTGAGGCTGAGTATGTTGTTGCTTCAAGTTGTTGTTCTCGTGTTCTTTGGATACAACAACAGATGCGAGATTATGGTTTAAAATTTACTACAACTCCTATTTTTGTTGATAATACAGTTGCCATTGCCATAATTGAAAATCTAGTTTCACACAAAAGAACTAAGCACATTGACATAAGACATCATTTTATTCGGGATTGTTCTGAGAAAAAGTTAATGAAAATTTTGAAAATAAACATGGTTGATAACATTGCTTATATATTCACCAAATCTTTTGATTCGGCCTAATTTTCTTCTCTTCTAGAAGGACTTGGGATGATCAATTTTGATTGAAAATTTTTGAAAACTACACTTGAAAGTTTATGTTTTTCTTCCTATAAATTTTTACTTTTATCTTTCTAGTTTAATTTTTAGAAGTTTTAAAATGATAGGAAAATGATAGAAGTTTTAGAATTGAAGTTTATCATGTTATGCATAGGAAAATGATAGAGTTTAATTTGTGTATTGAAGCATATAAGTGATATATGATTAAGCTAAACATTTTGATATGAGTATAGGATAAGCTTAGATATTTTGACTTAAGTGATACTAAGCAACAAATTAAATAAATGTCATGATTTAGTGAGATTCACTTCTTAAAATAGATTTGTACTAACTGATATCAACAAAAATGGATTGAGAGTTGATAATATATATACAAATAATGTCATCAATGATCTTTTAAAACATATTCTGAATTTCCTTTGTTATATGACGATATAGACCTGGAAATTCATAGCATTCATTAATTCATATGCATAGTGATTATTTGTTGTGTGATCACACAGACTTGTTCTCAATAGCGCTTTCCATTAAATAATTTAGCTAAAAAGATTAATCAAAATGAAAAATATCCATTTCATTAATTTATTGCATATGTAAAAAGATCAATGGCAGTATATATTTTATCCTCAATAAATTCTGAGGTTGAATAGGTTAATAGTTATTTAAGTATGGGGTCCATTGAATTTCATGATTAACTAAAATTATCTTAGTGACCAATGCTTATTTTTTGCTTTAGTTATAGTTAGGGGTGTAAACGAACCAAGGCAGCTCGTGAAATACTCGAGATCGGATCGGTAAAAAGCTCGAACGAGCCGAGCCTTAACGAGCCCGAGCCCGAGCCCAAAAGTGTGGCTCGTTTAGTTATCGAGCCCGAGCTCGAGCTTTACTTAACGAGCTCGAGCCGGCTCGCGAGCCTTAACGAGCTTCTTGTTTATATAATTTTTATTTATTATATTAAGTGTTTATTTATTATATTAAGTGTTTATTTATAAAATTAATTATTTTTATACATAAAACTATGATAAATATATTTAAATTAAATATTTTATGTTAAATTTATAAAATATAGTTATAAATATAATTAAAGTAGTAATTAAAGTAAATAAATTAAATAAATAAAATCTAAACGAGCCGAGCCGAGCTCGAGCCTAAAAATTCTTTAATGAGCCGAGCCCGAGCTCGAGCCCTAATTTCTCTTAACGAGCCGAGCTCGAGCTCGAGCCTTAATTTTTCTAAACGAGCCGAGCTCGAGCCTTAACGAGCTCGGGATCGGCTCGGCTCGTTTACACCCCTAGTTATAGTATTCTAAGTTATATCTGAATAATCGAATTGTAAGTTGGTCATAATTTAATTATGTCGCTTATGTGTTAGATACATAGGTTAATATGATTCCATTTTTATGCATACTTTATTGAAAAAATTTTAATTTTAAATTCTCAGGAATCTTGATAAATATAGGCTGAAGATGATTTCATATGGATTTTTTCAATGATTTTATCAAAAAGTCAAAAAGATTTAAGTTTTAGTAGATTTTATTAAACAAAAATTCAAAAATATTTTACATTTTACCTTTCAAGTGTGTTTTTCTTAATTTTTCACAAAAGGTGTTTTTCGATGTTTATTTTGAAATTTTTAAGTTAAGTTATTTTTGAAAATTCAGAATCATCGATATAGGTAATATCGACAGATAGGTTCGATGAGATGTCATCAATACTATTAGTATCGATGATTCACAGTGTCTTCGATACTAGTAGTATTGATGTTTGAGTTTAATGCATATAAAGTCTGCCGATACTATCAATATTGACACATCAGTTTCGACAAAGTTACTGTGCACTCTTAGAGAGATTTTCATCGATTTTGTTTCAAACTTGTGTATTTGATATTTTTGTTTGATCATTCTCATTTACATCATCTTGAGATCAAATGGACGGTAATAATCAAGATTTTCTACGTTAAATTTTTAGATTGATTGGGTCGGAACTTTTTAGCTTTAACTCTAAAATTTGACCTAATAACATCAAACTTCATAGGATTTTTTTTGTTCAAAAAGATTATTCGATGTTGCTTTTTGCTAATGTGATCGGTTTTAGTCATTAATTTATTGATTCAAAAATTTTAGAAATTTTGAAATTTGAATAACATTCATCCGTCGATACTATTAGTATCGATGTAAACAGTATCATCGATACTAATAGTATTGACGGAATGATTCAAAATTTTTCTAAGCATCTGAATGCGCCTCTATATACTTAGTATCGATATTGTTATCATAAGTATTATTAGAATCGATACTATTGTATCGATACTAATAGTATCGATAGCTTCAGCACTTAGAAAATTTTTGAAAATTTTAAGTTCTTGAAATTTTAATACTAATGTTTGTTTGTGTGTGTTATTGAATTCAGGACAAAGAATGTACAACGACAGGCATAATGTAATAGCTTTACTTGATGAAGAAATGAAGGAGGCATCATTGTTTATCAGCATTATTGCTTTTCTGAAACGTTCAAGGATAGCTTATGCCATTTCAGCAAATCCAGTTATTTGCATGAATCATATAACATCATTTTGGGACAATGTTGATTATGATTGTTCTACTAATCCACCAATGCTGAAGTCGAAGATTGGTGATCAAGCTATTCAGTTTTCTGCACAGGATGTGAGAGACGGTCTACAATTTCAAGATCATGAGTCTGATCCTATGACAGTATCCAATGAGCTGATTTGTGGAGTCTTCAAAAGAATGAGCTATAATGGTGATGTCACTACATCTTAGTTGGCAAAGAAGCACCTGTTTGGATAGTGGAGATACTTTTTCCATGTGTGCATTATCTGTCTGTCTAACAGGAAATCTCGTGTGGATACCTTATCAAGGCCATTTTAGTGCCTTATAGCTTCACTGTTGTTGAATAAACCATCCAACATCAGTCAGTTAATTTTCGATTTTATGGTGAAGCAGATCACTGCTACAAAGAAGGAAAGTTTTGTACAATATCCAAGATTCTTAGCTCTCATCTTTGATCATCTATTTCCACATATCACCAAAGAGGGTCCTGCTATTAAGATCATTATCATGAACAAGATGATCTTTGCTGACTGCAGGCTTAAGAGGGGAGTTAACACTGAAGATACACCATTGTTTGGTCATGTTGTTGATGCAGATTACATGGAACCAGAGGATGATTCTTAGTTTCATCAAGAGTCTCCTATTGTCGATCATGCATAGAGTTCTGATGAACAACCAGTTCAATCCACTATAGTTGCACCTGAACTTACCTAAACTTCATTTGTACCACAACTCACTGATAATGCTACAGTTAGTGTGCACTCTGAGCTTGAAGCTGTTTAGAAGGAGACTGATGATGCTAATCCATTTGATGAAGGACAGGTTGCTGATACTGCTGATTATGATTCAGATGATAATGATTGTGATGATTCTCTTCTTGGTACTCTGTCTACAAGCAAAATTGTAGGAAAAAGACAATATTCTGACATCTTAAATGATGCACGTCTAAATGAAGTAGAAAAAAGACAAAAGAAATCATTTAAAGACAATGATTCAGATTATATTCCATCTGTCACAGAGTTTCATTTTGAATCTTCTTCACCTATTACTTCACCATCTTCTCCATCTCCTTCCAGTCCAATTTCGGATATTACTACTCCACCTGTTACACCTGCTGCACCATCATCATCCACTCCTTATTTCAACAATATGTTTATTGACAGTTTTGCAATACAATCTCCTCAACTCCTTAGTCTTTAATCTCAAGTGTTTGACTTGCAAGAAGAAAATGTCCAATTAAATTCCAGGGTGAATGAATTGGAGGTGACGGTTGAACAATTAACCAACCAAATTTCCTTGATTATTCCTATACAAGATCAACTTAGCTCATTACAAGCTCAAGTTGAATCTAGTACACAATATCAATATAGAATTAATAAGATGGACTAGGCTACTTTTGCAATATTTAATGGAAAACTCAATGCCATGGATAAACTTTTTAAGTCTATTCATGATCTTCAATGCAAGTCTTCAGACATCATTATGACCTGATTCAGATGTTAAAAGATAAATTGGCTAGTACTTCAGCTTAGGGGGAAATTACTTGTAGAGCTAAAGCTACTAGACCATTCCAAGGGCCTAATGATGATGATCAACAAGATCCTGCTAGTGGTTCTGGTGGTGATGATCCCGTGACTAGAGGCACAGATAATATTATTATAGTTCAATTTATAGTTCAGGGTGAGCCATCAGGAACTACAAACACTGATAAAGGAAAGGAGAAATTCCAAGAAACTGTTGATGCTTTAACAAGTGAAGAAGATGAAGAGCAACTTCAAACTCAAGATGATTTGATGATTGATGTTTTATTGGTTATCGATGATGATTTTAGTTTGAAGATCAAGATGATGGAGAGTTTGTTTTGGATATTAATCAAAGCTTAAATGACAAAGAATATCTGATTGCACTAAGTCTTGAAGAAGTTAATGAAGTGCATGATGAGGAACTAGAAGAGGGGAGTGGTTTCCAGTGAAAGAAATCAGGAATTTATTTTTGGATTTGGATTGGGAGGAGTTAATGATCAAAGAAAAGATTGAAAAGACTGTTACTGATTGTGTCACTCAGCTCTTTGAAGATGAATTGATAGAAAGGGAAGTTACAAATTATGATAATGAAGATGTACATAAAGCTTTGACAACAGCTGAAGTGATACAAACAGCAAAAGATTTAATTGATTCTGTTGGGCAATAAAACGAGTTTTGATGTTTCTTGTGTTCGACATGGTGGTTCTCGAGTGGTTTGTGGTTCTCTAGTGGTTTAGAGTTCTCGAATTTAATTATTTGGGTTTGTTTAGTGGTAATGGGCCGAGAGGCCTAGGTTATGTATGGGTATTATATAAACCCAGTTTAGGAGTCATTGAGGGGGTTCGTTGGTTTTTGTTCTCGTTTTCATTATTCTTGGAGTCGAACACATTATACCAGTCAGTTCATTGAAGCCGAGTGCAATTTATGTGATTAACCGTTTTTATTCTTCATCTTGTTATTGATCATTATTGTTGTTGCACACACGTGATACCATTCCACACTCTCACGTGTGATTGGATAATCGACATCAGTTTTAGGTCCTGTATTGGGACTAACAATTGGTATTCGAGCCTCAGTTGCAGTTTGTGGCTCGCAGTTGTAATCGATTTCGCAAGAAAAAGGTGTTTTGAAAATTTTGCAGTTTGTGTTCTTCGTGTACTTCAATTGCTTTTTATTAAAATAGGGTGTTTAATTGGTGGAGTTGTATTCTCGAACTGCATAATTGTTAATTGGATTAGTATAAAATTTTGCGAGAGTGACAAGATCTGGGTTTAAATTTTAAATTTCCAGTTATTTCATATCTGAATCTACACTCTCTTTCTCGAAGATTTTCTTGGATTTTCGAAAACCCATTAATTCATTCTCGAATTGATTCTCGAGAACAATATTAAATTGAATTTCGAATAACTCATTCTCGAATTAAGGTTCTTATTTAGTCTCGGATAAGGATTGTCTTCGACTTGTGTTCTCGAATCATTGCTAGTTCTCGAACTGTGCTACTTTTTGAAGATGGGTAGTTATTCTCGAATTATTGGTGGTTCTCGAATTGTGCAGGTTTTAGAATTTTAATTAGTTCTCGACTGTAGTGGGTCCTTTCTAACTAAAACTTCATTCTCGATAGTTCTGATCATTTACTTGTGTTCTCGAGAACATTACTTTTTTTCTCGAATAGACTCCCTTCGAAATATTTTATTTCTTTTTGTGTGCAGTTTTCTTCTGTTTCAGAAATGGATTCTTCAAGTATACTTGTTGCTGCTCTAGCTAGTAAACAAAATTAGCTGGATGCAATCATTGGCACAACTACAAGAATTCCTATACTTTCATCTGCTGCTGGCTTTCCTGAATGGAAGTTTCGGTTTGAAAAGCATATCAGGACTAAAGAGCCAAAACTTTGGAGAGTAATTTTAAGAGGAAAGAGAAAAATCACTTATAAAGATCTTGAAGGTAATGAGTTGATTAAGGATCCCGAACATTACACTGAAGAGGATTTTCAGATAATTGAGGAAGATGAATAGGCGCTTGGATATATCACACAGGGTCTCACGCCTAAGATCTCATAGTGCTTTCGAGCGATTACTGAAGCAAGGGAGCTCTAGAAAGCTCTTATTGACATATATGAAAGAAACACTGAAATGAAAGATCATGCAAAGAGATGTTGAACAACAAGTTCAAAACCTTTAATAATGTGGTTGGTGAAAGTTTGGATGATCAGATCCAGAGATTTGTGACCTTGATTACTGAAATGCATACTGCCAAATTTGAAAACCAAGCAGGTGTGATAAACAAGAAGCTGCTAAATGTTCTGCCTAGGAACTGGGATATGAACGTTGGCACTATTAAATCAACCAAGAACTTGGAAAATTTGACTTTGACTGAGATGGTGTCTGTTATCAAATCCTATGAAATGAATGGTTAGCAGAGAGATATGAATCACAGTAACAGTTACAATGTTGCAGGCATCAGCAGTGAGAACAGTACATTTATTTCTCAGCCTTCATCTGCTTAACCTGTTAACAAGGTTGTTTTGCCTCCTGCTTCGTTTGGTAACTTTGTTTTGGCATCTATAGTCAGTTCGTCTTCTCCCACCTTCCAAGCTTCTGGAAATGCTTCTGGAGGCTCATCTGGATCGGTTGCTGTGCAACCTGCAACACTTACCAAAGAATTTTTGGAGAATATTGCTTTGGTTGCAGGATTTCTTAAGCGTTCTACTTCTTTGGGATCCGATGAGCTTCTGCCACCATTTGCAGTTGTGGGGTCTGAACTTGAGCAAATTCATCCAGAAGATATGGAAGAGATGGATATTACCTGGCACATTGCCAATGTTGTTTTTAGGGCAAAGAACTTTACCAAAGCGACATGAAGAAATCCTTGGGGCCAATCTGATACTAACAAGGTAAAGTTTAAAAAAGAAAAGCTTAGGTGCTTCAACTGTCATGAGCCTGGTCAATATACTCTTGAATGCACTAAGCCAAAGAAGAATGCTGAAAACATTGAGCTCAATCTAATTCTTGTAAATGGAGCAACCGGTGGAAAGAATAAAAATAATGACAACAAGGCTTTGGTGGTGATGCAAGATTGTGTTTTTGGATGGGATGATCAAATCAAAGCTCTTAACCTTACTGAGGAGTCTATAGTTGCACTGATGGCTGACATTGAAGATACTCACAAGGAGCATGCTTTCATGGCACATCTTCCTGCTGACGCTGATGTAAGCTCTTTTCTGTGCACTCAAGCTTGTATTGATAAAGTAACTACATACAGGGTTCACAATACCAATATTTTACTTGATATGTCACGACTTCGGCAAGAAAACTTAAAAATAAAAAAAGAAAATAAACGTTCAACTAAAAAGATTGAAGCTCAAAAGATAGATATAACACTTTTGATTCTTGCGCAGATCAAGTAATAGTGGAATATTGGGATGAAGAGGATGATGAACCTGTTGCAGATATTTATTTTAACAATCCATCTTATAAAATGATCTCTGCTGAGAATTGTGTTTCAAAACCTTTAAATTTTTCTGTTTTCTAAAATTCAGTAACATTTGTTCCTTCTGTTTTAAAGACTAATAATGTTTGTGTGGACAATGTTTATGTTGATTGCTCTTATTCAAATTTTTCTAATTGGGATTTTATTAATACCCTGAATGCATCCGGTTTGAGTTCTAGCAATAGAACAATCTCAAGTGTTGAATCTTATTTTAGTGATGCTTTGCAGAATAAAGATAAATTGCATGTAACTGAGAGGTATGTTGAAAAACCTAAGATTGCAAGATATGTGCCACCCAAACCTAAAATAGACAAAAAAGTTCCATCTCAGAGCTCTTCATACAACCATAAGAAAAAGGGTGCTAAGCAAGGTCCTATCATGAAGTAACAGGAACATCACAGTGCTAAACACTTACAATCAGTGAAGCGTCAAACATTTTTTCACTGTGGAGTTCCCAGACATATTGCAAGAAATTGTAGACATCACTTTTACGCTTATTTTGCAAGTCAAAATCAGAAGGCTAAGTTACAGAATGCAAAACAGTCTAAGTCAATGAAGATGTATACATCTAAGACTATGACGACTTTACATTTCAAACCGAAGCTCTCTGATGGTGATTGGAGAAAAATGAAAAATCAAAATAAACATAAAATCTTGTGGGATAAATCTCATCTTGCAATAACCTACAAAATTCACAAGTTCACCACTTCATCCCAATCATTTGCTAAACATGCTAAATTCAAGTCAAACTTGATGAATGTTGCTTACACGTATAACTTTGGTAGACCCAAAAGCAAAATGGTCTGGGTACAAAAAGTAACTGATCCTGTTATTTGTGCAGGAACGGCTATGGATGAATATCCTCAAACATTGGTATGTGGATAGTGGATGTTCCAGGCACATGACAGGAGACATCTCCCAACTTAAAAATCTTGAGCATCATGATGGGGGAGATGTGGTTTTTGCAGGAGGAAGTAGAGGAAAGATTGTCCAACGGGGTACTATCACAAATGGAGTATTAACTCTTGAGAACGTTAACTATGTTCCTGAACTCAAGCATAATCTGCTTAGTGTGTCTCAAATGTGTGACAAAGGATATTCCATTCATTTTACAAGCAAAGAGTGTCTCATTTTTAAACCGTGAATCATCATCCCAAAAGATTGGATTTTCATGAAAGCTGAAAGAAAACAAGATGCTTATTTCCTAGATATGAATTAGCAACCATCTGATGAAATACATGTCTTTCTCTAAGTTATCTGAACAAAATGCAATGCTTTGGCATCGTCGTCTGGGACATGCAAATCTCAAGAATTTAAATCGGATTGCAAAGGGTAACATGTGAGGAATCTTCCAATCAAAGACTTCACGATGAACGAGAAATGTGTTGCTTGCGCTAAAGGGAAACATCATCGAAAATCATACAAGCAAAAGATCTTCAATTCCATTGATTCCCTTCTACAGCTTCTACATATGGACTTATTTGGTACAGTTAATGTGTTAAGCATTAATCGTGCATCATATTGTCTAGTTATTGCAGATGACTACTCACGTTTTACTTGGGTGCTCTTTTTGTCAAACAAAAGTGAAACTGCAGAACTGCTAAAGCAATTTATCATATTCATTTAGAATCAAACAAATGAAAGAGTCAAGGGAATTCTTTGTGACAACGGAACAGAGTTCAAGAATGTTGAACTTAACATCTTTTGTGCAGGAAAAGGAATTGCTAACCAATATAGTGCAGCCAGAACTCCACAAAAGAATGAAGTTGCTGAACGAAGAAATAGGACATTGATTGAGGCTGCCCGAACGATGCTGATTGAGTCCAATCTGCCTACATTTTTCTGGGCCGAAGCCATCAACACTGCTTGTTATGTTCAAAATAGATTCTTTCTAAACAAACGACACATGATGACTCCATATGAAATTCTTTATAAACACAAACCATCTGTTGAACATTTTAAAATCTTTGTATCTCCTTGTACACTATTGCACTTAGATGCAATCCCAAATTTCAATGCACAAGCAGATGACTTTTATTTTGTGGGATATGCTGATAAAACGACATATCGAGTTTATAATAAAATAACCAAGCAAATTATGGTGTCTTATGATGTTCTTTGGCTTGAAGAGAACGTAATAGATGCCAGAGTTGGCCGGGGTTGGCTTTTTGATTGTGTTACTTTATTCAAATCTTTCAATATTTCGTCTGCAATCTCCTCTAATGAACTTAACGTTTCAGGAATCACCCTCAACACAGAAGATTCGGAATTTGTTAGAAATACCTCATGGACAGTTGATCCACCTGCTCAGAAATCTGCACCTCAGTTGACGAAAAAAGGCAAAGCAATTCAGCATGATAAATTCATTGAATATGAATCTGTTCAAAATCATGCAGAAAATGAGGAACCTAACATCTTTATAGAACCCATTGTAGCTGAATATACTGCAAGTTCATCACATGCTGAAGATAATTTTGAACCAGATATTCTAGAAATACCCACTGAAAATGTGTCAAACTGCCAAGTGTGATTGATGTTTCTAATAATGTTATTCCTACCCATGTTCAATGTGATCAACCTATTGAAAATGTTATAGGATCACTTGACGCGGGAGTTCAGACAAGAAGTCAATCTGGTGTCATTAATAACTGCTTATATTTGTGTTTTATCTCTCAGATAGAGCCAAAGAATATATACATGGCTCTTGAAGAACCTAGTTGGGTTGAAGCTATGCATGAAAAGTTGAACCAGTTTGATCGTTTAAAGGTTTGGGAGCTTGTTCCTTTACCTACCGGCAAAAAGGCACTTGGTACACGTTGGTTTTTCGCAACAAGCAAGATGATAGTGGGGTCATTGTCAGAAATAAAGCTCTCTTGTTGTTCAAGGTTTTTTTCAGGTTGAAGGACGTGATTATGATGAAGTATACGCTCCAGTTGCTCGGTTGGAAGCCATTCGTCTGTTCCTTGCGTGTGCTTCATACATGGGTTTCACGTTGTATCAAATGGATGTCAAAACAACATTTTTTATGGGAAAGCGAAAGAAGAAATTTATGTTAGTCAACCTCCTGGTTTTGTTGACTCTGATAGCCCAGAGCATGTATATAGGCTTGATAAAGCCTTATATGGTCTTCATCAGGCTCCACGGGCTTGGTATGCTACACTGAGAGAACATCTATTGAGTCATGGTATACACGGGACACAATTGATCAAACTTTCTTTCTAAAAAGGGTCGATGATGAAATGATTCTGGTTCAAATCTATGATGATATGAGCTCGTTGGGAGAAATGACCACATTCTTGGGGTTACAAGTTCGTCAAAATTCCGGGGGAATTCTTATCCATTAAAGAAAATATGTGACGAACATGCTGATTAATTTGGAATGCAAGATTGTCATTCCGAGATAAACACCATGAAAGAAAGACCCGTGCTTACATATGATGAACATGGATCTAAAGTTGATCAAACTCACTATCGTTCCATGATCGGGTCGTTGATGTATCTCACTGCAAGTCGACCGGATATTATGTTTGCAGTGTGTCAGTGTGCACACTTTCAGTCAAAACCAAGACTCTAACATCTGACTGCGGTTCACATGATTTTTTTAATATCTCAAAGGGAAGCCCGTTTTGGTTTGTGGTATCCTCGCAATTCTGAATTTGATCTTTATGCCTTCAGTGACAATGATTATGGAGGATGTGGCATTGATCGCAAGTCCACTTCTGTTGGATGTCAGTTTCTAGGAGACAAGCTCATTTCATGGCAGTGCAAGAAACAACAAACAATATCTATCTCCACTGCAAAGGCTGAATATGTTGCAGCTTCTGCTTGCTGCTCCCAGGTGATATCGATGCAACATCAATTGCTGGACTACGGTTTGAATTTCAATTACACTCCTATTTTCTGTGATAACGATGCAGCAATTCATTTTTCTAAAACCCAGTTCAACACTCCAAAACCAAGCACATTGACATAAAACTTCATTTTATCAGAGATTGCTATGATCATAAATTGATTAAAATGGAACAACTTGATACCAAATTAAATGTGGCTGAGATGTTCACAAAACCTGTGAGCATCTCCACTTTTAATGTACTTGTGGATTTTCTGAAAATGATTGTATCTGAGGACTAATCATTTGGTCATGTAACAGGGGGAGTCTTTTCTTAAATTTAATTCATATTTCTTTTACCAAATTTTTTCATGTCATGAGTAAATTTAGGGAGAGAAATATGTCAAAGAAATTAAGTCAAGAGTCTCACTGTGTTGTTGGGAAATGATATAAAGTTTTGTGATAAAGGGTCAGTTAAAACTTTTGTAAAGTGCCATCTCTGAAAGATCTTGGGTTGAAATGATATGCTGATAGGCTCACTTAAATGAAATTGCTAATCTATTTTGTGCTTAACTAAAGAAAGCATGTGTTGTTGTGTGGAAATATCACTACTTATAAGAGTGCATTACCTATTGGACTGTCTTAGAAATCCTAAGACACATTTAATATGCATGAGATTCTGAAAAGTATGTCGAACATCGAGTACTTTCTTTGAAAGTACTTTACATCTGTATATATAAAATCTCATGTGCTCATAGATGTCTTCTCTTTGTTCTACTTCCGTAGAGACCTGAGAAGTGTAACTCTCATTGTTTTGTTTACACGGAGACCTGAGATGTAACTTGCATACATGAACATATGCTACGAAACTTGGATGTGCTAACACCAATGAAAGATGCCTCAGAGAACAATCATGCAAAACACATGTTAAAAGAGACCCTCTAGAGTCCAAAACCCAAAATCCATTGTATATTAAGCCTTGTATATTAAAACCTATGATCCATTCTTGTTTTCTCTCTCTAAACTCTCAGACATATAACCAAGATCAGATGCATATTAAATTTGAAATAGGAAATCTTTGGCTTGATAGGATGCTCCACAGGTATCTAGGATTTAGTGTGATTCGCGAACAACACACTTAAGGTACCAAAACATGATAAACAAGCATGGATAGAAAAGTGAAAAAGGTTTTAAGATTGGGTTTACATGGATAATATACCGGCAATCATGATATATAGTTCATAAGGGTTAGCATTAAAAGGAATTTTGGACTGACTTGAGAACAATTTGATCCCAAATAATGATTTTGATTGACTTGATTTGCGTTGATAATCTGAAATAAATAAATTTTGTCTTGTAGGCTGGGTAATGGGCTTGAATGTGTTATGTGTGATCGGATTATAATAAGGGGGTTAATGAGGGGTTAAAACTTTTTACATTAGCCGTTGTCGAGTTTTGTTCTACCACATTTTCAAAGAAATGAAGTCGTTCTCGATATCCCCTTGAGTCTTCGACTTCTGCATTAGTGCCTTCATCTCCATCATTGTCTTTGTCTTGATCGTTGCTAATTATGTGACAAGGTATATGCAGGTTTCGAATCAAAGCAAGAAAATCTGAATTCAGGGAATTGTATTTTGTATTCGAAAATGTGTGTTGATCGAAAATTTGATTTGGATCATGAAGTTGATAAAACCGGTGACAAACATCGGCTTGAATGAATCTAAGGAAGAAAAAAATTCGACTGGAATGGTTCTCGGGTTCAAAAAAAGAAGATGAAGTGTTCTCGAACTTGATGTGTGAGAACCCTCATTAAACTCGAGAAGGGGAAACAGTGTTCGAGAACGACATAAAATATTTTCGAATTCAATAAAAGTGTTATTTAAAATTCGAGAATTGAATTTTTTTTAAACTCGAGAAAGAATCAAAGAATTCGAGAACATAAGTCGTTCTCGAGAACTAATATGCTCAATCTCAATATTGTTCTCAGAAATCTTTCTTTGACTCTAGAATGATAAAATGAATTTGAAAATGATTTATTATTTTGACTCGACGAAATTGTCTCTTACTTGATTTTTATTGATGTGTTTTGAACATTTGTAGGTTAAAATGGCACAACAACAACTTCAAATTCTTTGGAACGATAATCATAACTTGGCATTGCTGTTAGCTCCTCCTCCAGAAAGCCGGAAACAATTCACATCTACTATTCATGGGTTCAACATTTGCAAGATTTGTCATGCTTTGAGAATGAATCCGGTCATTCATGAAAATCTTATTGAAGAGTTCTGGTTGTCTGCTAAGCTTCGTAAAGAAGGAGATGGTGGAAAAGGAACTGTTGTGGCTCGAGTTAAAGATACAGAAGTTGTGATCTCAGAAGTAGTGAATAGAGAAGTTATGGCATTCACTGATACGCCTACTGATCCGGTAGAGCTTGAGAAAGGAGTCATTGAAGGTGTGTAGTCTGAACTGGGTTATGAAGGAATATACTAAATGCTGTAGAAGAAATTATTGATTCGATATTGGAGATATATAGCTCATGTTTTCATGGTTTGTATGAGTGGAAATAAGGGGACCTTCAATATGCTGAACAAGGGACAATCTTCTGCCTTCGTCGCCCTTCCCATGAACTAGGGGTACAACTTCTCAAAATTAATCTTAAATGAGATGAAGGGAAGTAAATAAGAGAGATTCATGATGTATATGAGATTTCTGCAAATGATCCTTGATGAGAGATACTCTAGTTTACAAAGAGGAGTGGTGACTCGAGATTTGAAGCTATTGAGTGAATCAACCTTCCCACTAATGACGCAAAACAGGGGTGGGAAATACAAATTTGAGTGACTGCATCCATTAAAGAAATTCGTTCAATTTACAGAGATAGAAGACATTAATGCTGCAGAAGAGCCTGTGATTCCAAATGTTTTCGTTGAAGAGGAACATGATGTGGAAGCTGTCAGTTCAAAGTTTTTTAATGAATATGTTTATGTTGTTAAGTTGCCTGAGTATGAAGATGTTTTGACTGGAGAGGGCATTGATATGGATTTTGATTTTGAGATTGAGACACAAGAGGTTGAGAATAACCTTCCTGAGAAAATGAATTTGCTAACCACGAAAAATCTTGATGCATTTCTTGACCATGTTAAAAGGAGTGTAGGATATCATTCTTCTGCACCTTCTTTTACTGAACAAGAACCACCGCTGGACGTGACTGCTGATTTGGTTCCACGAAAAAGGAGAAGAAGAGATCCACGGCCAGGTGTTGTTATTCGTGAGTCAGAGGCTGAACCTGTTTCTGGAACTCAAATACATACATCACTAGTGAATTAACCGAACCAACACAACATGTTAAAGAATCAGTTGCTGGGTCTTCCTCACATACTGAAGATCTTGATTATCACTCTATTCTAGCTGGACAACAAGTAATAAGATCTGATAGAGGGAAGAATGTGTTTCTTGAAGATGAACCTATTGACATTGTCAAGCTGCAAAGCAGAGTGTTTGAGCTAGAACAAGACTTTCTATCTCATACATTTCTAATTCAAGAGTTGAAGACACACAATGAGCATAAAGACAAAAAGATCAAAGATCTTGAAACTAATATGGGTCATTTATCAGCAATTGTACTTGATTTAAAGCAAAAATTACAAGACAAGTTTAAAGGGGAGTTTGCTGATGGATCAAGTCCATCGACTACTTCTAAACCCACACCTGGAATTAGTGAAGCTGAGTTTGATGATCTTACTCGCAGTCATGAAAGGGGGTTGACAAAATATTTTACTCGTTATACTGGATTTAAAGTAAGTATAGCAAAGTCCAGGGAGCTCATGTTGATTAAAGACATAACCATTCAAGAAGCTAAAGATGCAGCAAAATTTAAACCTACTAGGCTTATTTTTGATGTGGGAGATAGTAGGTTTAATTAAGAAGGAGATAGGTCTGGATTGTTTGTTGGGGTTATGATGAAGTGAAGGAAATGTGGTGGCTCAGAAGAAAGTTGACAAAGCGCATTGAATATTATGATCATCCGTCTTAATTCAAATCATTGACAATTGTAGACATGGTTGAGCTGGCAAGACAAAGATTTTTCAATCCTAGCAAGAATAGAATGGGAGAAAACTTCTATCATTATTTGCAGCATCATGTTAAGAAAGGATTTTCTGATATGGCTCTTGCTAAGTTTGTAAAAATAAAGAAAGAGAAAAATTCTCTTGGAAACCCGATTGATATTGATGTTTATTAAGTTAAATGGCCAGCTACTTAATGGATGAAGAAGGTACCGATTCTACCAGATTTACCCGAAGGAGTTTTGGATAACTTCAAGTTATGGGCTTTTGATGAACAAACGTATGGCGTGATCACAAACTGGGGGATGATGAGTATACGTTTTATGATCTGATTGATCTAATGTGCTTGAGTGAAAAAGATGTCAAATTCGTGAATAGTCAAGAAATAAAGGTGGATCAAGATCATTTGGAAGATGCTTTGGAGTTTGTAGTTTATGTTAGAGTCATTGTGAAGAATGAAGCATGGTGTGACACCTCGTAAAATCCAGGTCGGCAAACAATTTAATTAAATTGTTACTTAATTAATAGTTACATACGTGGCACTAAAATTAGTTTAATTTAGGGTGACACGCTGCACGATAATACAAACACAGTCATAAACACGATAATTCGGAAAATTATCGAAAAACGCACACACGTGTCAGAAATCCACGAACGTTGATGAATGTCAGTCTAATCAAGAAAATTTAATGAAAAACAAGTCAATTATGGCCAGAAAATTAATAAATAAGTTCAAATGATGTTAAAACGATGAGTTATAGTCGATAAACGATCAAAAACGAGCTTAAACAAGAAAATGGGCCAAATTGGGCTCATCCGGCAAGCTTCGCGGTACGCCAAAGGCCTTGGAATAAGCCTTGGCGGTACGCGAAGCCAAGGAGGGATAATTTGAATTCCTCGAAATCCTTCGATGTACGCCAAGAGCTCTGGTGAGAGCCTTGGCGGTACGCGGCGTGTTTCGGGAGGAAATCCGATTATTTTAATCGCGGCGGTACGCCAAGGCCATGCACGATCGGCCTTGGAGGTACGCGAAGCCCCTAGAAGCTTAAAAACTTTATAAAACCTAACCCAAACCTTTTGTTTCATTTTTACCCAAATTCTATCAACTAAACTCAATCCAGCTGACCCAAAACCTCTATCAAGCACCTCCCTACCCCCTGGAAGCCATAACCAAGCTTTAAGAAGCCACATTTGGTAGAAAGAAGCTCAGGAAGGCCACACATCACCACCACCATCCCGAGTGCAGATGTGAAGCCATTATCAGCAATATTTGGGGCCATCAAACCTCTGTTACAGTCTCACATCTCAGAAAAAGGGTCAATTGAGGTAGTCTTTGTAGTCCATTTACACTCAAACCACTTGTAAACACACATGCAAGCACTTAAATCACGCATGCAATACCATCCAAGTGCATGCACGAAATTTGGGTATTTGATGATCTGATTTTGATGCCTTGATGACTGATTTGTGAGTATTAGATTGATCTATGATGATTAACAATGAGATTTGATGTTATTTGAAGATTATTGGGTCATGTTCTATGAAATAGTAACTAAAAGTGACATGCATGTACGATCTAATATGTTTTGATTGATATTGGTTATGGATTCATGTTATTTGGGCTATGGTGATTGATTTCAATAGGTTTGATGATGAGATATGCTCATTTGATGTTGATTTGGGCATTATTGCCACAAATAGTAACTTTTGTTACAATATTTGTGATAGTTGTTGATGTTAGTAAAATAAACATGTTTAGATGATGACTTGTGGATAGAGGATGGATTAGAATTTTTAATATGGTCATTTGATATGGATTTGGGCATAGTTACTATATTTATTAACTTTAATTGTGCATAGTTATGTTAAATGAGGATTTTTGTGTAACATCAGTGTCTGAACTGTAGTCAGAACAGTAACTTGTACAGTAGATCAGGTACGAACTATGTGTATTACATATGTACTATTATCATTTGATGTTCAATACGAACTTATTGCACACTTATTTAAGAATTATAATGTGAATCCATGGTTTAACAGTCATAATCATATCTGACAACACATAACTGTTATATGAATGTTAGTTAGGATTTTATTATGTATGAACGTATGTGAGATGTACAGAACAAAACAGTAACGGACGTCGTTACGTGAATATTAAACTGGCGGATTACTTGTATAGGTGACGATCTGTACGAATATATCTGTAAGTTTAACGTTCTGAATGATGTCCAATAATTAGAAAATACAATTGAAAAGTATAGTTGTCGTCGTGTTCGTACGGCTGACGATCCTAACAAATACGCGTGAAAACCATATGATTTGGTTAAACAGTTAAAATTAAACATTTCTAGAATTTAAAAAATAAACAGAAGATAATTAGTTAATTTATTACGATTTAAAACCTAAAATAATTTAATAAACTCTATTTTTAAAATCTAATCATTTTGTTACGAAAACAGTCAAAACTGACGCTTCTACGCGAAACCGAGCGGAACCGAACGAACCCGAACACACCCGAACGTTAAAAAGGTTTAAAATGACGTTAAATGTCATTTACTCACATCCACCTACTCATTCTCTCTCTAATTTTCGTCCACTTCTCTCTCTACTTTCTCTCTTTAGAATTTCAAAACTCAAATTCTTCAACTCTTCACCAAATCAAGTGATTTTAGTGTCAAAACGACTATAATAGCGTGTAGATCGTGAAAGTACAAAGAATCTGAACTTTAAACCATCGAAATCAAGGTAAAATCGAGCTCAAACCCACTATTTTAGGGTTTTCCTCACTTCCAGACACCTGCACTTTGCAGCCGGTTTTAAACCCTCAAAACCAGTAGGAATTACACGGGATTAGCTCTGAGTAGTGTAGGAACTCATGGAACATCTTACATGGTCCAAAATCACATAAATGATGCATAAGGTATGCTCGGCAACAACTCATACGAATAAGCCTAATCTGTTGTAGCTCAGACGAATAGCCCCACACGAACAAGCTTCATAGCCAAATGAGCATCTGATTCACACGAGCTGGGGTGACTGAATGAATCCTCGAACGAATGAACGAGCTGCATGCAAAGGAGTCGGTCGTGGAGTTTCATTCGTATGGCATCCATGTTCGTGTGAGCATGAGGACCGAAAGGAAACTCCAGGCGAATGAATTCATTCGTGTGAGCCACCCTTCGTGAGCATTCATTCGTGGGTTCATCCTCACTTCGCCCCAACACATGGAGCCATGCATGCGAATGATACTCATTCGTATCACAGATCCATTGGCCAAGAAATCTTAAGATAATAAGCTATGTTATTTAGTGAATTCACAACAAGTAGAGGGGTATGTTAAGTAGCTATGCGTACGACCAAACTAAAGAACTAAATGAGATCACTATGGTTCTAAGAACTAATCAAGTATGAGTGTTATTAGCTTATGTTGTCAACACACAACACTTAGCAAGTTCCTTATGTAATTAGTTAATCAAGATTATTCTAAAAGAATGATCTTAGTTGATAACTAATTCATATAGAAAGCAAGATCCCTAGTGTTAATAAGAAACATGTGAGAACTTGACAAATAACCTTGACAAGTTAGTTCAAGTCTTAACATGTTAACTTGCATTTCATAAAAATAACTTGTGTTTTCATTTAAATGCAATGATTTAGAACACATACCCATAGTTTTATAAAGAGCATCATAACTTGTTTTATTAAAGTATTATAAGGTAATTTAAAGAACTTTATCAAAATAAATATAGCTTTTGTACTTTAATTAAGATTTTATTAAATGATGATTTCTTTAAATAATCAAGTCCGTGAATGTCTTAAACATTATGTAAATAAGGCTAAATCTAAAGCAGTTAAGGGATAAGGGTATGCTAACTTAGAATACTTATAGAAAATCATAGTAACACGCTAGCAAAGTTATAGGACACATAGTTGCACACCGAGACCTAAACCCTATATACGTTAATTCTAGATACTTACTGTATTCGAATCATGATAAATCAACTCAGGTGTTGAAGATACTTAGGCTACAATTAACGAGCGCGCATATCTTTCGTGATTCAATTGCATAGCAACACAAGTGAGTTCACTGCCCCTTTTCTATACATTTTTGTTTTATAAACGCGGGGTTGAGAAGCATGCGTAAATTATTTTCCTTGTATTATATTTACTTAAATGCTTTTACTTCATATATGTTTTACATGTATCATTGTTATCCTAAATTTTGTTTAGGTGAACTATTTGCAGGTTTTCAAAATGGGTTATTTATTCATCATGAGTAGATAACTATTTCAAATCAAAGAACTATTTTCAAGGGTCTATTTTCAAAGAACTAAAGATCTAAATCAAAGAACTATTTTCAAAGGTCTATTTTCAAAGAACTAAAGATTTAAATCAAAGAACTATTTTCAAAGGTCTATTTTCAAAGAAATAAAGATCTAAATCAAAGAACTATTTTCAACAGTCTATTTTTAAAGAACTAAAGATCTAATTCAAAGAAATGTATGCAACGATCTATTTTCAAAGAACTAAAGATCTGTTTCGAAGAACTGTTTTCAACGATCTATTTTCAGAGGAATGTCTGGGAAATATTCAAAGATAGCATGTGCCAAAGAACTAACGATCTATACGAACAAGAACGAACATGGACGACCTAGAACAAACTATAAAATCCAATATTTCATGAACTCCTAGCTACACTGACTGATTACAGGTCGCATATTTGATGATATTTACAGATTTTCTCAACTACTAAGAACCTTGATTGCTAGACTAGTCTACTTGAGTTGACCAAGGCCCAATCATTAGGACTTAGTTTTATATTAAATATTTATTTACTCATTTATTTAAGCATTTTAATGATTCATTAAAAACATTTTCCATGGTTTTGTGTGTGTGACGGGACTTACGAAACAAATGGATAGTTGGGTGACGGAACAAACAGAACAATTGTGACGGAACTTACGAAACAAGTGTATGGTTTAGGATGAAATGCTTAAATATCATCAAAAACAATATGTTATGTGGTTCGGTATGAGGTGGGCTGGCGGCTGGCTGGCGGTAAACTTGACCCTACGTATGCCCTATATATAAGCATACTTGACTAGATAGCATAGGTGGTTGTTGGTAAGGTTAAGGTTGTCATTCGGTCAGGTTTGTCAAATTTCATTTTCAATAACAAAACTATATGAACTCACCAACCATGTGTTGACTTTTGTTTTCTTGCATGACTTCTCAGGTGACGAACATGTTAACTAAGAAGTTCGTGTTTTTAACTAGGATGCCCAGATAGAGGACCTAGTATTTTTGGACGTGCATATTTTGAACATCATTATATACATTACTTAGTATATCTTATGCAGATACAAGATAGAAAATTTTATGATGTTAATAGTAGATTTACATTGTTAAATTATGAATGATACTGATGTAATTTAACTTTGTAATTCTATCTCATTTAGTGCTTTCTCGTTACATATCATGTGCAATGTAAACAATTTGATCATTCCGATTATCACCCGATATCGCACCCCGAGACCTTTCTGCCCGACAGGAGTCGATCTAGCCCGCCGGCTCGGGGTGTTACATTTGGTGAAATAAAGAAGTTAGAATAATGGTTTATAGTTAATGACGAAATTATTAACTAAAGATATGGTTTAGTTTGATTAAGATGGTGATTTATATGCAAACCTTCTAATTATAGAAACTTTATTTGGGGGTTTAACAAGCTAGAAATATTGGTTTGAAGTGTTATAACATGATGTTATGTGAAAGTGTTATACGAAATTCTATGCTAAACTTGACAAATATAGAAACTTGCCTTAATTAGTAACTTTATGCAAAATGGACTTATGTGCCTATTTGACAACATGTAACAACGTGCTAAGTGTTAAGATGAGCACTTAGGTTCAATGAGCGCGCTATAACCATTAAAATGTAAATTCTTGCAAACTTACTAAAAAAGGAAACTTACTATAAATAGTAAGTTGTCCATTAACGTGACTTACGTGCTTACTATGAATGATAACGAACATTACACGAACTATAACAAACACATGGTTCACCAATGGGTCATTGAGTCAACACGATCAAACACGGACAAACATGATCAAACATGGACAAACATAACAACCTGGGTTGTTGAGCACGAACACAGACACGAACACGAACACAACACGGACATGAACACACGCAAAAACCCGAACACGAACTTACGTACACTGTGTAATATAGGCAATCAGTAACCGAATCGCCAAAATATTTAGGAGCTTACTCATTCCTTACACAGGTGAGTTCACGGCCCCCTTTTCTCTTAATTGTTTACAAACTCAAATCGGGGGAGAAATACATGCAAACTCATCTGACAAAAATTTTTGAATAAACGTTTTTAACAAACACTTTGTACAAAACATTTGACAAACACATTTGACGAGGTATCGTTCAAACAATTGACAAACACTTTTGACCAACATCTGGGTCAACGAACTGGACAAACATTTTGACTAAACAGCTGGGTCAACAAGCTGGGCAAACACTCTTGACCAACATACGGGTCAACACAACTAGACAAACATTATGACAACATATTTTTATGTATTACTGTTATGTTGTACAAACATTTGAGTGTGACAATATCGTAAACAAAGTCCTCACACAGCCATACCAGTATTTACTTGTAAGCGAGGCGTTATCAGATAGTGCTATGGGTCTGACAAGCCCCACTCGGCGCCAACTGTGACTGGAAGTCACGACGGGCATGATATCGACATATGCCGTTGTTTTTACGATATACATGGCGGAGGCAAGAGCAAACAGTCTAGTTTAGGTAGTGACGCAACACTTACACTCGAGGTCTCGGACCTAACAAACTTTTAGCATTTCATTATACATCTGAATCAGACATTTCGAGACTTGGGCCCAACGAACATTGGTAAAACATTTTACATATGGATCAGACACAGGAGGCCTTGTGCCCAGATAAATTTTAATAAAACAATTCATGTATGATTAAACTGCTTACTTGCTTTTGAACTAAACCTGTGAACTCGCCAACTTTGTGTTGACACACTTTAGCATGTATTTCTCAGGTACTCAGCACTCTTAAGGGCATAGTATTTCACTTAAGGAACCTCAGGAAGGAGTCTTGCATGCACCTTAACTTTTATTTGAACATTTTTATAATGACGTACTTATAAAACAATGTAGTGTCTTGACATTTTACTTTCCACTACTTAACACTTACATTATTCCACTGCTATTTATTACAATAACTTGACCTATATTATTGAAACAGTGTATTTTCAAACTCTTATAGAGTCGTTCTATATGACTAAGAGCTGTGATTCTGGCCACGTCACACCCAGCGGCCTTACACCGCAAGTGGGAATTTGGGGGTGTGACACATGGTTTGGAGCTAAAGGAAATTCTTCTACATTGATGATTAAGTGTGTAGAATATGATGGACCTGAATAGGAAAAGGAAGCTAAGGAAATACAAAACTAGGGGAGATTGTTAGCCAATAAAATGAGTTTTGATTTTTCTTGTGTTCGACGTGTTGGTTCTCGAGTTGTTTGTGGTTCTCGAGTGGTTTAGAGTTCTCGAATTTAATTGTTTTGGTTTGTTTAGTGGTAATGGGCCGAGAGGCCTAGGTTATGTATGGGTATTACATAAACCTGGTTTAGGAGTCATTAAGGGGGTTCGTTGTGTTCTGTTCTCGTTTTCAACTGATGAGCTCTCTAGATACTCTTTGGTATTTTTTATGAAGGAGAAATCTGAAACATTAGAATGTATTCAAGTTCTAGTCACTAAAATTGAATTTCTATATAAGCTCAAGGGTCGCATGTTCGGAACAGATAATGGGACTAAATTTAAGAATCAGAACATGGAGACTTTCTGCAATGAACATGGTATTATGCATCAGCTCAGTGCTCCATATGTCCCTCAAATGAATGGTGTTGCTGAACGAAAGAACAAAACTTTTATTGAGGCAGCTTGAACGATGCTTGTTGATTATTCTTTACCCTTTCAATTTTGGAATGAAGCTATTGCAGATGCATATTACACATTGAACCGGGTTCTAATTGTAAAGATACACAAGAATACTTGCTTTGAATTGCTCCACAACAGAAAACCAAACCTTATGTATCTTGAACCATTTGGTGGTGCTCCATGCACTATGCTTAAGCGTCATGAGCAAGGCAAGTTCAATGAGGAGGTGGAGGAAGGCTACTTTCTAGGGTATAGCACTCAAAACAAAAGGGTGTAAAATAGATCATCTCACACAGTGGAAGAGTGGTACCATGTTGATGTTCAAAGATATACTATGCCGCCTCCAGGAAAGGGTCCTAATTGGATGTTCAATTATTATGATCTTTTTGACTCCTTAAATATTCCCAAGACTATTCTGATGAAGATGTTGCCGTTTAAATGATGTATGATGCACGGAATGCACCTGATGAACAAGTGCAACCCTCATTTGTTCCAGATCCCTTACAGACAAATGATGACAGTTTAGACTCAGAAGATCATGGCTCTCAGCAAGATGTTGTCAACCAAGATGTTGATAAGATAGGACTCTTGAGGATCTCAATTATAATAATCTTGATCCCACATGTTGTGGGTTCTAACATTCCTGTTTGCAGATAAAACAACATTTCATTCTTAAGTGAACACCATTGGAGAATGGTTTGACGGAGTCAGAACTCGCAGACAGTAACTCAGAAGATCTGCTGATATTCTTGATTTTGGG